>JAEQBH010005791.1:0-108327 GCA_016808115.1 Tetrastigma voinierianum | reverse complement strand
GACAGAGGCCATCATACTTCAAACTTATTTGACTTTGCGACATGGCTTATTGATGTCGCGACGTGGTACAGAGGAGATTTCAGCAGATGTACTCAACGTCGCGACGTGACAAAAGCAAAACAACAACGATACTTGCCTCATGTCACGACGTGAGTCATGCACGTCACGACGTCACTAGCAATTCCCAGCTTGTAAACTTGCCTTTTTGAGACAGAATTGTGCATCTATAAAAGGGGAAATGTGACACCCCAAATCCCGGGGGTCCGTTGACAACCCGTCAACTGAAGGAGTAGGTTGTGTGGATGCTCGCACCCGACACCACCCATTGAGCTCCTTTTTCCAGACCCCGTGATATAACTAAAACGGCAAAGCCCCCTTGTACGTGAGCTCACCCAAAATACAACTCCGCTAAGCAATATTGCACCAGATCGGGGTCCATAGGAGTAAAATGGAAACATAGGCTCATTATCCATATAAATACACCCATATCACCAAGCCACCAAAGTTATTACATCACTCTTAATACAAAACATTATATTAAAACTAACATGTTCTAATATATGATACAAAAACACGAATCATGCTTCGCCAACTGCCCGCCCATAATCCCGCCTCTATGAAACATCATTCGCCTGATACTGTCCCAGACTAAATGGGGTCACATAATCTGGCTGAAGCTAACGCCTAGTAGAGATAAGTCCTACAAGGGCTATTCCCCACCTAAATGCACATGAATGGTCAAATAACCAAGCACACACCAACTTAAGACATGCAATCCTAGCATTAATCCTACTTACATAAATGAGACGCCATCATCATGTCCCCATGTATCAAGTCCCCTATCACTCCCTCTCACACACATGATAGAACCCCACGCGTGATAAAAACCTTTATTTTCCCATCGTTATCCAATGATCATTTTATAAAGTCATTTTCATTTCTTTTTCAAATCAAAGCATTTTGATGATCCCTTATAAAATCATTTATTTAATAAACAAAAAAGCTTTTTGTTTTATAAACTCATACCCATCGTTTTATCTCCTCCGCAAGACCACTTTTGATGTAATCAAGTGTCGCGGTGTATATGCATTTGTGGCCATGGATTGGGTCTCACTCTCTCACGCCGCGACGCCGAATCGACATACATTTTCTCGGTCTTCACCGACGGGACATGTTTAACCTCAAAGTTCCGTGTTTTCACCCGAGGGGGTGTCTATCCCTGTTTAAATTTCACACATAGTATTAATTTCATGTTATAACCATGAGACTGAGACTAGACTACACATTCCATTTACCACTTCACCATCGACACCAAACAATGTTGATTGTCAACCATGTAACCGAGATTCCTTATTGACTTCATTCAGCATTTAGTTCACACCCATTCACCAAGGATAGAACGCCACGACTATGCACTCACACCCATACCATGCGATGTCTCCATGCACCAATGCAATGCAATTGTGCCATTGTGCACTCTAAGTCATGCCAATGTATAAAGACTCTACATGGACAATTCTGCATATCAGACACCTACACCAAAATTATGGACACCATGTCTAATGCACACAAAAATTATTCATTAAACGTTTTACATACACGCACATACCAACATTCACATTCATATCAACACATCAAACAAACATGCATCAACATCATTCCGACTACTACTTAGACAAGTAATGTCATACTCAAATCCCTAGGCTACATCATGGCGTATAATGACCAATAAACTAGCCTACAACATTCCATGCAATAGTCATGTCCATAAGAAAACACATCGCAAACCCAATATGTTAGAGCACACATATTGACATCCAAGCATGACACATCTTAACCAAGAAATGTCATTTCAATCAATCACACAAACAGATGTTGTAAATTTCATCAAGTCACTAATAGGCAATGACACACCTCATTTCCTATAGGCTTTAACTGGCGGCATATCATGCACCTATGATAGCTTTACAACCAGCCAGCGTAATGGGCTAATTTCAAGATACAACCTCACATCCATTAATAACAAATAATTAGCACATTTGTCAGAATAATCAATTTTTCAATAAGGATGTGAGCACCAATTTCCATTGAAAAGTATATGGTCAGATTCTAGACTCCAAGAGCTTTACATAGAGCCTAAGAACACCCCAAACTGAGTTTCGACGTAGAGTTATGGCCATCCAAAATCGAGGCCTCTATGAACAATGACTGACGCGACGAAACTCATATAGGCTTCCACTGCTTTTTTGTCATTTTCGGATCAAATATGAGTTCAAATTTTATCAAGCTATATATGGATGGATTTTAAACTCAAAGGGCTTTCCATAGAGTCCAAGAACACCCAAAACAGCCTGACGTATAAAGTTATGGTCGTCCTGCTGGAGGCCTTACACAACAAGGCGCCAAGAACGCTTGAACCCACGAAATTGCGCTCCCGTGGCTCCTTTATGCATTTTTCCACCAACCAGTCCATAAAACAACGCTCACCCAGCAACAAACCGCCCATCTATTCCACAATTCACCCATAACATGGTATCAAACCATCCCAAACTCAGCCCGATAATCAACTTAACAAAACACCCAAATCAAAGAAAATACGATTTTGTGTTCGAGAACACAATCCAAACAGCCTTAGGGGCCCAACTAAGACCAAAATAGTATTTAGATATAAATAACTGACAGGTCCCTTGTCTGGATCGCTATGACTAATCTGATCCGGCACTGCATCCACTATCCCAATCCCACTCTGACACTGATTTATTCACACACCCCACAGACCTCGACCTCGTCCACCCACCTGAACAACATCATAATCTGGGAAGGTGAATCGCTGATCTCAAATATCTAAATTTGACAAATTATGTTACCCGCATCACTATATTCCTCATCAAGTAGATGAACTTAAATCTGCCTCACCGTATTCGACCACCCGATTCAGAGATCGCAGAGAGAAGGAGGAGTTTCTTTCCTTTCTCTCACTCACGCCTAACGCTGAGAATTGACAAACGGGAGAAAATGACATCTTTCTCTTCTTTCCTTTAAGTTTAAGTTGGATCGTAAATTCACTTTACGTCACGTTGTCCACGACCTGGTCCCGGTCTCGTTTTATGTCCCAAACAATTTATTTCGTCCCGCTCTCAATTTATTTTGAAATGAACTTAACTCAAGTCATTTTAACTCAGATTTTAAGAAAATCTCGTCTTAAGTTAACTAGATACCTAACTTCAAAATTCAAGCAAAGAATCTCATCACTCTGTGAATTCAAGAAACTTTTCTCTGAAGCGATCATTTTCGTGGAGATAGACTCAACGACTACAAATCTGCTTCACATCCGAGTTCTAGGAATTTTCTAGGGCTTCCTCGAGCTATTTCAAAGAATTTATTATTTTTTTTTTTTTAGAAATTTAAATTTTCCGGGGTTTTACATTCTTCCCCTAAAAGAATTCTCGTCTCCAATCCACACAATCACTACAAATCACATGCATACACAACGCACTATGTCATGCTCAGAACTAGTCATTTAATTATTAAACGACCAAATCGCGCACTTCATCCCTAAACAAGAAGGGATAGGTGGCCCGCATTGTGTCCTCGCGCGCCCACGTTGCCTCTCCACTTCACCTGTGCCGCTGGGCGCACTTCACTAGCCTCACTGCCTCAAGGCCGCAAACCCGATCCCGGCTTATCTATGATGCACACCGGTCCCCTCCCTCGAAGGTCCCATCTGTCAATCAGAATCTCTCCCAATCCACCACATTGATCTGAGGCACCTTCGAAAGTACGAGACATGGACTACCCCATGGACACCGATGTGTCAAGGCAGAAGGTCAATCTAAGACTGGCAAAGGCCTACCCCTCTCGAGCATCTCAAGGCCCAATGAACCTCGACGACGCCTTTCCTCGTCACAACCCGACCACTCTTCTTAGGCATCAATCAAGAAGACGCGCTCACCCACCTCAAACTCTGTGAGAGGTCGACGCCGTCTGGTCAAGATAAATCTTTCACAATCTGCTAAATTTAGAAGACGTCACAGACAAACTCACCTTCTCCGAGGTGTCTCTAATCGATCCTACCAGTGACGAGCCTCCCACCTTTTTCCAACAAATCGCTGGATTCACATGGTCTCCCAGTATATAAAGCCTCATATTGAAGTCCCACTGCAGAAGGATATACTGTATTTTTATGGTCCAAACATCTCTGCAAACTATTCTATACATAGTGGTGCATGATTCGTGTCATACAGTGGTGATCCCGAATCAACAAAATTTATATCCTAATTTTTCCTCCTACCGTGAGTCAAGCTACCAAGAAGATAGCGTTCAAGGTTTAACACTGGGGATGGGTTTTCATCTCACAAAATGATTTGTATCATGGTTCAAAATGTGTGAGGCTTTCTTTGATTTTTGGATTGCATTAAAAAGGTGGGTGTCGGTCACTAAGAGTAACCTAAACAACTTCTGGAATGAGGTGCGAGAGGACCTTGAAGGTCAGGGTCACTAGCTTGATAAAATGGGGTTATAGGTGTCCCCAAGGCTTCGCATTAGGGCAAATGTGACATATAGTCATTGCCAAAACCTGGATCTTTATTTAGCTTTAAAACCAACCCTTAAAAACACTCCCATTCGAGCCAAAACACTTACTCGAGCATTTAATGTTCCATTAGCTTGAAGAATGCACCATTTAACCCAATTTTTACAAAGGCTCAGAATGGCATCTAGAAGAATGCTGCTGTATCTACCATTAAGAATACACCGAACTCCTAAAGCATGACAAGTATTGACCAAAAGAAACACATTAAATAGCATTAAACCCTAATTTGGAAAGTTGAACAATAAATGCAAGACTAGCCATTTAAACTGAGAACACCCTTAAACCACCATTAACTAACCTAGCAACCCTCCTCTTCAAGGTTTTCTTGATAGGCTTAGCCAAACATCCCTTGAGTTGTCATCCTCAAAGCCGGGTGTGTTCGCAGCCAAAGAAAGCAGAGAAGAAGAGAGAAGAGAGAAAACTCAGAAACCTAAAACAAAAGCTACGGAATGAAAGCTTCAATGAAAGTTAGTTACAAAAGTTATAAGGTGGCTTATATAGCCAAACAAAGATGGGAATACCAAAAAATACCAAAATACATGATTATAATGGGGACAAATGGGAATTACACAAACGGTCGTTGATCAAAATCAAAGGGGGATAATTCGTTATCATAGCCAAATTTCGCTATCATAGTGAAAATGTGAGGCATAGCGAAAATTCAAATTTTCGCTATACGCAATTTTCTATGATAGCGAAATTTCGCCATCATAGCGAGGTCTCCGCAGACAGCGAAATTTCGCAGGGATTGCGAAATTTTCGCTATGGTTGCAATTCAAGAATCTCTTGTGGAATTCAATGCCATAGCTAAATCCTACACCCTACATTCCTCTCAGATCCGGCCAATATTTCTTCAATTCACTCGACATTTCTTCAACTCGCTTTTGATGAAATCGAGAATTCATATGAACATGGCATAAATCAAAGACTAATACGGCTAAGCTCCGGAATGATGGCGGTCGAGGTTCCCAAACCCGCAAACTACCAAAAACAACTCAAACAACATCGCACTAAATGGACCCGCACAAGTCAATCGGGCTTAATTCATGATTAGTACAAAAGAAAAGCAAGAAGGTGACACCCGGCACTCGCACAAATAGTTGTGTTACGCTGTGCCGGGCGCTTCATCGAGAGTAGTAGTGCTACGCCACTTCCGGCCAAGTCACTGCTCACAAGGGCAAAATTTCTTTTATTTTGTTCGAAAGTCTCGTATTCGTACACTGATAGTTTAAGAACCCTAATAAATGATTAATGTGGGTTCAATTAAGAATGAACTATGAAACATACCGCACTGCCGCCGCAGTTTAGTTCGCCTTCGCAGACTTTAGTGTCTTAACCTAAGACCGCTAACTAAAATTAATCAACATTCAATAAAAATGTATAATTGTTTATCCACTAAGAGAGTGACATGATCGTTATTGACTGTGAACGGTGAGGGATCACCTAACTCTACGACTCCAGAGTGAAGAAGACAAGGCAAATAAAAGAGATATATCGGGTTTGTTCTATCTTCTCCTATTCTCGCTTCAATATTTGAAATGCTTGATCTTTAAATACAAGAAAAACATATTGTTTTCATTTAAATTGATTCGGGAGGCAATGATCGGTGAAATTCGCGACATGAAAATTGCATGATTATTGAAAATGAACCGTTTATACAAATGTACATATTGTATTGTATTTAAGTTATAAAGGATTTGAACGTCTTTAATAGAATGTTAACCTTAATTCACATTAAGGATAGGTTAAGTACTAATAGGGGTCAAATAGAAGCATGATGAGTCCAAAACTCATGAGATTTTTAATCCATTTTTCGGAAGCTTATAATGAGAATAACGTTGAATTGTTGCGTAAAAAACTGATAATTGAATCAAATTCCCTTGCAGAAAATACGCTATAAAATCAAATTCTTAGCAAAATCACAAGAAATCAACCTCACAGCACTGAAGTCAACCGAAATTAAGTCGCGACAGAAGTGCGCTTTCCAGTAATTCCAAGTCGGTATATCAACAATCTATTGAAGAAGAAATCAAGAGTGAACAAGTGAAGTCGTGGACTGGTTAGAAGGAAGTTTGAGACAAAATACGACTGTCGAGATTGGCAGCGGGCCGGGATGCAGAGGTTCATGTCACAACATCATTGGCGATGGGTCGCTGACACCAAAGGAGATAAATGATGTCGCGGATAGCCACCATGCGAGGTCGCGACAAGGAGCCGTCACAAAGCCACAAGAATGCCTTTCTCAAGTAAAGAAGTCGCAACTAATTTTCAAAGAAAGGATTGATGTCGCTAATTCGACAATATGAAGAATAACAATTGTCGCAGAATGTGAACTCCAAATCGATTTACCAAGAATTAATGAAGAAGAGACATGATGTCGACACCACTTCGAGGTCGCCGGCGTAATCAAAGCTAGCGTGACATGGAGGTCGTGACACCGACAGAAGTCGGACAAAGATTTTCAAAGAGACCGAACATGAGGTCGGCTGGCTAGGAACGCCAGAGATATCAAACACCGGACCAAGATGTCGCGACGCCCTTCGCAGGTCGCGGTGATCACCGCAAGGTATTGCGGTCGCGACATCAGCTGCAGCATTATGGTCGCCGACATCGCTTAGTGGTCGCCGACATTAGTTGCTACCGAAGAAGGTCGCGACGCCCTTCGCAGAGTCGCACATCACCGAAGAATGGAGGTCGCGACATCATTTAGCCGTCGTACATCATATCCAAGAGATGTCGGCACAAGTCACGACAAAAGAAAAGCTTCCATTTTACATCAAAGAGCTCATAAGCATAACATTGAAGTCGCTGACGTGATGATTGAAGTCGAGACCTCAAAAGAGCTCAATACGATATTATGTGAAGTCGCGCGACGCTATTGGTCGCGACATCAATTACAGGAGAGAGGGTCACACGGCCATTTAGCGGTCGTATATCGCATCCAATGGGTGATAAAGGCAAGTCGCACCGTGATAAAGCTTCCATGATGCTTAAAGAAAACGGTCGCGACAAAGATGATTGAAGTCGCGACCAAAAGAGAGATCACAATGGCGGGAAGGTGAAGTCACGACGCGATAATCAGTCGACATCAAAACAACTCACATGCAGATAAGAGAAGTCGCGACAAGAAAGAGAGGTTGCGACATCAAGTCAAGGTCGCGACGCACAAATGGAGTCGCGACATGAACAAACAAATGGGCCGCTTTATTCCGGAAACCCACAAGGAAGTGCATCGGGCTAGCCCAACTCGTAACCCCATAAATTAGGGCAGTCGCATACAATGTATGAAAGCAAACTCGCGGCTCGTAAAGAGAAGTCCTGGCAGTCGTAAGGCTCGTGTATTTTGTTCTTATGTTTTTTTTTTGTTTTGTTTCGTGGTTGCTATTTCAGATTAGACAGAGTAGAGATTGTTATTCTATTAATTTCGATCCGATGTTAGTTGTTGAAGGAAGCCGAATGCGCATCGCCATTTTCTTCAAATTAATGGCCGTTCGTTTGAACTCGAACTCCAGCTCGGATTTACAAGAGTTCTTTTGATCGAGAGCTACCGCTAGTGTAATGAAGTAATTTAGAAACCCAAATCTCATTGAAATTACCTCGTTGTTAGAATTCTATTCTTCGCAGAAATTTATCAGAGTCTACTGAACTTCAGTCTTGAATCTGCTTGGTTTTGTTTATTGTTGTATCTGATTCAAATATTAGTGTCTCATACCAGAATAGGATTGTTTCATGCTCGATTTTTTGTGGAGGCCCTCTAAGTGACATTGCTGTAGAAGGCATTCCCGAGAGTATTGAACATTCTTCAAGGGCATGCTAACCTAATATTGGGGATCTAATGGCTTGTGAATTCTAACGATAAATCTTCTTCCTACCTGAAACCGAGAATGAGTTGGAATGACTTATCAATTAAATGAGCAGAGAGTTCGCCTTAATTCGAATGTCAAGAAGTTAAATCCTCGTGGTTACAAGGATCTAATCAAGGGAGAATGAATCGTTCCAATTTTGAGGATGAGAAATCAGTAAAGTGTAAACCCATGCCTAGCCTATGTCTCAGAGCTGTTGTTTACAATTCATGTTCGGCATAAGGTATTGAAAAAGAAAAACAATTTTGGTAACAAGGCAACTCAGATTAAAGTAGTTATCTAATCCTTCGTGATTCAAAGAAATGTGGAAGATTAGATTGATGAAATGTCATTAAGGAGAGATCCACATGGCATTACCTTCTTCCTTTGATGGATTCTAAATCCGAGGTTCATGAAGCAAAGTTGGCGAGTTGTTCATAGAATTGATGTTTCACACCGCCATTTTCACGCATCCTTAAGAGCTAACTCCACTACTATTTCTTTAATTTTTTTATTTTAGTTTAAGCATTATTTCATTTTGTT
Organism: Tetrastigma voinierianum; assembly: GCA_016808115.1. Taxonomy (NCBI): domain Eukaryota; kingdom Viridiplantae; phylum Streptophyta; class Magnoliopsida; order Vitales; family Vitaceae; genus Tetrastigma; species Tetrastigma voinierianum. Next base: position 99,351 of record JAEQBH010005791.1, on the reverse strand, counting down.
CTTAGTTTACATATCTTTATTCTTTCATTATTTTTAAAGGTTGCTGTGTGGATATATCAATTGCAAATCATAGTCCAATTAGTATAGAACTCGGAAGTAGTCGTAGTTGATCGAGAATTCCCGGTGACTTCGGATCGGGAGCATTCGAACTTAAATCCAATTTTATTACTTGTTCGACCAGACACTGCGTAATCGCGGATCAAAACCGTAAAGAAATTTATCTACTTAAGGAAACCGTTTTTAATCAGTATAATTGCAAAGAAATATAACAAACAAGTTTCATGGCATTATTGCTGGGGATTAAATAATAGTCCTTGAGTAATAACGCTATAAATTTGTGTTGATGTTTTGATCCATCACTCACACTTACATAGTGGGAGAATGATAAAGATCAACAAAGTACTGCGAATAAATGTATTGATGTGTCACCCGTCTGTGAGCTCAGCGTGACAAAGACGCAAGAGTGTTCACTAACTGATTTTTAATAACTAGTCAAGAGTTCAATGACCATATTGTGTTATAAACAAATGTTTTTATACTGGTCATAAATTCACGTGACTCAGGTTTGGTGGATTGAGTATCCCAGATACCGAAACATGTGTTAAATTGTTAAGGGCATAATCGAAGTGATTTGAGATTGTTGACATATTGATATTGGAAAGATGATTGCAAATTGAAAATGAAAAGAGTTATCAGAATGCATGAATTAGTTATAAAATGAATTATAACATATGAAAGTGTATATTTAGATGATCAATGAATCGTAATTGATTGTATATGAAATAAGTATATGTATTGCATTAACATTGATCATCCAAAAGACGGCAAGTTTTTGCTTAGCAAAATTACATGCTTTAACTTAAATCAAATAAGAATGAAATTGTATGTAACTACTAAGCATGAAAATGCTTAGCGCATTATTTTATCAATGCGCAGCAATCGGTACTGATAGTGATTGAAAGCGGACTCAAGATCGAGGAGCGTCGAGTCATAAAGGAAGAATTGTGGAGTATGCTCCGACATTTGCATTCACTCCATTCGAACACGATATTTCAGAAACAATTTGAACTCGAACATCTATTTTGTAAATCATTTTGAAAAGGCATGGACGCTCTTCATTGTAAAATGTATTTTGTTAAATGTTTATGGTCTATTGAATTGCGCTTTGAATCATTGTAAATGTTTATGGGCTTGTACCCCAAAATGAAATCAAGTCAAGAAATATTTAAGGAATCAGAACGCTGCGGTGTTTTCGATAAAGGATTGAAAGTGGTAATCAGCCGCCTGGGGTTTTGCCTGATCCGCCAACCGGTTGACCGCTCTGGGGTTACAACATCTCCCACATTGAAGGATAGTTCTCAAAATGCATGTTAGCTTGTTAGCCACGCGCATTTTAGGCAGATGGTCGTTAGACTCGAGCGTGGGATGAGGTCCTCCCGGCTGGCGTAGAGCTTCATCGAGAACCCGATCATGTAGAACCCCTACTATATCGGGAATCGCCAATGGCGCACGCCCATAAAGGGCTTAAAATTAGACATCTTAAGTCCGCTATGATAGCTAGTAATATAATGGAATTCACCGCACCTCAATAAAGATACCTGGCACGTGGTTTGTCTCGTAAATGCACGAGTATCAATTAAGGTCGCGCTTGACAACCTCTGGGCCAGCGATCTGTTTCAGGATAATATGCATTAAGCTATTGATAATCGAGTGTTACCACCAAAGAGTTTACCAAAATTTGTTTAGAAAATCGGTCTCGACGACACTATGGAGGGTAGAAACTACGGTGCCTGACCATTGGTCATCAACAAATGATTCAACAATAACGCTATCGTCAGAACACCGCTTCAAGAAAGCCTCAAATAAGCAAATTCTCGTTAGACGGTATACACCAATAAAATAACCCGAAGCCCCTTTGATGGAGAAGGCCGATAATGAACTATCGATATCTTCCTATACCGCCTCGGGATCGTAAAGGTTGTAGAAGACCAACCACCACGTGAAGTAGAATACTTCACTTGTCTGCATAAGAGGCAACTGGATGTGGTTTACACAGATCGCCAAGAGATGTTTAGCCAATTAAAACTTGGTTTAGTCGAAGGAAAGAATCTCAAAGATGCCTCTCTACGTGGTGTCGTGGAAACTTCGAGAGTAATTCACATAAAGGAGATCTCGGATCGATAACATAACCCAATTGAACATCGCGAAGCCCTCATCAACTGGGTATTGTGTGGAGGGCCTATAGGAATGGGTTGGAGGTGTTTTCCTGTTTGAGCTGATCCAAGAATTGAAATAAAGGGCCAGAAACCATAGCAAGGAAAGTGGAGGCTGTAGTATCATCTGTATCCTCCATTTGGCCGTACATGAGAAAGAGCACGAGCCACACAATCGACTTCCCCAATTTATACTCAAGTCGTAAATTGCAGCCTAATAGTTTAAGTAACATAAGCTCGCTCGGGTCCAAGAACCCGTTGAAGAAGCTCCTTATCGCTACGATGGTCGGGCATGGACATAAAAAGATCAATTCAACAGGTGTATCAATATATTTCACATCGCCCCGCAAGCGTGTACTTCCGGCAGCCAAAGAATTCCCCAGTCGAGGGCCCATCTTTCATTAAATATATCTGATGGCCATGTTGCATTAAAATAGCAATCAATGCCCCCATTAGAAGAGATCTGCTTCAATCACAAACTCTTGTGTAAAATCGGGACATGTAAATCGGAGTGGACAATTATGGCTTGTTCTTAACAAGAAGGCGGAGGAGTCTTTTCGCAAGAGATCCGTTTAATTGTGCAACAATTGTAGCATAACTAGCAATAAACCGTATCGATAGCTTAGAATGAGAGAACAAATCGTGATTTGAGCTTCAATCTTTGTCTCAACAATACGAAATCTGAATCATTGAGTACAAAGAACAAAATCTCTCTTCATTATAAATAAAAATCTACTCTAAAACTACCTAAGATCGACTAAAAATCAAACCCTAAGCTAAATCGGAATTTTGAAGGTTTTGCAGGGAGAACTTAATGAGAGGTTTTCTCTCACCTTCCCTTGTCCCCAAAAAATAAAAATGAGTATTTATAGTCATTGCAAAATTGGTTTGAAAACAGGCTAAAATAGCAAATACTCAATATGTGTTTTTCTTCAAGGCATTTGAGTAAATGACATCAAGATTCTAGTGCCCAAAGACAATGTCGATATAATAAAACTTTTCACGTATAAAGTTTGTCTTTGGTTTGTATTTAGCTTATGTCGAGCATAATAAAACTTTGTCATGACAAAGTTTGCTCTTGGCTTTGTCGCGATATAATAAACTTTGATGCGACAAAGGTTATCTTTGGCTATGTCACGACATAATAGAATTTTGGTCACGATAAAGTTTTTCGCTTGTATTCGTCTTTGTCACGACATAATAAAAGTTTGTTGCAACAAAGTTTGTCTTTTGCTTTGTCGCGACAAAAGCTTCTCGCTTTACACCGGCTTTGTCTGCGGACATAATCCGGAAATGTCCCGACATTTATTTATGCTCATCAACTTATTTTCTTCTCCAACTTATCAAGGCCATAACTTCTTCGTTTTAATTGATTTGCATGTGAGGTGTCATGGAAAGCTCTTTGAATCTAGAATGCAACCATAAGTGGAGTTGAACTTACTTGATTTCTAGATGATACAAAAATTCATCTTCCAATGACGCACCTATGAAGCATCTAGTTAACTCTTTTTGAAACATTTTGCATTTTTTCTTACGCAATCACTTTGTTTTCCATAAAAATCCTACAAAACCAAGTTTAGAGGAAATGTTGTTATTTTATATGGATATGGATATAAAATGCTTTAAATAGCATGTGAAATGAATCTCCTAAACATAAAATGAGTTTACACTATCAAGAATCTGTGAGGCCGAGGAATCCTCTCAACTCGATCGCTTTTGGTATAGCCATCAACCATAGCCTCACCTGGGATCGGCATGAACTCCAACCAAGATACAATGTGGCCTAAGTATTCAATGGATCCCTTGCAAAGAATGCATTTTTGAGAGTTTATCATAGAATTGATGTGAATACAAACGTTGTAACACTAACTCCTTAAATGTTCCAAATGTAGTCATGGAGGAGATGTAAATTAAAATATCATCAAGAATACAATTACTTAACCTATGGAGATATGAGAGGAGAAGAGCTGGTTCATTGCCACCCGGAAATACTGGAAGGAGCGTTGTTGTCGAAAGGTATAATCAGAAACCCTCAAAGTGTCCATCATGAGTTCAGAATCGCTTTGTATGTGTTCTTTTAATGAAGATGAACTGCGGTAACCAAGATGAAGGTCTAATTATGGAACACGTTGGAGCCCCAATTCATCATGAGCTCTTCAATAGTGGAATTGGAAATTGGCCCTTCATACGTGCTCGCAGCTTGTAGTCTACAGAAGCGCCTGCGCCATCCTCCTTACGAACAAGTAAAATAGGGGAAGATAAGGGACTCTAGCTAGGCTTAATAATCCTTTGTTCAAGCATGTCACGAATCAACTTTTCCATTTTTCTTTGACAATAGTGATACTCATACGTCGCACATTGATCGGGTTTAGCACCGTGAACCAAATGGATTCAATGATCAACTCCGCCTGATGGGGAGTGAAGGTCGGTTGGGTCCAAAGAGACCCGATATTTACGAATAGGTCAACCGCTGAAGCTGGAAGGTCAGCCGAGTTCCAAGTCACCCGAGCCAAGCTCTTCTGCACAGCGCGGGAGCTTAGTTAGCTTCAAATACCGAGGTGAATCCCTACGCATACACCAGAGCTTGCAAGGATGTAGAGTATATGCGGTGTGGGCCCGATTGTAGTTTCTCGATCAAGTGGTAACCTTATGTGACTCACACCATAAATCCATTGCAAGAGTTGAGTAAACATGGGACACTTGGTCGAGCAACTGGAGCCAAGGAAATCCCAAGACAACATATGGTCCTTCAATTGATAGAACAAACAAATCCATGGTGAAAGGAATCCTAAGCACGAGGAAATAGTCATAACTATATTGACATATAAGAGAGGCCCCACTACCACGAACTTGAAAGTGCCAAATAAGAGTCATTAGAAGCCCCAACTATTCAAATCCAACGTGTGTTTCGACAATGTTATGAGTGCTCCCACTATCAATTAACACTCTGAAATGTACGAGACCCATAAGTACCAAAGACACGTTGCAGATCCGCCCAAGGCTGGACACTGAGAAAGCCGTGAAGAGTGGAAATGTCGTCTGGAATTTCTTCGACTCAATTGCCTGGCGCATCTTGGGAGGGTCAGTTTCGTCGCGGTGTCTTTATCATCACATCCCAAGAGCATAAGGTATTCTTCGACAACTATGATGGTCCTAACATTTCATCACAATTCGCTGCAAGAGAGACCGTGCTCAATATTTATCGTGAAGCTCAACCAGGAGATCACCTAACTACAGTAGTGCTATAATGGGTAGCAATGGTAGAGACTTGGGTGGCGACAATGAAGGAGTGAAGGTAGGTTTCGCCACACCTCCACCCCCGCTCAGCGGTAAAACGGCGGCGTGAAACAACTGGACTCTTACTGCTTTTTCAAGGCTGGGTGGGCAAAGTCTTATAACTAAATCAAAATAATATCGTGACACAAAGATACAAAATAAAATTACCATCGGTGGTGTTTACAAGCAGCACGTGATACAGCCTTGAGTCCTAATTACATATACATATACATATATACAAAAATCAGCATACTTGCATTTACATAATTAGAGCTAAACCTACGTGTGATGGACCCTACAAGTGTGTCGTTTCAAGAAGATGGAAGATCGCTTTGACATCCTCCTTCAGATCTACACGGATTAAAACCCGCATAAGCTTTACACTTAGTGAAATGATATATGACTTATATGTATACACATGCACTAATACTCATTTACAATAGTTATTACAATAGTAAATAAATATACAAGTAGAGCATTTATCGTAATTTTCATGAATTCATATAACACACTTATACACATACTTGTACTTATAACAGACTTATACTTGATCAGATTTTCTATAGGAGTTACAAAGCTTATACTTGTACGGAGGTACCTGTAGGTACTACAGAACTTATACTTGCATAGAGGTGCTCGTAAGTAATATCCGCAAAGGCATCCATGTAACATTACTTTACCTATTCATATTCAGACTTTATCATATAACGTTAATCACTAGACCAAGAATAAGAAAACGAGTAGACACAACAAAAATAAGTAATTTAAGGTAACAGACGCAGACTCCAGGTGCCGTAGCACAAAGCAGGAGTGTTGAAACATTGACAGAGAGTGTCTTTGCACTAATAAGAGAGTATCGAAGTACTAAATGCGCCGAAGCACGGTCAGAGAGTGTCGTCGCACTGATCAGAGAGTACCAAAGTACAAAATGTACCAAAGCACGGTCATAGAGTGTTGTCGCACTAATCAAAGAGTACCGAAGTACTAAACATGCCTGCCCACGTAACAGAGGTGCCGTGTCATTCCATATCCAGTCTTAAGCAGTCATACAATTATATGTGTCCAGGAAGGCATCATCTTATCAGGTGTTAAATTCTGGTTAACATCGAATCTCGCCGAGGCTATGAGGTAATGATCTAATTTTTCCTTTACCTTACAAATATGAATGGACCCTTTCATACACTTATAGGGTCCTCATTAGTCCAATAGACAAGTCCTCGGAGCAACGGAAAAACAAAACAAAACAAAACACCAAAAATTTCCATACCTTTATTGGCTTTGTTTCTCTTCTTCCTCTTCTTTTTCTCTTTTCATCTCTCTTTTTCACGCTGAGTTCTGAAGTAACCTTCCCAAATGAGAGACCAACTCGGGTCTTATCCCATTTGATTTCTAATTTCTTTTATTTGCACTTTGTCCTCACCCTTCTATTTGCACCATAACTTCCCATTATTCCACTTTGTGCATATAATTCATTATTATCTTATGATTTTTATATCCCTGTTTAACAAGTTACAACTTACCTCTTACTTATTTTCTAAGCCATTAATGCTTTGAATTTAATTAAAATTCAATTCTACCTACAAATACCCCAATATATTTAAAATTTACTAGTGGTGTATTTTTAGGCAGGTTATAGTTATGGCGAAGGATGTGTGAGGGAGATGGGTCATCCTAAGGGGTCGAGATATCGCGAATCGGGCTCACAAAGAGTTTAGCCAGGCTCAGCCCACCAAAGGATGAGAGAAGTTAGGGGAAAACTGGTGGGTGTCAAACTGTCGGGTCAGTTAAACTACTATGGGTTAAACCCGGTGACGTGAAAATATGTAAAACCGACACCGACACGCTAATAACGAGTAAAATCGAAACACCGAACACTTAACCATTTAATAAATCCGTAACACGTTACCCACTCACGCCTAATTTTAACTAAGCCATTGGCTCGCCTGTTAACACGATAAACCACTCATTTGACCCATTTACCGTTTAACACACGTTGACCCATTTAACACGTTAAACCACCCTAACCATTTACCTCGTTTTATTTAAAATATTAACTTCATAAACTAACAAACTAACACAAAAAATAATATTTGAGACATCATTCATACCACACCATCATATAATAAAGTACAAATTACAATCTAAATATTCAAATCCAAAGTATCCAAATTCCACCAACAACCATATTACAAATCATCATAAATACAATCCGAAATAACAATCATATTACAAATTAGCAATCTCAAACAACTATAAATCTTATGATTCACAAATCTCGCAGATATCAAATCTCCACCTCCACGACAATGAGCAGGTTCAACTACCAAATTCCCATGCCTCTATACAAATTAAATGAAGTATTATATAACATTAATAATTAAATAAATTCATAACTAATCGCATTCAAAACTTGACATTACCTCTCTTTAGAATATGATCAACGAGCAGATATGACTAGAACATCGAGCGGATATAACTTATTGTGACTTCCATATTTTGATTGAAACATCATCATCTAATTCCTTCCTCAATCATCACGTTAGAATCATCTACAACTAAAGCACAACAAAAGTACAAACATAAATGAATCAATGATCATATGAATTAGAATAATGAGAAAAATAATACTAGTAAACTGGGAACAAATTTATCAGTTTCTTCCCATGAATCCACCCTAGTACAAATCAAAGTTTGGATGGGCTTCTCGCAAAAGTGAACTTCGATACTTATTCAAAACTCTACCACCGGTACTAAATGCAGATTCAGATGCAACTGTAGAAATAGGAATTGCCATCACATCACAACCTTAACCGAGACAATAGGATGTCGACACGCCTCCTTCAAAAAGTTAGAATATCCAACTCCTTTTTCTTCAAACCTTTTTCATTAAATATAAATCTAACTCGGTCACTGAGAAACAGGAGATCTTTCTTCTCTTCACGCTTTTCTCAAAATCCTACATTTTATACAAAGTCATTATTAATATACAATAAACTACCTTGATCACATTCAATTCAAACAAAATAAATTATATTTTACCTGAAAAAGGCTTTCGGAATCATCAAGACCATGAGTCTCGCTTGGTCCTGTTTCTCACTATCAAGTGTTTTGGAACAACATGTGACAAGTTGATAGAGTACAATTCAAAGAGCTCAAATAAAGTATCCCTCGAACACACTTGAATCTCATAGAATCACCACCATAAGTTTTGAATAAGCCCAATCACAAACTGAATTTTGTACCGAGATCTAAGAAGATAGCAATTGAAAGAATCACACTATACTTTGACCAATACTTGTCAAATCCTCGTACGCATATGACTTCCCATTATTCATAAAACTATCACGTTCGTCAATTCATCCTTCAAAGTATGCGTTGAATTAGGAAGTACAAATTAGTCATGGGATATGATACCAGAGAATAAGCAAGTAACTTTATGAAACACCGTAACAAATTAGAAATCTTTTCGCTTGCTCCATTCTTCGGGAAGGACAATGTCTATAATTGTGAATCACTAATCAGAAATGAATAAATGCACGACGATAAAAGTGTACTATTAAGTATAATATAAGTTGAGTTCCACCTAGTTGGAACATCCCCGCAAACCTTTTTTTTACTCTCTACGAAACTTGAGCAACACAATCCATGAACTTTTTTTTTCCTTCCCTGATGAGCCTTTAACATATTTGATGCTTTAATTTTTATCAATGACTATCAATTTCTTCACCATCATATGGACTATCAAATTAAGAATATGTGCACAACACCGAACATGAAAGAACTACCATCCCTCAAGAGAGCATTTTTATGTTGTTGACTCTTCAACAACTCAACAAAACAATCATTACTAGAAGCATTATCCAAAGTCAAAGAAAATAATTTCCTTTCAATTCCCCAATCAATAAAAAATGTATAAATTTTCTCAGACAATGCAATACCAGTGTGGGGAGGGGGCATGAGATAAAAGTTCAAAATTTTTTTCTGCAACTTCCAATTTAGATCAACATAATGGGCTGTGAGAGAAACATATCCATCAACATATTAAGTCCACAAATCAGATGTCAAACAAATTCTTCCAGGAAGGGAACCCAACACAATTTTAAGTTTATCCTTCCTCTCTTATAAATTTTTACCACATCCGAGATTTGCAGATTCTAGAAGGCACTTGATATCATTACAAGCATACTTGAACATTGCTTCACACCCTCATATCGACAAATCGAAATGGTAAATCATGCTTAAGTATTGCCTCAACCGCTAACTCACGAAACTCTTCTGATCACCTCAGGATCGCATTAGCATAGATCCCTGACTCGACCTCAAGCAATTGTCCAATATCCTCATGGTTTTTTTCACACATTTTTCCATGTGAGTATGAATGTTACCGCCCATGACTAGACTCACATATATATTTGATACCACAAATATTACATGCAAGACGCTTCGCAGCCTGATATTTTTCATTTAATTTCTGTAAAGTAGTTCCATACTATTGAAGTCTTTTTGTCGCTTACGATTGTGATTTACCTTTTCCCTCGTAGTTGTACCAGTTGATGTCTCGGTGGTTGCTGAGTTGTACTATACATTAGATTCATGCCCAACCCGATCTTCTTCATCGAAATTATAATATTGTGGATCTAAGAATCCATCCTCTGCTTAAGACAAAAAAAAATAGAATTAAATAGAATCCATTTGCTCAATACACATACATTTGTTCGTAAATATGATGTTCATATATCCTAAATTATAGTGTCAACTACTTTTCGCATCTTTGGGTGATACTATTAAATTTTAGGCCTGCATTGGTAATGGATTTATTATGGTCACATTGAGAACTTCCCATGTCAAAATCAAATTTCTACATCCATGATTTTCTTCTTAAAGCACAATTATGAAAATACATTTATACCTATTCATAACAAAATCAAATGTCTTCTTTTAAGAACCTAGGACTATCTATTGTCAAAAAAGACGACTTCCCAATTTGAAAATCGGGTATAAAGGTACCAGACATATGTGTCTCCAACAGAGACTCATACCACAAATGAGGTTTTGTTAGATCCTTTTGACATCATCCTCGATATAAAGTGGAGCCTTGAAAAAGTTCCTTGCACGATGGGTTTCTACTTTCAATGCATGCCAGTTCAACAAGTCGGATGTTCAAAACCGCATTTAACGCTGACCTAGTTACGATCTATTGGATCGGGATTCGAAACGGGCAGCGCGATCTGAAAGCTCGAATGACTTACCACGTCGTTTCACGGCCCGGAGAGGTTGCCCCCGAGGTTCGGCCCAGGCTCACGTGGCGCCGGCGGCCGCCCGGGGCCAGAGGCGACCGGAGCCAAGGCCGGAGCCGGTCACTGTCGCTCGTTTGAGTCGGTCCACCGGAGCGGGAACCACGCCTGGCTGAGATGCGAGCCGGGAGGGTGGCCGGGAGGAGCTACCGGTGGAGGTGTGGGCCGGAGCAGGAGTCAAGCCGGGAGGAGGAGTCACGAGCAGGAGTCAGCCGCGGTGCCAGCAGGGAGGGAGGGCCTGGGTGAGGTGTGGCAAAGATCGGCAGGGGAGGAGGGCCTATGAGGCGTGGTCAGCCGGGTCGGTGGAGCCGATCCACAGAGGAGGATCGAGGAGGCGAAGTGAGGCGCAAAGACGTGGTAGGTTAAGAAAATTTTCTCATATATTTTTCTATGTTATTAAAAAAAAATGATTAATTTTTTTTAAAAAAATATTAATTTATTAATTTTATTTAAACGGGTAAACGAGTTATAAACGGGTTAGCATGTCTCACCCGAACACGACCCGTTTATTAAATGTGTTAAATGGCTGAATCTGCTATCACCCGAATCTGCTGTGCCTCACCCAAACCCGCTTAATCGGCCACACTGTGCCTGCTAATCGTGTCGCATTGAATTTTGACAAAGCTCTGTGAAAAACGGCATAAACCTCGCCGTGGGAAATAGGTTCTCAATCGAATGGGCGTAGGCCTGAGCCATGGAGAAAGCCTCCATCAATGTTGAAGGATGGTGGAATTGAAGCTCACGACGCATATTGTGTTGAAGACCTGTGATGAAAAAACTGGTAAGGAGAGGCTCAAATATACCTATAACCTTGTTCATTAATTCTTCGAATTCAGCTTGAAAATCAGCGACCGAACCAGTCTGTGTGAGCTTGGAGAGAGAACCCTCATAATCTTCGTAAGTGGAAGGACCAAATCGATGTTGTATCGCAGTGAGGAAGACTTTCCAAGATGGGAATAGACTATTCCGACAGGCCCATTGAAACCAAGCAGCTGCGCGACCTTCCAAAAAAAATGCAACAATCTGTAAACGGGTGTCCTCTGGTGTGCCGTGAAAATCGAAGAAGGCCTCAATACGGAAAAGCCAAGTTGATGGATATGAACCATCAAAACGGGGTGCATCTAGTTTGATGGGACAAAGGGTTGAGTTGTCGGAGCGAGGGGGAAATAATTCATTGTCGTGAATGGGCAGCAGTGGAAGAAGAGGTGGCTTCATGAATCGGTGTATTGTTGCGGCTTAGCTCCAGAAGGTAGCCAACTTAGAGTCTATAGCGATCATGAACTGTTGTAGAGTGTTATGACAGAATCAGAGGGGAATCAAGTTGTTGTTGAAAAAAACCCGTAGTTGTTGTCGAAAGAAGCCATGGACGACGAGAAAGAATCAGAGAGGATGGAGAGGGGAAGAAATGAAAGCACCAATGTTGTGGCTGATGTTCACCTTGAGCAGGTGTGAGCTCCTGGCGAAATAGAGGCAAGAAATTTCCAGAGAGAAGAAGAAGGAGAAAGAGAATTTGTTATTTCATTATGTATCCCAGCCGAAAAACAATAAGATATTTTTAAAGGGCAAGAGCTAATAACACTCTACAAACCAACTAACAAACTGTTGGAAGAAAAGACAAAATAACCCCTAACTACTACCCTACCCACACATAATCCTCAGCTTCTTAGGCCTCTTTGATGGTCTTCGTTTGGGCCTTTCCAATGGTTCTGCTCCCTGTTCCTTACTTTACTACCTCTACCTCATCTTCTCATGAGCCTCCACTGTAATAGCAGTAGGTGGGTTATGGGTTGATGAGGATCCCTTGGAAGGGTGATGGCCTCGTATCACAAACATAGAACTCATACTCCTTAAACTGGTTATGAAATCTCCTATTCACGAGGTCAATAATTTTCAAGACTCCATTGACCCTTTCCTTCCTTGCTGCTTGGTTCAAGCACGGAAGGTGGGGTGTAGGTCCAGAGGGAAAAATTTATTTTTTTTTTAATCTTCACTTGACAAAATTGATGGTCTACACACGATTTGGGCTCGTTTGGTGAAGAGTGTTTATACCAAATAGAGATTTGATCAATTTAATATGATTGACGGAATAAAAACCTCTTAACGCCGTTGTTTGGGCTAAAAGCGACAAGAGAATGATTTGGCTAAATTCGCTATTTTAAAAACATTGTTCCCAACTTTTTTAAATACAGGATTTAATACGCGGACCAGTACATAAATTTGTCCCAGTTGTCACACCATCGCCATAACTTGGCTAGCTCACAAAACTTTACGAGAGCTCACTATCCAATTGCCCCATCTTCTTACTTTTCACCTCCTCTTACTCTATAGTAGATCCCAAATGCAAATTCAAGGCAAAATCGATTATCAAATGTGACAATGATTTCTTTCTAAATTTTTTTGGATATAAAATTTTTTCAATAGAAATTTTTTCTTGCTTTTTCTCATTCTTTTTTTTCTTCTTCTATTTATGAATTTGATCATCAATCTTTTCTTGGTTGTTTTTATTTTTATTTCCTTTTATAAATATGGTTTTTTCTCTATTCTATTTTATTTTACTAATATTGTATGCTATTTGTTCCTTCTTTTTTTCTATAATTTTGATATTTTCTTCTTTTTTAATAAATGGTTTCTGTCTAGTTAAACATTGTTGGAAAATACATAGTAAAATTTTAAATGACTAATCTTTTTTCCAGAATGATGCTTTAATTCTTCAATATTAGTATACCTATTTCCAATAAACTCACTTTATAAATCAAAATTATTAACAACAAAAATATTCAACAATAAATCGTGCTAATATCCTCAGAAACCCGATAAAATTTTAATTTTCCGAAATTAAATGGTAATTTCTAGCCAAAATCCGACTTTTCTAAGATTCTGGATGACAAAACTAACTTCACCGCTTAATCGCCTTCATGAAATCTAACTACCATCGCCGACTTCATCAATCCGGCATGCTGAATTTCACTTTTTCGATAAGAACGATAAGAATATGACACTTTGGATATTGTCGCTTCACAACAAGGTCACGCGTCGTGTGCGAATGAGTCAACTTGAGCCTCGCTACGGCCTACGACATGTGACATTCTAATTGAGAAAATCAAAGGTAAGTGGATAAGCAGATAGTTAGTCCAAATGTGCTCAACGACATTGACATGTGGCAATGGAGTAAAATACAAGAGGAATTAAACAAAAGAGAAAAGAACAATTTTCTTCTCATTTGATGAATATGCAGTGGAGGAAAATCATATCTGGCAGGTTCAACTTTTCTTAGATTTCTGTTGTCAACAAATGATTACCGAACCGCAAGAAAGTCGTTTACGCGGGCAAGGGCTACGCATAAGACGGTTGGGGAGTTTCGACAAACTCCTCACAGAGGGGTTTTCCTACTGATTAATCTCTTTTTAAGAAATTATATCACTTTCGCAGATGAGTCGTGAGAGGTCGCGAGAGGCCGTTAATCATTCCAACTTGGGACTCGAAATGTTGGAATTTAGAGACATCGTTTGGACAAATTACCTGACTATTTGTGGTATTACAGTATAATTTATGTAATAAATTACATATGGCTGGTTTTCGGTCGAACGTTGATGATTTTGCTCACAAAGAATCGACGTTAGGATGGGTCGCCACTGACAAATCGCATCAAGATTTGATGGACCCGCAAAACAATCTATTAGTTGTTAGACCGAAAATGGTCCATGTGTGTCAGAAGGTTATTGCTTAAGATGAATGGTTTGGAGTAAGTGAAGTGTAAAGAAATCGTTAATGTATGAAAATTTGAGCGTATTACTGATGAGTGTTTGAATTATATAAAACATAATTATGTGAGAGTCATTGAATTAAATTGATTGTCAGATTAGCCTACGCGAGCTAATTTTGATATTATCGCTAAGAATTGAATAACATGATGCTGTTGTATAAATTTTTGTTAATTACGATGTAAAATATATTAGCATTTAATTGTTCTTAAATGATAACGTGATTCCATATGCACCGCAGACTTAGAAATTTAGGTAATAGTGCATGACATGAAAGAAAATAAAAAAATAAAAAGTAAACGGTTAGCGGTGTTTAATTTCAACTGAAGATTTTCCTGAGAATCTGCCTATATCATCCAACAACTTCACGTCGATGGTGCCCAAGAATTGCTCGAAAGTTATCCAACAATTCGTCGAAAGGTTGTCCAATGTATTTTACCAAACTCAAGATTATGTTTTAATCAAAAAAAATTGCTTTCAAAACATTTCTCACATTCGGCCAGATATGCGTGAGGGAGCGGCTAGTGTGGCTCGAGAAGTGGAGAATGTGGAGTCACATTTCAACTACACGGCGCATATCTCAAGCGAGGATACAGATTTGCTTGAGCCGTTTGGTTGTTAGTTACACGCGCACTTTACAGTGAGAGAACCCATATAAGAGATTATCACTACTGATACTATTCACCCCGCCGAGGATCATTTCAGTACGTGGAGTGTCGTGAAAGACGACGCTCATTGTAGTCACAGAAGAAAGTCTGACAAGGACTTGACATGATATTTCAGAAACATGTGATTATAATTCTAAATTTTAATATACGTCATATAAGAAATGATATAATAATTTCAACTATCAGAATATACTGTTGGGGATTTTGGTGAGTATTGATGTAATGAAATTCCTAAGTCAGACTATTTTTACTACGTAGATGTCTCATTTACATGAGACACGTGTTTTTCAGGTTGATTTTGCCATTCAACTAATTTTGAGCCGCAGATCACACCTTATTAGTCATTTTACACCATTGCGAAGTTATCTCAAGCAAATCTTCCATTAAACACATTCATATAAACAACTAATAGAATCGCTGCTTGAATCGGGCCTAACAACAAACTGCACGTATAATAACTAACAACTATCGCTTTATTCGCTAGTCGATGCATGTAAGACCTTGAAAAATTTTCTTTTAGTTCCGAATTTTAGAAAACATTAAAAAAAAAATCTCACTTATAGGCACAAATCTAAGAGTTTTGCGTCAAATGACTTTTTATTTAAAAAAATATTGATTCTAGGTCACATCTTAAAACCTTTGTTCAAAAAATCTCTAAAAGATGCAATTGGGAGACTCAACTTCATTAACTAAATTTAATTAAAACTACTTGCTTTATTTCTTTGAATTCAAAGCCGTAGCTTATTAGTCGATAGCGCTTCATTTTTAACTAAAGTTATAATTTATAACTGTGACTTTAGTTAAAAAATAAAGCCGCAATTAAAAACTGCGACTTCTAAATAAAATTGAAAAAATAAAAAATCTAAACATGTCTCAAAAGTGGTTATTTTGAACAAAACTTTCAAACAATTGGCTGGAATGAACATATTTTTTTTTATTTTATAAAATGAGTTATTTCGAACCCAAACTCCAAATCTCACATTCCTACGCCAAGGTTTTGATTTTTGAATAGGTTTTTGAGGGGATACGGAGTGGACCAACGCTGCACTCTTCCATGGCCAACTTTGCATCTCGAAGTGCGCAGCTCCGATGCTTCCGTCAGCATTCTGCGGTCGTGCACTTCAATCAATGCCTTCACAGTCATCACCCCCACTCAGATTCTGTGATCACTTCTCCTCCCAATCGGTTCGTATTCTCTGCCTCTATTGACTACACCGATTATATAATTGGATTTATACCTAGTGTAGAAAAACATCGTTATGACTTATCTGTTTTGTTACTGAGGGAAAAACGGCTGAGAAAAAGAAAGCACGCAGTGGTTTGGATCCGATTTGTATGTTTTTTCCATTGGTTGGGTTGGGATGCATTGGGATTAAGCAGTCGATTTTGATTTTGATTTTTTTTGTTGGGGGAAAAGGAATCTTTTTTTTTATTTTTTTTATTCTATCTTTTTTAGAGGAGGGGTTATTGGAGACGGTTGTAGGTTTGTGTTTTCTCGAATTTTTATGGAAAACAAAATGAGGGTAAAATGTATGATGTTTCTAATTCTTATTGTTTTTTTTCTTTTTCTAGATTATTGCCCTTCGACCTGAATCCAGACTTAATGATGCACCATAGATATTTAGCGCGGTACAATCACATAAACCTGATTCCGGGGAAGGACAAAACTCGGGTCAGAGCAGTGATACTGGAAAGCAGTTCGAGGCGGGGTAATGATATACATACTGACATTATTCCATTTATTTCCTGTTATTTTGATGTAAATTAAGGTTGATTCTTGATTTGTGGAATGCAGCCATTGTTGGCTATTACATTTTTCTCTAATGCAGTAGTTACTGCAAACTAGGTTGATTTAAAGTTATGGTCAAGAGAGGTTAGACTTTGGTCTGGCTTTGGCCTCTTATGGTATAAAGGGTGTAGAGATTCTGTTATCAGCTTCATTGTTGGAGTTGCATCAAGTCTTATACAGAGATTTTTTTTTTCAAATGTTGTCAATTCACTGTAGTCTTTTTTTTTAATCTATTCCTTCTAAAATGATAAGAGCATCTGCCACAAAGAGTTTCACATGTCAAGGCATTCCAATTTATTTATTTCATTGATCTTGTGAATTAAAATGATTTTCTGAATTGCTCATTGCAGCCTGTTTCTTGGTTGAGCTTTTTTCTGCTCTTTTGGCACTGGAGCAGGGATTGGTCTTCACTATGATATGAAAAGAAACTACACATAGAAGGTAGATTACTAATGAGTTGGGTACATGTAAGTTTTGGTTGCAGAATTGATGTGCTGGCATGTTTTGCATAATCATATGCTTTTTTTCTTCCTAGCCAAGTTAAAATTGGCAACCTTGAATAAATAGACTAAGACTAGACAACGATACTAAAACTAATGGCAGGCTGTAGCTTGCTCTGCATGAGCCAGAGCTACCTTGCATGCTACGCCCAGTATATTGGAACTCCTTCACAAAGTCCATGATACAGTAGCTCTTCCTACTTGTTTTTCAATAGTCCCTTAATTACTTAAGCCATGGGGCAGTCCAGCTCAACTTGCAGTGTTACATTGAGATTTTTGGATCCTTATGAATTATTTTGCAAGTGTATTCTGATTGTATATAAGTGATGCATTGATCAATTGATTTCTATCTTTTGTTGGGTAATTTATGCACCTATGTTCCTTTTATAAGCTTAGAGTAAAAATGAATCTTCCTTTGGATGATTTATATAGGTGAAGCATTTTACTCTGTTCCTTTGATATTGATTTGACTTATGCTTTTAATAAATCTGCCTATCTCTTGTTGGGTTGAAAAGTATAGAGAAAAGGGACCCGAAAGAAGTTGGAGACAGTTGTGGAGGTTTTGTAGCTTTGGATAAAGAAACAAGCCTTAGGATGGATCTTCTTTGGGCAAGAATTCTGGTTAAAATGAATTGTACGGGAAAACCTTTATCTGTTAATCCGCTTGCAGGGGCCAGAAGTTATGAACTTCAAATATGGTGGGAGATCCAAATCCCGGTAGCGGGAGGTATATCTGAAGAAATGTAGTGCTGTGGGTCATGGTGGAACCCAGAGAGGAAGATGAAAGAAAGACACGCGCTGCTGGACGCGTGAATGCCGAAAGGGGAGAAACGAGTCACACTCTTCGAGAGGAGCAGAGAGACAGGTCAACGGCTCCCGCAGTGCGTGGGTTATGTGCGGCCATTCCAAAGATCCAAAGTGTGTTGGGATCCCCAAAGAGGGGCCCATGCCCCAATTTGAAATTCAAAAGAAAAAGGGGTTGAGGTTGAGAGAGGAGGGTGTCAAAGTATCAAGGGACACCATGAGCTACAGCCCAGGCCTTCATCGAGGGGGTGTGGTGGGCCAAAGCCCAAGCACCTCTCAAGGCGTCTTCGTGGGGCAAAGCCCAAGAAGTTATACGGGTCATGTAGTAAGGCCCACTGAGAGGATTTGTCTGGCTGATCAAAGAGTAAAGTATTCGGGGTTGCTTGCGGAGAAAGTAAAGGGCGCGGTGAACCCTAATTTCGCCTCTCTTTAGGAATGTGGAACTATGGTGGTCGAAGAAGGGGGCTGCCAAGAGAAGCTTCCAACACAAAAGCTAGGGGCAAAGCTGCAGGTATAACAACACAAATCGGGCTTCGAGAGAGGAGAGAAGGATTTCAAGGAAGCAAAAGGAGTCGACGGTAAGAAAAGGAAAGCTCTTCTCACGACTAATCGATCCGACCTTCCTAGAAGGTTCCGAGAGAGAACCCTTCTCCCAGAGATTGGGTGTCGAGGGAAGAAGGTGGTTCTTGAGGGGCGAGAAGATGCAGAGTTCAAATTTCTATTTTATGGCATTGAAGAGATAATGATCTCGCCACAAAACCCACGGAGTGGAGATTGGGGTTAATATTTTGGCCCCTAATATCCCAAAGGTAGAGACATCAACGAGAGCTCGTACTGAGGTTGAAGGTGACGACGTCACACGCGCGGGAAGGAGCGTGAGCCCAGAGGCAGATAACTTGGGGAAGATTGAAGGGACATGGTTTGTCTCCTCGGGCAGGGCGCGGTGAATCTGTCCCAAGTCTCAAGAGAAGGTTGACCTGGCCTGGTCAAGCCAATGTGTGGATCATGGTCTGCCCGGGCCAGGTCCTGCCCCGAGTCTGGGCCGGGTTCAGTGCAGGCACTGGGGTTTGTCTTGGGCTAATCGAGGGAAGGCCCAAGCCCAACACCCACTAACAGATCTCCTCTAGATGGGTCGGACTCATTCGGCCCCAATGCCTCAAGGTCATGGAATGGGGTCAATGAGTTGGGGGTCTGAAGTGTTGAGGCCTTCTTTGCATTCAAACTACAAAAGTCCTTTCCCCAGAGTTTTGAATGTCAGCAAGGAGGGGAACGCCACACACACCGAAGAAGTAGGTCGTGAGGATTCAGTCGTAGAAAATGACTGTGTCAATATACACAAGTATGGTGATAACCTCTATGAACAGTCTCCCTCTTCCCTTATCTCTCAAGGCCGTCCTCGCTATTAGGCTGTCAGGTACCATCGGGATGAGGGATTTGGAACCACTAAGGGTGGTGGCGGCTGATGGTAGGGAATGGGGTGTGGATTGTTCATGCGTGATAATTAAAGAAGGAGAACTCATGGTCAGCCAAAGAATGGCGCGAGGCCCAAAATGAGTCTTCGAGATTCGACTTACTATCGTTGGAAAGTAGTGTCGGTTCCGCTAAATTTAGTGATTTCTAGGATTCCAACTAAAGGGTTTGAAAAGGAGATTTTGAATTATTGAGGAATGAAGTACTACAAAAATTTGGTAAGGAGAAGGGAAGCCCACAGTTGTCAAAAAGCGAAGGGAATTAAGAAGACCGGCGGTACAATTAATTATAATGGGAAGAAGACAAACAAAGAAGGTGGAAGTGATGTGGGGAACTTCATCAAGTGTTAAAGTTAAATGAAGATTAAAATTTATCATTAACGTTAGAAAGGAACTAATTTCGATAAAAGCAGAGGAGTTATCAAGAATTTTCTCAGAACTCACGGGGTGGACTTGGTTTGCTTATAAGAAACTAAGGTCCAAGAGATGAATAATGTTATGGCGCACAATTCGGGTGGGCCGCTTTCAATCGAAAGCTTTGAATGCGAGGGTCCGCTGGGGGTATTCTTCTATTGTGGGCCTTTTCAAGCCCCAGGGTACCATCGGGAGGGATTTGAACCACTAAGGGTGGTGGCAATGATATGTGGAATGGGGTGTGGATCAGTTCGCGAGCAATTGAAGAAGGGGAGGAGCCTGGCGTGCTGGCCAAAGAACTGGGAGAGGCCCAAATGAGTCTTCGCAGATTTGGACTTACGAGAGTCGGGAAAGTAGTCAGTCAAGCAATTTAGTGATTTCCGTAGATTCCCAACTGCGGGTTTGAAAAAGGAGAGCTGAATTATTGAGAAATTTAGTGGCTTCACAAAAATTCGGCAAGGAGAAGGGAAGCCTGACAGTGTCAAAGAGCGAGCTGGAATTAAGAAGACTGAAGTGTACAATTAATTATAATGGGAAGAAGACAAACAAAGGAAGTGGAAGGGATAGGGGGAACCTACTGTTAAAGTTAAAATGAAGATTAAAATTTTATCATGGAATGTTAGAGGCGTGAACGACCCCGATAAAAGGAGAGTTACTAAGAATTTCTCGATCCCATGTGGTGGACTTGGTTTGCTTATAAGAAACTACAGTCAAGAGATGAATAATGTTATGGCGTCAGCCTTTGGGGTGGGTCGCTTTCCCCGAATCGAAAGCTTTGAATGCCGAGGGGCCACGGGGGGTATTCTTCTACTTTGGGATAAAAGAAGAATTAGTATGGTGGACTCAGTGGTAGGTAGCTTCTTAGTCTCGTGTTTGTTTAGAATGGCGGAGGATGGGTACCAATGGGTTTTTTCCGAGGTGTATGGCCCAGTTGAGAAGAGTTATAGAGAATCCTTTTGGAAAGAACTTGTCTGAATATCGTGGCCTCGGAAGACCCTCAAAGGCGCTTCTGGCGGTGATTTAATGAGATTCTCTCTCCTAATGAAAGATCTAGAGGTGGCAGGATTTCCAATACCATGAGAAGGTTTTCCATTCAATGACTCAAGCTGAGAGACCTTCAAGTGTGGAGTGCTCACACTCAAGTGGCGTCATAATGGTAGATTAATGTCCCGTTTAGACATATTTCTAGTCTCTGTCGACTGGGAGAGCCACTGCAACAAGGTGATCAAGAGATGTCTCACTCAGTTAGTCTCGATCACTTCCCATTCCTGGTCGACGCTGATGGCGAACGGGGTCCTCCCTTTTTTGTTTCGACCGATGTGGCTGAAATATAAGGGATTCAAAGAGATTCTGAAAGGGTGGTGGCAAAATCTACAGTTTCACGGATCCTTCAGTTTCATCCTCTTTGCAAAGTTAAAGGCCTTGAAAGGTATTCTTAAGACTGAATTAAAAGTATTTGCAAAGTCGAGACTAACAAGAAGGATGCCTACAGAGAGTGAGTTTCCTCGGGATGATCTCAGGAAGGAAAGGGGTTCGGGGCCCCAGAAGTCGAGGAACTGCTAAGGCCGCCAGAGACACTTCAAAAGTTTGGGCCCTTCGAGGAGATCTCCTGGAGACAAAAATCCAGAGAGACTTGGCTAAAGGAAGGGGATAGGTATATGGGGTCCTTCCACAGGATGGCTAATGCTCACAGGAGAAGAAATTGCTTTAAAAGCATTAGCATCAACGGCAGAAAGCTAGACAAGGAGGTTGATATCAAGGAAGATCAGGATGCTTTCCAAACCCCGCTACTCTCGGCACTATGTCCTCTCCTTCCGATTGCTCTCAATGAGACTGGGTCCGAGGAAGTCAGCTAGATCACAGAGGAAACCTTTTCGAGGAAGAAACTGGACATTTATTTCAGGATTCTTACGCACAAGGTCTCTACCCGATGGTTTCCCCAAATTTTCCTCGGTCTTTAGTCGGGACTTTAAAGAATGAGGTCCAGGTTTTTCAAGGAGTTTCAAGAATAGGAGTAGATTTGTTAAAACTAAATGCTAATTTTTCGGGTTCCTGATCCCCAAGAAACAAAGATCGTGGAGGAGTTCAAGGATTTAAGACCTCAATCGCCTTGCGGAGGCTTATTACAAGGTTTTGACAAAAACATAGCCAACATGATTAAGAGGGTCATGGACAAGGTGATATCTAAGTCTCAAATGCTTCGTAGAGGGCGACAGATTGACGCGGTCGCATTGCCAATGAGATAAGGATTCAACCCGAGAAGGAAGAAGTGTGGGATTGATCTCGAAGCTTGATATAGAATGTTTACACAGCATTAGTTTGGAGTTCTACCAAATATGTGGCAGATGGGTTTCAAGAATGCAGGATGAGCTCGATAAAACTGCATTTCCACGCCTTCTTTCTCGCTTCATCAACTATCCCCACTGGCTTCTTCCCAAGCTCTGGGGTTGGAGACAGCATGCATCCCCTCTCCCCTTATCTCTTCGTTATCGAGTGGAAGCCTCACTGCCTGACAAATCGCTACCGCTGAAGGAAACTATCTTCCGGGCAAGATTGCCGGTGGGAGAGGTGAGGAGTCGGGTTATTTCCCACCTCCTTCATGCCGGATTTAACATCGCCTCTTCTTTTTCATGAAGCCGACAGATCGGGCTAAAGCTTTCGTTTCGGACTTTGATGTGGTTTGAAGCCGCCTCGGGTTTGAAAATTAACTTAAACAAAAGAGAAATCATCCTTATTGGGCCTGTGGCTAACGTGGAGGAGTTGGCCTCAGAGCTAGGTTGTAAAGTTGGTTCCCTCCCTATGTCTCCACACCTTTCCCAAAGCAAGCATAAGGCACCAGTGTCTGGGGACTCTATTAAAAGAGATTTTGAAAGAGGTCGGCTTCCTTCGAAGATTCGAAGATATATCAAAGGGCGAAGGTCACGCCATTTGTAGCTCCTGTTCACCTCTCGACGATTTACCATTCTTCAAACGTCAGAAGGTGTGTGCTGACGGAAAGATTCAAAAGATGCTTTTTTGGGGAGGAGCCATCTTGATAAGAAAGTTTCTCATGAGTCAATATCAATGTGCACAGATAAGAGAAAAGGTAATAATGGGGATAAAAAGCTTCTCTAAGATGAACAAGGCTTTGCTATGTAAATGGAGTTGGCGGTTTGCCAATGAAAGAAATTCACTTTGGAGAAAGGTTATTTGCAGTAAATTTGGTGAGTTTAATGTGGTGGTCACATACCCAGTGAGACCCAGAGAGGCTGATGGCTGGACTACAGCTTTATGGAATGAAATTAGGAAAGAGTGGCCCAAGCCTAACACCTGCCTTCCTAGGGACTAAGGAAGATCAACTTTTGAAAGATGTTCAGGGAGAGGAGGCGTTGTGTTCTAGTTATCCCTCCCTTTTAATTTGGCTCAACAAAGAGGCCATGGTCATGACATCCGGGATGAGGTGTGGGGCAGTAGGCCGGTCCCCAACCTTCCTAAGACCCTCTCAACGACGGGGAGACGCAGACAGATCTTTACAAACTCTTCACGATCAAAATTTCGTTTCTGCAAGGACAAGCTTCTATTAAAGGATGACAAGGAAAAGGATTCTCAGAAGATTATGTATGCTGTTTTGATCTTTCCCGCCTTGATTTCTACCGCTGGTTTGAATCCACCAGACTCAAAAATGT
The DNA here is from genome assembly GCA_016808115.1 of Tetrastigma voinierianum. Taxonomy (NCBI): domain Eukaryota; kingdom Viridiplantae; phylum Streptophyta; class Magnoliopsida; order Vitales; family Vitaceae; genus Tetrastigma; species Tetrastigma voinierianum. The sequence goes on along the minus strand of JAEQBH010005791.1, from coordinate 75,498 downwards.
GAGTTCAAGAGGAAGCTACTTGCAGAAAGTGTCACATTTGATCAACTTAAACTGCGGAATGGCTTTTGCAACAGATGTTTTATGTGTGAGAGGGACGAGGAGGACTTACAGACCACTTATTGATCCATTGTAAAAGTAAATGTTGTGAATCTTTCTGTCAATTGTGTGGACTAGTCAACTTTCCGCACTGTCCTTCACACCTTTAGCTTCGGCAAGGTTGTCAAGAAAAGCTACAAAATATGGGTTAGCAGCCCCTTTGTGCCTGTTGGACTCTCCGCAAGCTGGGAATAAATGGTGTTCGGTGAACGACACCAATTTCAAAGGATTAAAGCTTACTTTGTTTCCAATTTGTGGACTTGGGCTAACCTATATTGTGTTGATAACACGAATTTTGTTGTGGACTTCCTCACTTGGTTGGGGAGTAGGTAGGGTTTTTGGGATTTTTTTTTTTTTTTGGGTCTGTTTTCTTGTAGATACATACTCCCTTTGTTCACGACCTGTGCAATTCCCAGAACTTTCCTATCTTTATAATATCTGCTTTTTACTGATAAAAAAAAAAAATCTCACTCTCATTCGCTTATTTAGTCACACAAGTTATTAAAATTTCTAGTGCATGTTGTTTAATAGATTTCCCAATGTTTTGCGCTGAAAAAGGCACTTTGATCTCATGTGATTATTGATTGTTTCTTTATTTTCTTGTCGCTCTATTTCTGCAGAAATAAATGCCGCTCAACTGCAGGAAAGAGGGACAATCTGCTGAAAAGAGCCATTGGGGGCCTTATTCAATCTTATCAATGATGAGGGCAAAAATGTTAATAGAGAAAGATTTTTTTGAAATGAATATTGATATATTTGCCTCACTTTACTGCCCTGACATTCGCCCAGATGAGCTAGTAAAGCTAGCTGAAGCAGTTGATAAGATAAGTAAGTGCTCGACATCTCTCTAATTTAGTTTCATACATTTGAAGTCACAAAATTGGAACATTAATTCCATTTGAGAAATTGTAATGCATCCCATATGTTTCTAAGGACAATGATATGGTGTTTTTTAATCCTCTGTTTTTATTGTAGTATAAATTAAATATTTTTCCTTTGAGATGACTATTACAAGGGCACAGGGATGAAGATGTCTTCTGAGTCGCTATTGTTACTAAAGTTTTGACACGATAAATTACCTTTAAAAAAAGTTTTGACATGGTAAATTCTTGTTAAAGACTTCTGTCTCTGATAGAAATAAAAACTAAAGAAGAAAAAGTTTTTGAAGCTCTATATTTGGAAAGGTGATTAAAGAATCTAGCTAAAGGAAAATGGGAAGAAGAAGAAACGAAGCATCCAACGGCTAATGCAAGTAAATGGAGATGTTAAGCTGACTCTTATAGCAGGAGGATTGGTTGCCTAGATGGTGTTCTTAAATTCTACTTTCCCTATTGTCTGTGTGCTGGCCATTATTCTCCATCTGTACATCAGTTTTGCACCCCCTTTTTGCTAGTCAGATGTTCTAATTCATTTATCCTAATTCACATTTTGAAAAAAAGGAATAAAATCCAGATCAGCTTCACGCAAGACATGTTGGTTGAGGAGAGGCTAATTGCTTTGATTTCATTCTCAAGATTCATCTTATGCGCCTCTACATTTTTGTTTTCTGATCATGATGGTGGCTATAGTGTTACCAATTTTTAGCTTGTTCTAAGCAAGGTTTTCAGAGGCAAAATAGAGTTGATATTGCTTCGTGTTCATCTCAGTTGATCCTGAGAGATACTGCTGCTAAGTGCATCAATATGTTAAAGGTAATTGGTTTAGTGTTGACTTCAGACATATTGGAAAGAAAGATTACTTAAATGGTTACAAATATATTAGAAACTATGTGGCTAAATATATTTATTTTTGCTGTCTCAGAATTCCATCCCAACTTAATTAAGCTAACTGTACTTACAGAGGTAATGGAAAGCTGCTCTGCTATCGTGTTATTATAGAAGACAGAAGAAGAAAGCTCAGATTACCTGTTGATCACTCCACGCGATGTGCGCATTACCTTCTATGTATCTCTGCCTAAAATTTTATAATCATTTAATTATCTTATCTCTCATTGCCTTTGTTTTATCATGGCACTGGCTAATTTATATTGTTGTTTTAATGTGTTAATGCTAATACATTGCATAGATGAACAATGTCCTGTTGGGGCAACTAGAATGTTTTAGAAAAGAGTTAACAAAAAAGTGGAGCACCTTCTTACACAAGGAGCACACGAAGCATACTACATGACTGACAAAAAAGAGAGATGACTACAGGCTAGAATGCAGCATAACCCATACCCAAACCAAAAAAAACGAGATCTGTAGAGGAACTAGACCCCCATCACTACTTTCTCCTCTTGGCCCCCCAAAAAAGAAAATTTTTAAGGAAATGGTCTTTAATGCTTACTCTGGCTTCAACACTCTCAAAAGTCTATATTCATGATAAATATAAGGAAGCTGTCTTGTTGGCACTCCTTTATCATTATTAAGATTCAAGTCTCCTCCTTCCATGTTTTTCCTCCCCATCTTCCTATTTTTTTGGAAAGGGATGACTGAGTAGTCCTATTCTAAATTCTGTCTTCCTTCTGGATTTATTTTCCCCTTTCTCATGATTGTGATTGGCACTACTTATTTTCCCTCCTTTTCATGTGTGATATTCTTGTCTGGTCTGCACAAGTCTATTCAGAGACAGAATGTCTTTGGTCAATCAATCTCGGTAAGAGTGAAAGTTATAAAATAGAGATTAAGGTCATTTGGAGTTCTGCTTAACATTTTCTTTGAAAAAAAAAATATAAATTAATAAAAAGAGGACATCTTGTATCAAATTAGTCTGGTTAATAACAGGTAACATTTTCATGCAAAATATTATATTATATTGCATTATAAGCCGCTTTTGAAATGCAACTGTTTCTAGGATAATAGAATTTTACTGGTCCTATTAAAGATGTAGTTACATTTACGGTGATGTTATGATGGCTATAGGTACTGCTTCTAGAATAGTCTACTTTATCCATGATGACTGTAAGGTTGGGAATGTCCTTGATAGTGTTACCATCTGAAATCAAATGAGAAAAATAATTATGAAATTAGAAGTCAACCCCTAGATTGTCTAAACCATGGTGATGATTGTTAATGTTCTTCAGTGATATTTGAGCCGATAGAGAGATTTTCAAATCCATAGAACTTGGAAGAATAGATTGAAGGAATAAATTGATGGAAGATTTTATGGTGGCACATTGCCAACATTGGGGCTGGGTTTTCAAGTCATTTGGACCTCATTGTGGATATGATCATGATACATTTTCTGCATTTATACTGTGTTGGTACATTAAAATAGAGAGAGAGAGAGAGAGAAAGCTGTATAGAGAGCTGTAGAGAGTGCTGTAGAGAGAGAGAGCTTGCAGACTCTTCCCGATGATCACCACCCCAGAAGCAATCTCTACTATGGGATTATCTGGTCAGTGATCAGACAAATGTGGATAAAACCTCTATCCCTTGAGCATCCAATCCAACACCTCTAGTATCCAAAATTTCCACATCCTGTAGCGCATTTACAATGGAGAACTGCCAGGCAGATGCGCCTATTCCTCCTACCGGTCCCCAAAATGGTGTTTGTTTTTATGAATGAATAGAAAAGGTCACATATTTTGATTTTTTTTTTGTATTCAGCTCAAAATAATTTATTAATATCAACCAATATGACTAAAATGAACCTATTGATAACAAGTTCACTTTAATTATATCGGTTGATTTTAATAGCTTTTTTTTAGCTGATGCGATTCAAATATTTATCTTTTTGACTGCAAATGAACAAGCACCACCTTAATATTCCAACTATCTTAGTATGCAAGTACGTCATGTATTTGAAACATCTCCATTTTGACTTATGTTGCTTGCAGATTTATAATTAGTTGGAGAGTAGTGGCATTTTGTTACGGCATTTGTCAGAAAGTGGACTTGATTTGAAAAACTGAATCTCACCACACAATGCCTTGGCATGTTTCAGTTAGATTCAGCTTTTCAAGACATTGTGCAATTCTTCTTAAAATGACTAAGAAATATATTGAAAGTGTGAAATTCAATTTTAACTTTTGTCCACCAGCAAAGTCTGGAAATTATGTAGTAGGATTGATACTGATTTACAACAATGCATAATTTAATTTCACATTTTTTTCATATAAATTAATATATTCAAATGTCTAGTCATATTAGCATAGTTGATTTGTTGGCTGTGCACACAAAAGAGGAGAATTAGAAGAATAGAGTATAGGAAATCTAATGCAACAAATTCTGTAAATGTTGTCATCTGTGAATATTATGAATCAGAACTTTTCAATTTGGATGGAAATGATTTTTTTCTCAAGAATGTGCATGGCTATAGGGCGATCTTGTTACAATGGGGTGTCAACTGAAAAAAAAAAAAAAAAAAAAAAGAATGTCTTTTTTTTCGCCTTTAAAAAGATAAGATATAGATATTGCAACCCCAAATTTTCAGTAAAATCATGGATCCCTGAGTGAGATAACTTTATAGAATTACGCAAATTTTCTTGTATACTGTTAAGGTCTATTATAATGCCGACACTAAAATATAAAAATCCTGATCGATTCTGCCCCTTTCGATGGCTTATGAGGTTTGCTGTTCAGTTAACTGGAGCTTTTCACCCGGGGTTTTTCTTAAATTTTGATTGTCTTTATGAGGGGTGTCTTTATGTGATTATTAGATATATGGTTGTCATGGATATACTCTCCCGATGCTGCTCAAGCATTCTAATCTTACAGTGGCTGTGGAAATCTTATGCAGGTACTTGATGGATCCTAAGATGGAGTTCGTGAAAAATTTTGGGAAGAACAATGATGTTGATTCACTTACTAATGGGATAATCGAAGCCATGAAGAAATACAAGCACTAGGATTGCTACTTCATGGATGCTTATTGTTAGACATTTTTTATACATTGAATTTTGGAGCATTGCCCTCCCCTCCAAAACCACTTCCATTTTCCCTCGGTATTTACTCTGCTTTCCTGAAAATCACTGCTTCATGGGACGTTGATATGATAAGTTGTAACATTCAACCAGATAATTAGCTTTATATCTCCACATGATCAATGAGATTACAAGGACATTCAACCAAATGCTAACTTTAGGTTCCCTGCGGTTATAATACGGCGCACGTAGTTCTGGGCCTTTAAATCCACGACACAAAACATTCAATCGAATATCGAGAAATTGTTTTGATATCCAGAGTTTACTGTTGATTACTGGAAGAGTTGCTAATCTTATCTCCTTATCTTGTTTGATTAGGATATTTCCAGCATCATTTTTGCCGATATTCTTATTAAGTTTCCTTCAACTAATGATCGTCCCCATGTTTGTTCTTATTTATTTTATCATCCTTTCTTATAAAATTAATCTTAACCAAAATGAACGTCTTCTGCATAACCACAAATTGGACCTTATCTTCGTGGAAATGATGTGTTAAATTATTATTTAATTCTTTATTTCTGTTAAGGGTTTGTTCGATTTTTTTATAGTTAAGTATTATTTTTCTTCATCTTAATTTTAATTTTTAATACGAAAAAAAAAATGTTTTGTTTATATGCCTAGCTCAATTGGTAAAACTTTCAAGTTTAAAAAGGCAGGATGTCCAGGGAGGAGAGGGGTTCCATGTTCCGAGTCTTAATGATGACAATTTATTATATTGTAATAAATTGCTTAGTTTTTAAAAAGAATAAAAAATCTTTTAAAGTGGAAAAATAAGATGTTGAATATATATGTATATATATTGTAAATGCTGATGCATGAATTGATGAAGAAACTTTCATTAAGGTTCATGAACTTTCATTTACTCATCTTAATGTTGAGGTGCTGAAAACCTTGCATATGGAGCCTATGTAAAAATGATCTTGTTCCTGGAAATGCATCCAATTAGTAGTGCAGTATTCTCATATCTATCTTCCTTTCTCCTCATTCTCATTCTCTTCTCCTTAGATCTCTCCTGGCGTTCTCTTTAGCAGCGTGGCAAGCAAAGCAAACATATTCAACAAGAGGCCTGCATTTATAAATACTTTATAAATATGTTATCCACACGAGCCGTTCTCGCGTACTCCTACTATCTTATTATTGATTTTACATCCATAAAGTTATATTTGGTTTTGATTGTAAACCAAAATCTATACTGCTATTTGTTAAAATCGATCCTAATACATTATTATTAAAAGCTTGTCGATAATGTCAAATCTTACAAAACTCGAGTTTGTGGTACTTGACATTACTGGAAAGAATGATTCATTTTGATCCTCGACAATAAATACATCTTGACGCAATGAGTTTCGGAAATGCCATCAAAGAAGGAACAAGCATTTGATAGGATCGCTAAAGCGTTGATTTTCTTCCGGCACCATCTCTATGGGGATTTGGTGCGTGAATTACAAGAAGCGACCCTCACTTATGGAATGTTGAAGGGGGAGATATGACCACTGTAAACTATAATTCTCCCAAAATTGATATCACTCAGATGCACCGAGGGTTACAAGATTTAAAACAACAGCGAATACAACTCTTAGACATTTAAAAATCAGTCTAGTTAGCTGTGTGGAGAGAAAGTCATAGAAGAAGACATACTAGAAAAAATGTCCACCACATTTCATGTGTAACGCCCCAAAAATACCTTAGAATTTTTATAATAATATCATTATATATTCCGGGTCTAAATTGAGCCAAACTTGAGTTTTTCCGAGATAATTGATAAATCTCTGTTAAATCAAGAAAAATGATAAATGTGAAAATGAATATGTGAGCATATGATTTAATATTATGCCAAATAAGAAATTGATTGAAAACTGAATAAACCTAAGTGAAAAAGGCAAATTTGTAAAATTGTAAATGAGGACTAAGAGTTAAATGATAGCTCAAATGCTAGTGTAAAATAAATGATAAATGAAAGTGAAATGAAAATCCAATAAGGGAGAAAAATGCCAAAATGAGAAATGGATTTATTGGCAAGTAACATGGCCTTATAGTGAATAAGTGGTATTAGACCACATTTGGTCTTAGAGACATCCCACAAGTGCAAAAACATTTTTGAGAGCAAAGAGGGAGAGAAGAACTAGGGTTTTGGGGAATAGATGGAGATTTGTGTGAATTCCTCCATGTTTATAAGATCTTGCAAGTGAGGAAGGAGTTAAGAAAGTTAAGGCTTCAAGTGCAAAGTGATTTCAAGGTATTACCAAACTCAGATTCTCTCTAAATGATACTGATAGAAAAAACCCCAATCCATCCAATGTTTTGCTCGCTGCTGGTTTAGATGGTATTTGGATGTCTTCGTAGGAATCCCACATGCTTTAGTTTGAGTTTTTAGAGGATTTTTAAAGAAAAATCACGAAGGGGGAAAAAAACCAGAATCGGGCCTTCGCCGCGACGAAGTGCTTCGCTGCAGCGAAGGATACCTCGATGCGGTGAAGCAGAATGGCCAAAAAGGCCACCCACGGGTTCGCTGCAGTGAAGCAGCGCTTCTCCGTGGTGAAGGCACTATTCACACGGGCCAAAATTTTTATTTTGAGCCAAAGTCTCGTGATTCAGGTAATCAATGCTTGGGAACCTAATAATGATTAATGGGGTTCAAATAAGAATGAAACTAAATGAAAAACATACCGTACCTCACCGTCGAGGCGAAGCTTCTTCTTCGGGCAGACTTAGTATCTTAACCTAAGACCGTTAACAAAAATTAATTGACATTCAATAAAAATGTATAATAATTGTTTATCCACTAAGAATGACATGATTGTTATTGATCAGGACTCGCGAGATCACCTAACCTAGGATCAGATCGAAGGAAGGAAACTAGAGCCGACAACTTCGCTTGTTCAACATTCTATCTCCTTTTTCGTTTTGGTAGTATACCAACTAAATATGAAATGATTATATGGAAGGAGTATATATTTGAAATGATATTACGAAAGTGCATATGGATTTGAAAATGTGATAATTGAAATGATTGACGATTAATTGCATGTGAAAAATTAATCGAATTGTAAACGAATTGGTTAATTCTTGACATCTTGAATTGAATCGATATACCGAATCAACATCCTGGCGGGATGCCCCAATCGGCATCCGTCATGAAGGCACCCCGAAATTGTCCAATGTCTCATTTGGTGGGATGCACCACTGACCGTGACGCCCTTACCCTACCCGACCGCTTGGCGGATCCAATCGAGTCCGATGCCACTAAAAATCACTCAAAATCACCAAAATCATATTCATAAGCGACATAAATTGGCAAGCCCATAACATTTACATTTAACAAAACTATTTACAATGTAGGCATCCAAGCTCTTCAAAAATGATTACAAAATGTATGTTCAAGATTCAAATTGTTTATACAAAATATCCATATCAAAGAACACATGAAATGAGTGCACATGTTGGAGCATACCCGAGATTTCTTCTTGGTGACTCGATGCCCTCGATCTCGGGGTCCGTCATCGATCACTATCTATCACTCTGCATCACAGATTATAAATACGACGCTACATTTTCATGCTTAGTGGTTCTATACAAATCCATTCTCAGGCTCCAAATTTAAATCAATTCATGCAATTTAATAATTCGTAATCTTTCAATCACTGATGATCAATATAAATACATTACATATACTTTGTTATATATATACAATAAATTATAGTTCATTGATCATCCTTATAAATACGTTTTCATAATCAATATTTCACACCAAATCAATTCAAATTTGCTCACAAATTCAATTTACTCCCGACATTCAATTCACTCAAAATCAATCTCGGGGCCTGAAATAAATTCGCTTATGCCAGACAATTCTGCTCGTCAATCATTCAAGCATACTAATCAATTCGCTATGCCCTTAACGAATTTAACCTATGTCTTCGATATACAGGATATCAGAGTCACCGGCACGGTCCTGCGGGCTGCAGGCCGGTATCAAATGGTTTTATAACACGCGACGGTCCCTCTCGGGTCGCTGATTGGTTATAAACAATCAAATAAATAACACTACCGACACGCCTGCCTACGGTCATTGGACGGAGTGACACACATCAATAGTTCGGCAAGATCGCTTATTTGACCTTATTGCATACCAATCTATCTCACGCGAAATAAACGGTTATTTCATTCTATTAAGGGTGCTCAAATCCCTTATAGCAAAATATAGTACAATATGTACGCTTGTATAAACATTTTATTTTCAATAATCATGCAATTTTTATATGCAAACATTTCACAATCACTTTTCAAATCAATTAAATCAATTCAATATGCTTTTAGAACAAACATGCAAAAACTTGAAACGAGGAATAGGAGTCGGTAGAACAAACCCAAAATATTTGCACTTTGATTCCAATCCTGGAATCTCAATCACGTTTTTGTCTTTTCTCATCTTCAAATTCCTATTCCAAAACCATTAAAGAATAATACATTACGCTGGTACTAGTAGTTTTGTTTGGGATTGATTTTCGAGTTTAATATGAGTTCCACTTAATAATTTATATGTAGATGGATTCTGACTCAATGGGCTTTCCATAGAGTGCAAGAACACTAATCGAGTTCGGACGTAGGGAGTTAGGACCAAGTTGAGGTCATACACAGTCAAATCCTGAACTGACGAGCAGACCCGAACTGGACGAGCTCGTCTACCACCTCGGTCAAACATCTTCTATATAATTCAGAATAATGTATTCTTGACTCAATGGGTTTATTGTATCTCAAGAACACCCAAATCGAGTTCAAACGTATGAGATATGACCTTCCGCTTTTGAGGTTACGGTGAATAACTTCGATGAGTCGACCAATCGCATTTGTTCTGCATCGTCGATGGTCTCAAATAAACACCTCGGTCTGACATCTAACATCCTCCCCAGGTATTATGAATGTATTCTGACTCATGGGCTTTCCATAGAGTCCAAGAACACCCAACCTGAGTTCAAACGGCGAGATGGCGACCTCCGTTGGAGGTCGCGCGAGTCAACGCGGACGAGCCGGACCGAATCGAGACGAAAGCACCGCTTGACGAGCAATCGCTGACGAGCAATCGCGGATTTACCACCGCTGACTCACCACCGCTGGATCACCACTATTTGACGCACCACCGCTTGACAACCACCGCTTGACGATCATCGCTTCGATTTAATTAACGCTGACGACAATCGCTTGAAGCACCGTTTGACGACCACCGCTTGACGTACCGATTAACGACTCAATCGCTTGACGAACCACTGTTTGACGACATTGTTTGATTTACCACCGTTGATTACACTCGCCGACGCACTCACTGCCACGACCGGGCTTGACGATCAACGCATTTGACTGCTCGTGAGTAAAAAGACCATAACTTGGCCTACTAAGTCCGACCAAGAAATTCAGTGCCTAACATCAAGTTCATTGATGTGGCTACACTCACAGAAGGACTTACTACCAAATTTCCTTTATTTTCGATCCAAAACTGTTCTAAGGTACGGCTAGTTGACCTGAATCGACAACCTAATCTCGACCAGATTTAGTTGGTCGACTCAGTAAAAGGACTATAACTTAGTTCAGAGGTTCAAATTGAGAAATTAAAAGTTTAACATCAAGTAAATTGATGTGGCTACAATTTACTAGAAGGACACACTACCAAATACCCTTCACTTCATACCAAAATCAGCTCTATGTTCGGTTAAGGCGCACTACCACAATGTGGCAGCTTCCCATGGTTTAACAAACTTTCCCCTAGGGCCAGATAACTACCAAACAATCTTAGGGTAGAAGAAGACCAAGTAGGAGAAGACCTACCTCATGGTTTCTGAAGTCTGAGTTCGGTCTCTACTTGTAGCTCTTGTCACTAGGAGGACTTCCCTTCGGTGCTTCGCCCAGGAGATATATGGTCCAGTCATTGGGAGAAGTCAGAAGAGGGTGGAGCCTCTCTCTCTAACTTTCCCTTTTCTCTATTTTTCTTTTTTTTATGGATCACTCTTAATCGTATTTTTAAAAAGGAGGAAGCTTCCTCCTTCTTTCCTACATGCCACATGTCATTTATCGTTTTCCTTTTGCATATTATTTCTCCTAATATCACTTAGACATATAAACTTATTTACAAGGTGACCCTTTGGGCCCATTTACAATTTCTATATTTTATCACTACTTAGGTTTCATTTAGTTAACGATATCTAATATATATAAAAAAATTTCAGAGAAAATACCCCGAAGTTGGCTCAATTATGAATATATAATAATTTTTATTCATAAAAATTTTAAGGAATTATTTGCTGGTGTGTAACTCTCCCATATGAATTTGTCCTCGAAATTACCTTGATCTGCGATTCTGAATCTTCTTTGCCGCATGGTTTCCTCGCTTTCAGTGGCTTCTTGATCCATGGTTTCTCCATTTGCTGACAACAGATCTTATTCGTGGTCATACTTCAGGCAAAATCTTTCTGGCTCTTCTTCATCACGATCAAATTTGGCCTCGGCTCAATTGTCTCGAGAAGAGACTACATGTGGCTGAATTACGTCGGTACCTCAAGTAGCATGGACCATTATGACTCATCATGGATCTTAATTGGAGGTAAAGCCAATCTACGTATGCCCACTTGGTCCCACTTTCTGATACAGCCATGCAGACCAATAAATCTAGGGCTCAACTTGCCTTTTTTTTCCGAATCTCAGCACCTTCTTCCAAGGCGATACTTTCAAAAACACTTTTTTGCCGATGTCGTATCGAATATCTTTTCTTTTCATGTCGGCATATGATTTACACGTCTATCGGTGTGCCTTTAATCTCCTCTCTAATGTTTACTTTTCTTTAGTCTGCGTATCAGAGTATAGGGACCAATCCACTTTCTTTTCCTCAATTCGATCCAACCTGATAATTGTTACACATTTCTCATATAAAAGCCCCTCATAAACATTCAATCATGATTGGAAAGCTGTTGTTATACACAAATTCAACTAAAACAATGTGTTGATCCAACTACCCTCCAAGGTCGATCACACGCTCCTTAATATCTTCAGAATGGATCACTCTCTCGGATTGTCCATCAGTTTGTGGGTGGGCAATATGCTGAAATTACAGTCTTTATTTGAGACCTCTTGCAATTTCCCAAAATCTCGAAGTGATACTGGATCTTCGGTCTGAAATAATGGATATAGGAATCCCATGTGGCAGACTATTTATGATGGCTCATGTGACTTGTCAAGTGAATAGTCCGTTCTCCCTTTAGTAGGAAGTGGGCGGCTTCGTTCATTGATCTACTACCACCCAATGAGTCATGCCTTCACATCGTGCAGTGACCAACCACAAAATCCGTGGTGATTGATTCATTTCCACTCCGGTATTCTAATAGGCTGCAATAATCCCGAAGGAACTTGATGCTCTGCCTTTACTCTTGTACAAACAGCTCTGGTCGACACATCTGCTATCCGGTTCTAGGAATGACATTTTAAATCTCGATACATCTTAGTGCTACGGGATGGATAACCGTCTGTGTGCATACTTCAAGTATGGATTTCCTCAAATCATTACGGAGTCGGGTACACAAACCCGATCATATAATACAACACTCCATTTCGTTTCACTTTGTGTGAATAAGTTTCTACCATTTTCTATTAATTTATTCATGGCATGTTTCTCATTTTAACTGTGCCTCTAGCATGATTCTTCGAGCTATAATTCTGCTTTGTCGATTTGCGCCTACGGTACCATGGTGTATGGCAAACAAATAGGCATTCAGCAGTTAGTATTGACTTTCTACTTTCAGCGTCGGTATAATTTGTATTTAAGGTGGTGATAATCAATTACGAGTCATAATCTTTTATCGATTCAATCAATCTCAGTTTTTCAAGTTAGCTCTGCATTGTGAGAGCAAATACTTAGACTATGATCAGTTGTGATGAAACACTTCTCTCCTTCACAAATAATGTCTCCAAATTTTCAGCGCAAATAGTGCAGTGAACTCAAATCATGCGTGGGGTAGTTCCTTTCATGGCTTCGGATCTTGAAGCATAGGCTCACCCTTTACCCTGCATTGGATTATCCAGTCATTTGTGGCATCACTAAAAATCACATATTCTCTACCGCCCGATCGGTTGAATACAAACAGGAGCCTCGATTAAGAATGCTGACTCATGAAACTTCTTTGTTTTTTTTGCTCCCATTCATACTTTACATTTTATGGAGCAATCCGTCATGTTTGCAGTCATAGAAGCTATGAATCTGTAATATCTACTAGTCCAAGAAACTGCTGCATTTCTGATGGCTTCCATTCCATGACCATATTTTCTTTGGATCTCTCGGATTCCTTCTTTCGATACTATATACTGAGAAAGGACACTTCATTCTTCAAAACTCACACTTGCTCGGTTTGCATGTTCAATTTGCTCTTTTCTCAAAGTCTCCTTCTCTAAGGTGTGTGTCATGACTATCTGATCTTTGATGAGAATGTAGATACATGAACAACTACGACAAATCAGTCCACATACGGTCGGAGAAACACGATTCGTTAGGTCCATGACATGTTGGGCATTTGTCAATCCAAGCTGACATTACAAGGAACTCATAATGTCCATATCGTCCTAAAGCCGTCTTATGCATCGACATCTTTAATTCTCGTGGTGTTCGGATCATAAGTCGATCTTTGAAAGATACTTGCGCCTTTAGTGGTCAAACGAATCATCAGTGCAGGTAACGGATACTTATTCTTCACTATTAACTTGTTCAGTTGTCTGTAATCAATACATAGCCGAAGTGTACCATCTTTCTTTTAACAAAAAAGCATGGGAGCTCCCCATGGTGATACCATGGTCTGTCATGTACCTAAGTAGTTCTTGCAAGCGAAATTTCAATTCCTTTATTCTAGTGGAGCCATTATGTCTGATTTAATGGATGCCGATTGTGGCTACAGTACAACGTCGATAACAAACTCAAATCTCAGAGGATAACTCAATCAAATCTCCCAAAAAAATTCATACTTCTCAAATATTTTGATGGGAATGATCTCTATAGTTTCTGTTCACGATAACATGGCTAAAGCGGGTTCGTCACGAGATGTCATACTCGGTTTTCACTTCGACCAGTTACCTGAAGATTGGACATCAGTACATATGTATGAATGAGTGATCTTTGGATACATCAATGCATGCATAACGGTATCAAAGATAGTAAAATTCTGAGCTATCATCTGGAGGCGTCGGTATCTTCCTTTGCTTTCATTGCATAACTGTGACGACATCTACCTACCCGAAGTTTGTGTCCCTTGATATGTTTGTTGATTCAACATCTGTGCCTTTTGTAACACTATTTGTAACCCGATCTGTAGTTACGTAAATGAACGAGCTCTAGGACAATCTCTTGCTCTATGCTTTTTTGGATCCACAAATCAAAGCAGCACACATGAGTCTCTAACATTCTCCCTTTATCAGTTCTCCCACAATGGGCAATGGGAGCAATCTTGTCTCTAGAAGGACCTCTTGGTGTACTGTGTGGGTGATTATTTGAGTGAGTAGTATTCCACCGTGCTTTGTGCTATAGGCTGATTGGAACCCTGTGGTCCCCTTAATTTCTTCCTTTGTTGTTGTAAATGAAGTGGGTGACTTGGATTTTCTTTCCTGTCTTTTATCCTTTCTCTCTTTCCTCTTTCTTTACTCTTTCACATTCCAATGCACATGTCACAATTTTGGAAAATCCTCATATGCAAAATGCTGTGACATAGGCTCGAATATCGTTATTGGTAGTCTTGAACTCTGGCACTTTTCTTCCTCATACAGTATCTTGGGAGCATCTTTACTCAGTATCATGGAATTCTCTTTGATATTCGAGTCACACTCATCGATCTTTGTTGGATTAACATAAATCTCGTCTCATGTTGTTCGAGATAAATCGACCCACATAATGTTCTTGAACTCATCCAGAAGAACTCCCGTGTCACTCTGCGATCAGTGGTCGATCGACTACCAGCTGATAAAGCCTCATCACAGTGGTAATGGTCGCACATTCCAACTTCTCTTGATTGTGCGTGCATTTTGCACAAGCACATTAGCTGGTTTTCACTGACTAATTTACACTGCAGAAACAATATCTTTGCTGCAAAGTCTGCCCGTTTGATGCGCGCATTCTAGTGGCTGATTAAGCTTTGAACATGCGGCTGGATTTGCCCGGCTCTTTGCAATGCGAACTAGTTTGTTGGAGATTTTCGTACCTCCTACTGTCACTTGTTACTGGTTCATTCATTGGTGGGGCATGGGATGCTTGCCCCGCCCTTCACTTTTCAGCGGGGCTTGTTTGGGCGGGTCCACAGTGCGTCCTCGACCACACCGAGGAAGCTAGAATCGTCCATACCCACATCCATAATAAGACCCGACCAAGATCCGCGTTAGAGTCATGTCATCCTTTAAATGCAAATGAAATGAATGTTAAACACAATTTCAAAATCATTTACAAACAATTTAAAAATCATTTTGTAGAACCGCCCAGAAACCTGAACCGATGCCAGGCAAGTTATTGGCGCCGCCACGGAGCCAGACAAACGCGGGGATCAGAACAAGTCAGGGATGCCCTTAAAATCACTCCAAAATCACTCAAAATCATATCTTTCTTGTGGGCGTTACAAACAAGACAGCAGCGACATTTACATTTAACAAAAATCCATTACAATGTGATCAGCTGTACTAAAATGATTTTAAATAGTGTTCGTGTTCTCAGAAATTGTTTTATACAAATATCCATATCGAACACATGAAATGAGTGCACATGTCGAACATACTCCGAGATTTCTTTCTTTATGACTCGCTCCTCGATTTTGGAGTGCCGCTATCGATCACTATCTATCACTCGAACACCTACGCATTGATGAAACAATCTGCATTTAACGTTTCTATTCTGCTTAGTGGTTCTATCTAAAATCCATTCCTCAGTTCGACTTAAATCAATTCATGCAATTTGTGGTACCAAGACTTTCAATCATTTGGATGATCAATATAAATACATTACATATACTTTGTTATATATATACAATAAATTATAGTTCATTGATCATCCATGTCATTTCTATAATCGATATTTCCTGATCTCAAATCCAATTCAAATTTGCTCACCAATTCAATTTAATTCTGACATTCAATTCAATTCTGAAAATCAATTCAGTTATGAAAATAAATTACGATTATGTAATCAATTAATTTGTGATCATTAGATTATGCAGTCAAATTGATTATGCCCATACTTGAATTTGCTATGTCGCCGATATAGGATATCGATCCCCTTTGACACGGTCCCTGCAGGCTCAGGAAGCGGTATCAAATGGTTTATAACGCAATACGGTCCCTACGGGCTGTTGAGAGGAGATATAACGATAAATAATGAACATAAATCTGGATCCGAACTCGTTGGTGACACATCAATAGTTAATGATGTCTACATTTGTACTGATGGTATCTGGAAATCTATCATGTCTGAAATAGCGTTGCGTTAACTAAGGGCGTTCGAATCGCTATGGCAAATATATTACAATATAACATACCAGCTTAGTTCCTTTTCAATAATCATGCAATTTTATATGCAAGCATTTCACAATCACTTTTCTCGAATCAATTCAAATCAATTCAACATAACAAGAACAAACATGCAAAAACTTGAAACGAGGAATAGGAGTTGGTAGGAACAAACCCAAATATTTGCATGGTTAAATCTTGAATCTCAATCCTGATTTAATCTTTTATATCTTGAATCTATTCCAAAACTGTTTAAAAGAATAATAATGTTATTCATGTACTAGTAGTTTTGGTTAGGATTGATTTTCGGAGTTTAATATGAGTTCCAATTTAAGCATTCTATATGTAGATGGATTCTTGACTCAATGGAGGCTGTGAGGTGCAGATTTTCGAATCGGAGTTCAGGTGTTAGGAGTTAGGACCTTCCGAGAAGTTAGAGGTCCTTTGATTAAATCACAAATGGTGAACGGACCAGACTAGATGATCTCGATCACCTCAGTCAAACATCTTCTATACTCTCAGAATATAATTGTATTCTTGACTCAATGGCTTTCCATAGAGTCCAGGAGAACACCCAAATCGGAGTTCAAGCGAAGGAGATATGACCTTCAGTTGGAGGTCATGCTGATCTTTGACGGTGACACGAGCGGCGGTGCATGAAGTGGCGAGCTCAGTCAAACACCTCGGTCTGGCATGCATCTATCTCAGGCATGAATGCTGTTGACTCCATGGGCTTTCCATAGAGTCCAAGAACACCCAAATCGGAGTTCAAGCGAAGGAGATATGACCTTCCCGAAAGTTGGAGGATATCGCGATCGGCGGCGGCGGCGATGACGAAACCTTGTTTGGCGAGCAGCATTGGACGACCCCTTTGTTGGGCGACCACTGTTGGACGACCACTGTTTGGCGACCACTGTTTTGGCGACCTTTGTTTGAGCGATCACTGTTTGGCGACCACTATTTAGCCCGACTTGTTTGGCGGTGCTTGTTTGGCGACCTCGGTTTGGCGACCCTTTGTTTGACGACCCTTTGTTTGTGACCTCGACCCATTTGGTAATTGAGTAAAAGACCATAAATTGGTCTACAGAAGTCGAATTAAAATTCAAAGCCCTAACATCAAGTTCATTGATGTGGCTACAATTTCACAGAAGGACTTACTACCAAATTCTCTTTATTTCAGGATCCAAGAAAACTGTTCTAAGGTACGTATTGACTTCATTTGGACAAGCAGACCCCGACTAGATTTAGTTGGGCTGATAATTAAAGGACTATAGCAGTGCTACCGGGACCAAATTGAAAAATTCAAAGCTACAACATCAGTAAAATTGATGGATGTGATCTACTAGAGAAGGACACACTACCAAATCCTTGCTGTACGAAAAATCAGCTCTAGGTTAAATTTATTCAACACCACAATGTGGCAGCTTCCATGGTTTAGGCTGCAACCATTTCCCTAAGGCAGGATAACTACCCAACAATCCTTAGGGTAGAAAGAAGACCAAGTAGGGAGAAGACCTATAACTGGGTTGTAGAAGTCCCAGTTCCGGTCTCTACTTGTAGCTCTTGTCACTGAAGGACTTGCTAGTCTTGTGGGAGACTATGTCAGATAGTGGAAGAATCAGAGAGGTGAACCCTCTCTCTCTAACTTTCACTTTTACTCTATTTTCTTTTCTTATGGATATCTTAATCGTATTTTTTTAAGGAGAAGCCATATAACACATGTACATATCATTTCCTTGATTTTTCCTTTGACTCATTTATTTCTCCTAATATCACTTAGACATATAAGCTTATTTACAATTGACCTTTGGGTACATTTGTTCTATATTTTTATCTTAGCCAGAGTTCATTTCTAGGATTCAGCAATCATCTAATATATATATAAAGAATTTCGAGAAAAATACCCAGGATTGGCTGATATACGAATATATAATAATTTTATTATAAATTTTAGGAGTATTTTTATTGGTGTTACGGGAATGCGTCATGATGGCGTATGACATTGAAGAAATGTTCCCACTTGGTGGGATGCACCAATCGGCATCCGTCATGATGGTATATGACATTTAAAGAATCACATGGCGAGGTGCTAAATGATAGTCATGATGCGAGTAGAAATTGTGAAATGTGTAAGCACATTACTAAATGAATAAAGGGTAGATTCACCGAACGAATCTGTCGGAATGTGAATTACATAACCAATTAAATAACAAGCTTTGATAGTGAAAATGAGATTTGTAAGCTAAACCCATTTAAGAACTGTGTGATGATCTCATGGATTGATTATTGCATGTAAATCCCATATTTGATACTGAT
This sequence comes from Tetrastigma voinierianum, assembly GCA_016808115.1. Classification (NCBI taxonomy): domain Eukaryota; kingdom Viridiplantae; phylum Streptophyta; class Magnoliopsida; order Vitales; family Vitaceae; genus Tetrastigma; species Tetrastigma voinierianum. Next base: position 56,672 of record JAEQBH010005791.1, on the reverse strand, counting down.
CAATGATTTGTAAAGTGAAAGCATGCGAAAATGAATAAGCATGAGTATAGTTTGATATAAAATGCATGGTTTAATGTTAAATGCATGTCGTGTTAAATTGAAGATTGAAATAGAACATATAGAACCACTAAGCATGAAAATGTAGCGTATGGTCACATCACTCATGAGGTTTCGAGTAAGCAAGAAAAGAAGGCCAAGAATAAAGCGAGTCATATAAATTTCTGGCAATACTCAGTGTATACGTCATTGCATGTCATCTTTTAAACATGCTTGATATTTTGTGAACAATGGTTGAACTGCAGTTATTAACTTTTTGTATGTTTGTAAAGTGATATGACTATAAACAATTTGCCTCAGCGTAATGTTATGAAGGCTGTATTAAATGTAGTGTAATTAGCGCTGAAGCGAAGGATATAATCATCTTTGATAAGACGTAATGTCTAAAAGCGGACACTGGTTGGATCGTATTGAATTAGGGCGGTCGAATTAGCAACATTTTGAAAAATTTAATAAAAGGTAAATAAAAAGTGTCGAGTGTCCACAGGCTTTCGAGTTCGTATTCGCCAAGGGTCTCTTTGGGCTCATGGGTTTCTACATCATGCAGCAAATGTGCTCAGAAGCAATGATAGTAGGAAGTGTAGTTGAGGCTAACAGTTAATTGTCATTATTCTTGTTCTTGAAATCATGGTTTTGATGAAAAATCACTAGTCTCGTAGCTAGGATCTGAACCATTCCACAGAGCAGAATGTGATATCGTCTGACAAGTGGGCGTGGGCGGGGAAGTAGTCGCGGTCGTGGTCGTGGAAGGAATTCCTGATACAATGGAACTCATGGTAGTAATAATTCAAATTCCCAAACAAGGAAAACCTCATGGAACCACCAGAAGTGGAATAATACCGAGGTGAAACAAGAAAATAAGTATATACAAAATACACCTTCCAAGGCCCATGAGAATAATTGTCATAGATGTGGTATGAAAGGGCATTGGGCATGTACTTGCCGTGCGCTAAACATTTGGCCCGACCTTTACAGTATCAATCAAAGAAAAAGGAAAGAAATAGAAATGAACTTCTTGATAAATGGATGGACTTTAATATTATGATAGTGATATCTATGAATTCGTGAAAAAAGCGAACTATTTGATGAATGATGAAAATCACGCTACTAGATGATGCTTCTTATATCAAGGATTCGTAATATATCATTTGTTATTAGCTATTCTATTCTTTATATTATCTATAATGTTTTATTAGTTTTATCAAAAATTTGTGTTATTGATCTAAAGTTGAATGAGGGTGATGTATGTCTTGTTATTTGTGTAACCACTACAATTCTTCGAGATAAAAGATACTTTCTAGATTTGATAACAAATGCTAATGTAAGTACCTATTTGGTACTGCAAACACTATTGAGTTTAGGAGAACGAGCATAATGCTACCAAACGGAACTAGGTTCCATATCAATGATGCATTATATTCTAGAATATCCACAAAGAATTTACTCGAGATTTAAAGATATCCTTGAAATGGATTATCATGTGAAAACTATGAATGAAGGTATCTGGAAATATTTACGTACCTCTATTGTTTATGACCTGAAACTTATAATGGAAAACATAACATTTCTCTCTGGGTTTACCTCATACAAATATAAAGCCTATCAAGTCAAATGTTGTCATGAACTAGAAGTTCAACGACCTAAAGACTTTTGTTCTTTGGCATGACAGGCTAGGTCACCCTGGGTCCTCAATGATGCACAGAATCATAGAACACTCACATGGGCATCCACTAAAGGACCAGAAGATTATTCTGCCTTATGAATACCCTTATGCTTGCTCACAAGGTAAATTGATAGTTAGACCATCCTTTAGCAAAGTCACATTTGAGTCACCGGTTTTCTTAGGAAGAACACATGGGGACATATGTGGACCTATCCATCCAACATGTGGATCTTTCCGTTACTTTATGGTCTTAATAGACGCCTCTACTAGGTGGTCACATGTTTGTCTTTTTTCAACAAGAAATTTTGTCTTTGTTAGGCTCCTCACACAAATGATCAAATTATGAGCCCGTTTCATGATTATCCAATTAAGGCCACCAGACTTGACAATGTCAGTGAGTTTACCTCCCAAACATTTACTGATTATTGCATGTTAGTTGGAATAAATGTTGAGCATCCTATTGCTCATACTCACACCCAAAACGGTTTAGTAGAGTCCCTCATCAAACGTCTTCAATTAATAGCTCAACCACTGCTAATGAAAACCAAATTGTCGACTTTTACTTGAGGACATGTTATAATGCATCTTAGAGCTTGGTTCATATTAATGACAACTGTAGATACTCCCATTCATAACTTGTTCTAGGAGTAAACAACCAAATATTTCTCATTTATGAATCTTTGGTTGTGTAGTTTATGTAGCACCTATACAACGCACTAAAGTGGGTCCCTAACGGAGACTTGAGATTTATGTAGGTTTTGATTCTCCGCTTATCATAAGATATCTTGAACCCTTAACAAGAGGTGTTTCTACAACCCGCTTTGCGGATTGTCATTTTAATGAGTGTATTCCCACCATTTGGGGAAAGAAAAGTCGGTTTCAGAAGAATGACGAGAAATTACTTGGAATGCATCTATAATGTTTCATTTTGATCATTGTACAAATCAATGTGAACTAGAATTTCAAAGGATCATTCATTTGCAAAATATTGCAAATCAATTACCAAATGCTTTTATTGATACAAAGAAAGTGACAAAGTCACATATCCCGACTACGAATACTCTAGCATGGATTGATGTCCTTGAATGACAATTAGCAAATGAGTCTAAAATACGTCTAAAGCATGGGAGACCTATTGGCTCAAAAGATATAACTCCCCGAAAGAGGAGAACACAAAGGAGAATTGATACCCTTGAAGAGGTATATGGTGAACAAGAAGCCCTTAAAGAGGTTCGAAATAAAGAAATAGCCTCTAAAGAGGTATAGGTACCTGAAAATTATGAGATCTCAATAAATTATGTGTACAATAGAGAAAAATAGGATCAAAATAAAGTTGTTATCAATAATATTTTTGCTTTCCAAGCGTCCTTAGACATCATAAGAAATGATGAGGATCCTGAACCACAAAATGTGGAAGAATGTTGAAATAGAAATAATTGGCCAAAATGGAAAGAGGCTATGCAGGCAGAATTAAACTTGTTAATGAAACGAGACGTCTTTGGACCTGTAGTCCTAACACCTAAAGGTGTAAAGCCTGTTGGGTACAAATGAGTATTTGTACGAAAGCGGAATGGAAATAATGAGATCATAAGATATAAAGTGCGATTAGTAGCACAAGGTTTCTCATAGAGGCCTAGTATTGACTACAAGAAAACATATTATCCTGTCATGGACGCAATTACTTTTCTCTTTTTAATAAGCTTAACAGTTTTTGAAGGACTAGATATGTGTCTCATGGATGTTATCATAGTTTATCTATATGGATCCATATATAATGACATATATATGAAAATCCTTGAAGGATTTAAATTGTTTGAAACAAATAATACAAAGCCTCGTAGTATGTGCTTCAATCAAATTACGATGATCTTTATATGGATTGAAGCAATCCAGACGCATGTGGTACAATCGCCTTAGCGAGTATTTATTGAAAGAAGGGTATGCAAACAACCCTATATGCCCATACATCTTTATTAAGAAATCAGAAACCAAATTTACAATTATTGTTGTGTATGTTGATGATTTAAATCTTGTTGGAACTCCTGAAGAGCTCAAAAGAACAACAAAATATTTGAAAAAGGAATTTGAGATGAAAGATTTTGGGAAAACAAAATTTTGTGTTAGCCTACAGATCGAGCATTTTCCTACTAGGGTTTTGGTTCACTAATCGACATATACTAAGAAAATATTAAAACGCTTTTATATAGATAAAGTACACCCTTTAAGTTCCTGCCAATGGTTACCCGTTCCTTGACGTGAAAAAGACCCACGTTCGTGTGTGAAAAGGTGAAGAATTACTTGGTCCTAAAGTACCATATCTTAGTGCCATTTGTGTGCACTTGTATCTTATATTTGTAACCCACCCTGAAATATTGATTTTCTGTCAATTTATTAGGCTGATGCAGTTTTGCACCGAACCAAGACATTGGAATGGTATCAAATATATTAACATTATCAAAGGAACAATTGAAATCTGGTCTTTACATAAAGGAATCAAAGGCAATTGCTTCTGGATATTATCTTTGGTGTAGGATGATTATCGAATCCACATAAATCGAATCAACAAACCTGATTATAATTTGAGTATAATGCAACTCTATTTTATGGAGATCCTTTAAACAATATTGTTGCATCTTGAATCCATTAAGAGATTTTAGCAATTCGAAGCGAAGTGTGAATGTATATGCTAAGATCGATGATTCAACATATCAAAATCATGCGAGACTCCCCTCTATCAAAGGCAAACTCATTGACATTATTTGAAGATAACGCCGCATGCATTGCACAGATAAAAGGAGATAGAACTAAACACATTTTCTCAAGTTCTTTTATACATGAACTCCAAAGAGTGGTGAAATTGATGTTCAGCGAAATACGCTCCAATGATAATCTGAGACTTATTCAAAATTCATTTACCATCAAACAATTGAGAAGATAATATGATTGAATGTAGCGAAGGACGTGATGATGAGTGTAAAACTCATCTTTGTTTTGAGTTCATTTCATGTGCTATTTTGAGTATTTTATATCCATATTCATGAAACAACATTTCCTCTAAACTTGGTTTAACGAGATTTTTGATGAAGCTCAGAAGCAGTTTACATTAGATTAAATGCAATATATTTCCAAAGAAGAATCAATTAGGTGTCTCACAGTACATCATTTGGAAGATAGAATTTTTCTGTATAATCTGGAGCATAAAATGGATGAAATCACTCATTCTATTCTATTGAAACATGACAAACTCTACATGAAATCAGAGTTAAAATAAAGTTATGAGCTGACAAGTTAGATAAAACCGATAGTTGACCTAAGAAAAAACCTGTTTAAAAGACATTTCAAAGACTACATTACCCAGAGGCAGAGAAGAAAGGGGTTAAAACTTTGTATACGACAAACAGGAGAAAAAAAATTTTATTAGTAATAAGAAGTTTAGTATGTCACGACTTAGCAAAAAACAAGGCAAAGATGGAACTTTGTTGTGACAAGTTTTGTATCACGATAGAGAGCTCATTTTGTCGCTAACAAAGTCCTGAGAGCCAAACTTTGTCATGATAAGAGTTTTGCTATCATCGACATAACCAAGTCTGAACTGCCGAGAAAAGTTTTACTATCATAGAATTATAACAAAGTTTTGCTATCATTTGCGACATAACCAAGCAGTCTGAGCTTTTATTGATGAATTTATGACAAAGCCAGAAACTTTTTCATGACATAACCAAGTGCAAACTTTGTCGCGACAAAGTTTTACTATGTCGCGACAAAGATTATTATGTCACAACAAATCTTCAGTATGTCGCGACATTGACGCTGGGCTTAACCAGAAAGCCCTGAAAATTGCTGTGTTGGACTGTTTTCAAGCCTATTTCACCTTAGGACTATAAATATCTGATTTTTGGTTTTTTAAGACCACGAGGAGGTCTGGGAGAACACCTCTCATGGGAGTTTCTCTCTCTAAATTGCCTATTTTTTTTAGTTTTGCTGCATATTTTGATTTTTAGTAGATCTTAGAGTAATTTTAGAGCATATTTTATTTGTATTGAAGAGATTTCAGTATTGTATATCAGAGATTCAGATTTCATTACTATTCAGACAAAGATTGAAACTAAAATCTGGATTTTTCTCACTCCTTGTCTCTTGATTTCGTTATTCATTTTCTTACTTTTTGTTTGATTGGTGATAATTGCAATCCAGTAATGAAACATTAAACACCCTCAAGGGTTAGGGATTAATTGTTGAACATTCAAGAATTTATGGAATTCTCAGATTCATTTTGCAGTTTAAGAAGACTGAATTTATATAGATTGGTACTATTATATGCATAATTAGCCATTTGGAATATTAGCCTTCTTGAAAGAGTTGTATCCCAACTTGCTTTGATTTCAGAGCCTTCTGGTATTTACAGAGATTAGATTACAAAGAGTAAAGAAAGTAACTTGGGGTATGTTAGATATGTTATCAGAACATCAGAACTCACAAAATATTACTTTGATGAATCCCTTTAATTTACTTATGGTGTGATGATTAATTAGATGATGTATCGAGTTTAATGTTTAGAGGTTTCACCTCAGTGATAAAAGGATCTTGATTCTGTGTTAGCAAAGATCTAATCAAAGGAGTTGAAATTTTTATTATGATTTGAAGACAGAGACTACCATTATGGATTCAGGAGAGGCTTGCATAATCTACAATCTATAGACAAAAATTCTTGAGTCCTAAGAAAAGGGTGTGAAATCTTTTAGAAGGGAGAAAATTATTTAGATCTTAGAAGAGAGGATTATATTATACAAGTAACTGATTAAGACTCTGTGTCTCTGAGAAAGACATGGATATCTAATAGTGTGAAATGTAGTGTATGGAAAATCAGCTTTACCACATTGCTCTTGGACAAATCCATTCGCTCCACAAATGTTGCACTTTCAGGAAATGCAAATTGATTGTTAAATGATTATCCTGCATCTCTAGTGCCTCTCTTCATACCTTTTACCTTTAAAAGTAGTTGTTTTCTTGATGAATTTTGGAATTAGTTGATTAGATTTAAATAGTTTTATTTTGATTCGTGATTTTATTCCACATCCTATTTAATTAAGCCTAAATAGTGAAGAGCCCTTATGAATGGATGTAAATTCAATTAGGAATCTCAAATCCTCCATTGGTACGATATCTTGGACTTCTAGAGTCTAATTTTATCACTTTGTATAGTCAGTGTTGCCATTAGAGTGGATGATCTTTGATAATGCACTTTTCATTCCGGTTTTTGTTCACCTGCTAAATCAGTTTTGAGTTATTTTGCCACATTCTATACTGTGTATTTTCATGTACACATCATTTGGTCAACAAGTTTTGAATCTTTGTTGTCGGGGACTTTGGTTGCATCTTTTGGCACGTGTCGGAAGAATTGAGTCCAGCAAGTTTTTGGTGCCGACTGCAGGATTGAAGATTCGCCTCTCATTGGATGTTGACATTTTGAAGAGCGGAGATTTGCTAATTGAACAGGCATATTTTACTATTTTTATTTTGGTTGTGAATTGTTTCTTAGCCTAATTTCACTTTTATTGTTAGTATTTTGTGCTATTTTTCTTTCTATTTTTCTTATTTACATGAGTACTCATGGAGGAATATTCAAGAGAGAACAGACTTGCCTCCATAGAAGCCAAACTTAAACTTACTTCTTCATCAATTGGACCAAGAATTCCAAATAATTTCTGCATACTGACAGCCTTATCAAGGAGTTCAAACTCCACACATTTAAGGAGAAAGAGGTTGTCCTGTTAAGGAGGCTTGATTTTGACCTACATGGATGAGGCTCAGAGTGGTTGATCTTCATGAGCAAACTTTGATTTAGATGCCTTCGGAGGACAACACTAGTGCTAGATTGAAAAAATATAGAAGCTCAAGTGGGGCCCGCCAGATCAAACATTAGGAAAGACTCTAAGACCTCTCCCTATTAACTTTGAGATTCCCAATGAATGTAAGTGCTCCTTTGGCTTGAGTGTGGAAAAATTTCCTATCTTGAAATTTGTGGAAGAAAGTGAAAATAGGCTGAGTGAAAAAGAAGCCTCCTAACAGCTCCAGAAGATGAAAATTACGATCTAGATAAACTGAAATTTGAAGAAAGTCAAGTGATGGCTATTGAAAACATTTTGGTGAAGATTGACACTATTACCTTTCTATGGTTGTGACTTGGGGGTGAGGATCTACAAAATTCTCAAATATTAAGAAGACCACTTCTTTCCTCAAAGCAAACATGGTTAATCATCAACAAGGGCTCGTGCTTGTGGGTGAGAGAAAGCTAAGTTCAAATCTCGACTAACCATTACCTTTGACGGAGCGAGAAGAACTATGTGCACGAAGATTTGTAGCTTGGCATTAGAAAGACACATGTTTGAAAGTCCCTATTTTTATAGATGTGGCATCAGCATCATAAAGGGACTGTCTGAAGGTAATGGCTGAACATTAGCAGAATTAAAGAGGATTCTAAGTTTTCATGCTTAAAAATGCGGAAGAAATCATCTTTGAGCTAAATGGTTATAAAGAGAGTGATGTCCCGAGATGGATGATTGGCTAAATGGAAGCACTAATTGCTTTTCGATGAGTCTAGTGGATATAGCGATGTTTCTGGGATATTCAGCTCAAGTGTAAGGATTCTATCCACGTTCTCTTTTCTTTTAATTTTAGTTACTTTATTTGTTTTTGTTTTTTGATGTGGGATGAGAAAGTTAAACGGTGTTTAACTTTATTTGTTAAATTTTGAGAATAAAGTAAGTTTAAAGCTACCGACATGTTGTTATGGCTAGTTTTCAAGAGCCAAAAATATTGTGTTAAGGGATAGCATGATGCGAAAATCTTCCAAGGTTCCTATTCAAAATGACCGATGACTAGAAAGGGGAGTTCAGTTTTTCCAACTCTCTCTATTACCCTTTTATTGAATTACTTCCTTTTACTCATTTGCTAGACATTTTGGATAATATTTCATCTCAAAAAGTTTGAGGGTGTTTATTTTAGTTGTTTTATCATATCACACCCCATGTTACTTTATGATAATTTTGAGATGAAATTTTATGGTGGTTTCATGGATGATGACTTTGTTTGATGCTTCCTAACTTACATCTTAGTTTTGATTTATTTTGTTAGTTAGAGTTTTTGAGTTAATTGAGTTTTGCTTGGAGTAGTTGTGAAGTCAATGAAGATCATAATTGAACCCTTGAGATATGGACAATATTCAAGATAATAGGACTTAATGCTTAATGAGTTATCACTCTAATAGGCTATTTAGTCATTGGTTTCTCAACATCCATGCACTTGGTCACTAAGTACCCTTGAAAAGCAATTTTTGCTTAGGTTAGAGAAGGCTTATGAGAATCCATCTATCTTTGATCTTCATAGGTTCTAGAACTTGTTCTGTGCTCGGCGAGCGAAATCTAGGCAACATAACAATTGAGAAATGATATAGGCCATCCTTGGAAAGATTGTGCCTTTCAAGCTAACCCTATTAATATGCATATGCATATGCATATTCCTCTAGTACTAGAATGTTGGGCCTTTAAGAGCCGTAGTGCATTTATAAGAACCAATTTTGAAATAATAACCGTCCTATACATCCCACTTTGTACCCCTTAGTAAAGAACCAAACTCACCCCATAACATGAGGATTTGAGCGTGGTGAAATGTGGTGAGGAGAAAGTTTGGGGAGTTATTTTTTATTTTTTGTTTTTTCCATGGGAAAAATAACTCCCAAATGGTTGAAATGAGTTAAGTTGAAATTCAAAAGAGGTTGGTAAAAAGGAAGGAGAAAAAGAAAAAAATATCAAGTGAAAAAAAAAAAAAAGAATAAAAAGTCAATGAGGAGTGAGTCTAGCTTCGTAGCCTTCCTTCCATAGAGTAAGTAAATCCTAAGGGTTGTCTCAACACCTAGTAACCTAAGGCCCGATTAGTGCAGGGAGCTCTGCTTTAAAACTCAGCTAAGGATTGGTGAGAAGTTGAATTGTTTGATGGGATTGATGTATTTTTGCGAATATAATCAAGATATTCATATTTATTTACTATATTTGATTTTCAAAAATATTTAAAAAAGTTAAGAAGATATTTTTTTAGTATTTTGTTTCAAAGAAAAAATAAAAAGAAAACTAAATTTTTTCAATAAGTTTATATGTTTTTTAAATTATTTAAAACTTATATAGATAAATAAATAAAATGATTTAAAAGAAGGGAGTTGAAAACCAACTCTCCTATTTGGTTTCAATCTTTAATAGTAATAATAATAATAATATGGTTTCTATTGTAAAAATATTATCAAATGTAGACTTTCACTAATGTAGACTTTTACTAATGTAGACTTAAGTGAAAGAGAATTTGTGCTACCCAACTTGTATATAGGAAGAGAAGAAACAAAGAAAGGAATGGATAGGAATGAGGGTGGATTTTTGGATACTTTCATCCATAGGGAAAGCTATTTATGGGATTCCCTTAATAAATAGGTACATGAACTATGAATGAAGTTCATATAAATGTCCTTAAGAATGAAATCTCATAAAGGGCTTCCTGTAGCTCTGATGAATGGATTCATTGTATATCAATCAATGTGGTCATTCACCACATATAAAAAAAAAAAGGCTCCCTTCATTTACAACAGTTCAATAATAATAATAATTGTTAATAAAAACCTTTCTTTTTTTTTGAATACACTTTAATTTCAAGTACCACTTGAGCCAACCTCGATAGCTAGTTCTTGTCTTTATTATCTTATTATTATTTTGACATCCTATTCACTTTGTATATTATATTTTAGCTAACATCTTATTATCTTATTAGAGGTTTGGCATGACTTAAATATTAGATGCAAACTTTGATTTTTTTTTTAAAAGATATTCTAAATCTTTGATATTTAATAATTCAATAATCTATGTGCCAAATCCTATTGAATGTGCATTCTCTAAAATTTTTATGAGGTAATATTTTTTGAATTCCTAATTATACATTTTTAAAAATTCTTTTTTATATTTTGTTTTGGAATATTGATATTTTTGAATACTATTCCACTCTACTAACTAAAAAATTCAAAGAATTTTCAAAATTTGAAGTATTTTCTTATAATGTTTTGCGATCATTGTTCATCCAATTCATATTTTTTTGATAGGAATTGTTCATCATATTCATATTGTTACGAACGGATCACAGTTAATTTTCTTATTAAACATGACATCTTATCCTATGTTTTCTCAATTTGTTTGTTCCAAGTAGTTGAATAGGAACACCACTAGGACCACCTAATGCTTAGCTATAGCAGCACGACTAACCAACGGTAACTAATGGCTTACCTATTGTTTGCACCCAAATTGAAAATTTGGCTTGATCTAGTAATGGGTTAGGCCTAAACCCAAGCCCATGAATAAAAGTCTTAAAGAAAGGGGCGCAAATCCATTTGTACAAGCCCATAGAAGAAGTCCAGGAGGACTTTTGAAATTTTAAAAATTTTGGAAGTCAAACAAAGCTTTTATCAAATATCAGAAGTGGGGCAAAGAAATGGGGTAGTTATGTGCTAATATGGAATATTCTTGAGGAACAAGTCTCCATAATGGAGATGTGGAAGAATTCTTGAGGATCAAACCTCCAGAATGGAGACGTGAAGGAGTTCTTGAGGAACAAGCTTCCTTAATGGAAGGCATGGGTGGTTGCTTCATAAGTGGAGAGTGGAGACGGGACCCAGGCGACAAGTCATCTCGTCTATAAAGGAAGCGAGAAGAAGATGGCAAAGGAACAACCAATCAATCAATCAATTAACAATTCAACAAATCAATCAACTCAATGTCAATAAGAAAATACTAGGATTTCAACAAGCTTTCAGCAATTTCAGCATTCCAATTCCTAGTGTTAGCTAAATTTTTGACAAATTTTTAGCAGTGTTATTTCATTCATTCATAGTGAAATCCAATATTTTCTCTAGCAATTCTAACATTATGTTGTAAGTTCTATTCAAGTTTTTATCAATTTTTCAGTACAATATTGTTTTCACAGTGAAATCCAGTGTTTACTTCAACAATTCCAGCATTCTGGTTGCAAGTACTATTCAAGTCTATCAACTTTCAGCACCATGTTATTTCATTATTTCCTAAGGAAATCTAACATTTTTCTTCAGCAATTAATTCTTACATTATATCCATTTGGTGTTTTCCACTTTGATTATGAGGGGCTATCATGGGAACCTACATAGCCCGATTAGAAGTTTGATCTTATGAGTTGTTCCAGTTTGGAAACACTTTAATTTCCTGGTTTGTTCGAACGCTTATATTTTGTATGTTTCGTATAAGATTAAAAAATCAGCACAACGTATTTTTAGCACGCCCAGTGGGATCTATCTTTATGAAACATAACTTGATGGGACACATCTTTGTGAAACATAAGTCGGTGGGACCTATGTAAAACTCGGGAAAAATTCAATTTTTCTGAAAAAGGGTAAAATGGTAATTTCAGTTGGAAACCTAGAAATTTTCTAGATCTTAGATGACGAAACGAACTTCACTGTTGGAATTGTCCACGAATCCCCAGTTCACCTGGATTGAATTTGCTCGGTTCTAGGTAGGTTTTAATTTCACGTTTTTCGAGACACTGGATGTCAGGTGACACATGGAGTGGTGCCACATGTGGATGCCACATGGCACCTTAGGAGATGGACACATGGCATGATAGCCATGTGGTGTAGCAAGCGACACATTACACTTGGATGAATGGCTCATTTAGAGCCATGTGTCATGTTGTGAGAGAAGATAGGAAAGTGGGGGGGAAGCTTCTCCACTTTTGATCAATTCGGTGAATGAAAATAAAAAAAGAGTAAGAAAAGAGAAAATAAAAAAGAGGAGAAAGAAAGAAAGGAGCGGGGAAGGAAAAACAGGGGAGAAAAGATGAAGAAAGGGGAAGAGAGGAAAAATAGAGGATTTCCCGACGTTTCGACGGTCGAAGCTCGAAGGTACGAGAATTAAAGTTGGTCCACGCAACGAGAACTATGCGTGGGTACCAAAATTAGTGGGTTTCGTCAAACTCCAAGAGGTAGGGGTTTTCTCATAATTTGGTTATTCTTGGTCTAAGAGCCATTTAATGGCATGGGGTTCTTTGGGGCCGTGGTGGTAATGGTTAAGTCCCAATTTGGGACTGAATATTTGAAAATGTTTGGGACTATTCAGTGATCAGACATGTCCCAGCAGTGGGTTGTCAGTGATCTTCGGGTTATGTGATTCAGTTCAATTTAGTTGCCCTGATACCAAAATCGCTGATAGGTTTAAATCTTAGTGTGATTTGATTGATGTTGATAGTCTAATCTAAAGATCTTGTGTTTAATATAGTGAACAAATACATATTGTTGTTGTGTAAATACTTCATGTATCTATACATAATAATGTTGTAGGTCGTCAGACATAATTATATATAATATAAAGTATCTATGTTTAACAATGTGCTCTCATTATGCGCATGAAATAACATCTCTGCATTTCATATGCATGGGGACATCGCATAGTATTTGTATGTAATCCCCATTATGCATCGTAAGATGACATGACATGAAATGATAACATCTCTCGCATTTCATATGCATGGGGACATCAGACAAGATTGGTGTGTGTGCATGGTCATGGTCATTCATCGTTCTTGGTGAATGGGAAGTGAGCTCGGAAATGGGACAACGTCCAAAATTGAGACTCACGGTTGCATAACATGAAAAAAAGAAAAATATGTGTGTTGGGGGGAGCAAGATGGGGCAGATCCTCCCGTAGGGTGAAAGACCCACCCATCGCAGACATGATCACCGACTTCCAAGTGAAAGATGTAAAATGCTGCGTGGCAGACCAGTGGTGTAAACCCGTGGCCCACAAATGCATAAACACACGGGATTTAATTAATTCAAATGAACATTGGAGGTTTGTCCAATGGGTTATGAGTTTAAAAACAAAAATCTTTCGTTTTGAAGAAAGGGTCATTGGGTGAAAAACCAATGATAGGTTTTCGCACTTGGCATTTGCATGTGTGAGAGCTCTGGCCAGACTGGGTTATGTGCATAAGGAGTCTCATCTCATTCATGACATGTAGTGTTCCATGGTAGATCTATATTCTTATATGGAACGTGTGGTAATGTATGTGTGGTCACATTGTAGGTGCACTTAAAAGCGGGGGAGTATCCCTTGTAGGAAAATCTTTACTAGGCATTGCTCACCTCAGAGCGGAAAATATTTCGTGTACTGGAGGTAAGCATCAGTGAAGGAACTCATATGTGATCATATGCAAGAAAAAGGCCGATCTTTAGCTTATTTTTTGGTTTCAGAACATTCTAGATAGAGTTCATTCGGCCAGATATGTAAATGAGAAGTTTTATAATAAAACTTATTTTTGGACTCTTCAAGATAGTGTTAATAGTTTTCTACTTACCGCTGCAAATGAATGGGGAGGTAGTAGGCTGGAATTTATTGCATTGGGTGAGAGCTGAGGTGCAAAAGGCTTTAAAAGCTATTGTAAGTCAAGGTGCTCAAGGCGATGCAGGCTATTGCGATAGAGCTTTCTGGTTTTGTGTCGTAAAAGTGGGTTTTGTGTCGCGATAGGATTTGGTCTCGCAGGTTTATGGTCGCAAATAGCATATTTTATTCTAGTTTTCTGTTGCAATAGGGGTCCCTCCTGTGTCGCGACAGTGTTTTACTTTTCTGTCGTGACAATGTTGATTAATACCTAAATAGTGCTGTTTCATACCCTTAACACTACAGGTTTTGAGCACTTTTTGCGTAGTAATCAGCCTAATTAACCCAGTTGGCATGTTAAGGACCTAGCTATGCTACTGATCATATTTTATGGCGACTTAGTTTTCTACAGCCGCTTATGCTGTTAGAGAGTCAGCTCAATCACAAGAATCTGCTGAAATTAGAGTCACAGATAAAAATCAGCAGTAGCTATTGTAGAGAAGAAGAAGAAAACCCCGGCAATCTCAAGTATGGGCTATGAAGCTTGGGAATCGCCAGTGGTCGCGAATTTCAGTTCCTACCAAATTCTCGCACTCGCAGCCTTTCATGACTTACGCCTCCTATTGATTTTCTCAGACTTTTTTCGATCTCTTCAAATTTGTCCCTATGTAATAGTGATTATCTTTTAATATTTTGGTAAATTGTATTTTGGCAAAGATGCAATGTATGCTAGAGACAAACTTTGTGTAATCATTCATTCATGAAATTGGAACCAGCTTCTCGAAGAAGCCTCGTGTTTTTCTCTCTGGATTTTCTTTCATTTTCCTTCACTTTCTAACTGGCCAAACACCCTTTGAGGATGACAACTCAGAGGATGAGTAGCTAAACTCCCTCCTTCCTTGAAGTAGAGGGCACTAGGTAAGGGAACCTGTGGTGATGCAAGGACTCTCATGTTTTCAACGTAGGTATTCTCTTCCGTTTATGTTCTCTCTTTCAACTTTAGGTTTCGATCCCCTTCGATTCACCTTGAATGTTTAGTATATCGTAAACTTTTACGACTCATTGGATGCTTATTGCTAGATCCTATGATGTTGGTTAGTTATCATTTATGAGCCATTGGAAGGTGGTTCAAAGAGGCAGGTTTTTAACTGACTGAGATCATTAATGGACATTGAATGCCATTTTCAAAGGATAGTTATTGAGGGTCAGGCTTTATAGCTAAATCAAAATCCGATTCGGGAGGTAACTATAGGTTACTTTTCGCAATGCGAGGGAAAGACCTAGAGAACTCTTCATTTGCCCTAGAAACCCAAGCCTAGTCGCCTAATACTTCAAGGGAATTCTTTCTATATTGTTACATCACTTTGGTTATGATTTCAACTACCAAAACTCCCTCTTTTATAACAACCCAAAATCCAAATTCTAATCACAAGTGTAACTTTAGCATTAGCCATTTACACGAAGAAAACCCATCCCTGTGGACGATCCTAGAACCACTATGCTATAGTAGCTATGCTACGCTAGTATGAGGTGTTAATTTATAAATATTGTTGATTCATAATACCCTAAGGGCTACACATAAGCACATGTGAATCAAATGGCTATCAGTTGTCAGGATGGTGCTCTAGTACAAAATGATGGGCTTATAAAAACACTTGTGATCCTCATCACAAATTCTGGTGAATTTATTTTCTATTTTCATTCTTTATAGTAGCCTACTGCTAGGTTACTTGACATTCATTATACTGTTCAAACTTTTTATTTTTCCTTAGCTAACACTAACCCTTGTCAAGGTAGTTTCTTTGTTTCCTTATTGTGCGTTGTCCTCGTTTTTCATGTAGGAGTTTATGTCTCAATGGTTTAGAATTCAAAAGGTAGATCGTTAAAATCAAGATCCTGGGCAGAATCACAGAAATAGATCCTAGATGAGCCTAATTTTGATCCAACGGAACCCCATATGAAGAGCAATAGAGTCAATAGTGGAGTGGAGGAACCTCAATGCATTTAAACAGTCTCTGCTACGAAATCCCTCCTCACATACACTCTACCGACCGGAGTGCACCCTCCTGCATTGTACCTCCAACTGAGGAAATGGTTGGTAGGCCTTACCTGGTGCCACTCCTTCCCACTTTTCATGGTGTGGAGAGTGAGAACCCCTATACACATATCAGGGAATTTGAGGAGGTTTGCAACACCTTCAAGGAGGATACGACCACAGTGGACTTAATGAGACTTAAGCTTTTTCCTTTCACATTGAAGGATAAAGCCAAGATTTGGCTCAACTCCCGAGGCCAAGGACTATCTAAATCGGACCGGTAGCTAGGTGCTAAGTTCTAAAGAAAATTTTCTCCACTCACGTGACAAACAACTGAAGAGGAAAATCTCTACCTTCTCACCATAAGAATGAAAAAATTCTATGCATGTCGAAAGGAAGGCGAAGCACTGGCGCTTTTCTTCACCACGGTTTGACACTCGTCGCTGCAAGCTATTTTTTATGATTTAGTATTTCTCCCGCCATGAAGCAGCTTGTCGAGACTATGCGTGGAGGAGATTTTTGACCAAAAATCCAAAGGAGGCTTTGATTTCCTTAGGCACGAAATATTTCAAACTGCTAGGATGAGCCTAACCTGAGGGAAAAGGAAAGAGTGAAACCTCAACCCAGCACACGAGGTGGCATGTATTCCCTTCCGGAGGACTTGGGTAAGAAGGCCAAACTTTCAACCTTAGCTAGAAGGTTGGAAGAACTGGAAATGAGAAACCACCATGATAGTGTAAGGAGGATCGACTCCTATGCCAAAACAAGCCATGTTTCACTGGGCTTACCTATTGGAATATCCGAGAGCAATGCCCAACTGTTCCAGCAATGAGGGAGATGTTAGTGGAACAAGCCAATGTTGTTGGTCAATTCAAACCATTAACCAATGCACCATACGACAACACCTACAACCCTAGCTGGAAAAATCACCCAAACCTCTCTTGGAAGTCGAAACCCCCACAATATGCACCTCCTGCTCCTCCACAGTATGCTTTAACTTCTTAGCCATCATAACCACAATCAACTTCTCCAGTTGAACAAGCCATCTTAAATTTGAGCAAAGTAGTAGGTAACTTTGTAGAGGAGAAAGCAAAGTAATGTCCTATTAAACCGTGAGGGTTGGATATCAGGAGAGAGTACTCATGAACAAGAGATTAGACTCGGTTTTAAGAGTGAAATTGCTCAAAATCCTCGACATCCTTCTCAAGATTCAATTTCTAGCTAACCAACCAACAACAAGTGCAAGAAAATGGAAAATTTCACAAACAAACTAAACCCTAGTGGGGAGTACATGAAATAGCCTCTGCTAGTGAACCTATTCCCAAGATAGATGAAGTGAAGGCACTCATCACTTTGAGGAGTGGTAAACAGGTTGAGCAATCAATGCCGAAACCCCTTGAAGAGGCTAAAGAAGAAATGGATGAGGAACCAGAAAGAATTGTGATTAAAGAAGATATGATGAAGAAGACCATGCCCCTTCCATTCCGTGCTCCTCCCTCCTCCAACAACAAAATGGTGTGTGGGCAAGCGGCAAAAAAAAAAAAAAAAAAAAAAAAAAAAAAAAAAAAAAAAAAAAAAAAAAAAGAAGGTGAACAACTAAACCTAAATTTCGAAGTGTTAAGGCGTGAAGGTCAACATCACTTTTGGATATGATTGCTAAGTCCTAACGTATACAAGTTCTTAAAAGATTTCAGTATCAGAAAAGAGGGTTGAATATCGACAAGAAGGCGTTCTTAACAGAGCAAGTCAGTGCCATCATCCAGTGCAAAACCCCAGTGAAAAACAAAGACCCGAGCTGTCCTACCATCTCAGTGAATATTGGAGGAACTTGTGGGAGAAGGCATTATCGACTGGGGGGGCTGAGTCAACCACCCTACCGCCATGCAAATGGGGTCAGAGAATCTGAAACCCACCACCATCACTGCCTTTAGTAGATAGGCTCATTAAAATTCCCAAAGGCACCGTCAAGATGTCTTAGTGTGTGACATTCTATTACCTAGTGGACTCTCTGTCCCCGACACCTGAACCGCCTGTCGAGGTAGCCACTCACTCCATCATCCCTTGGGAGGCCATTCTACTCCCAAATGCGATTATTAATTTTCGAAATGGAGTTATGCAACTAACATTTGGGAACGTGACACTGGAACTCAACATTTTCCACTTGAGAAAAAAGCACATGCACCCAATGGAGGAGGATCTAGAAGAGGTTTGTCTGATTGACACCATTCTAGATGAATGTTCCTCACTGAGCAACTACATGAAGAATTGATCGAGGAAACAAAGAGAAATTTCAAGAGCCGCACGGGTCCCGATTTATGTGCCGCGATGGGCCTCTAAAAAGGTTAAGAAATCCTTCCTCGCTGAAAGTAGGAGGATAATGAAAAAGAAGGAAGCATAGAGCCCCAAAAGCTTGACCTCAAGCCTCTCCTTGTAGAATTAAAATATGCATATTTGGAAGAGGGTGACCAGTGTCCAGTTGTGATTTCTTCATTGCTGAATGCCTCATGAGAGTAGTCTGACATCCTCAAGAAGTACAAGCAGGCCATTGGATGGAAAATTTCCATTCAAAGGATTATCCTTTGGTTTGCTCTCATCACATCTATATGGAGGAGGAATCCAAGCCAGTGAGATAACCACAGAGGCGACTGAATCCTCATATGCAAGAGGTATTGCGCACAGAAGTTCTTAAATTACTGCAAGATGACATTATTTACCCTATTTCTGATAGTCCCTGGGTGAGTCCAACTCAAGTGGTGCTAAAGAAGTCAAGGGTGACCATTGTGCAAAATGAAAGAGGAGAGGATGTGCCTACCCGCCTTACCACAGGTTGGAGGGTATGAATAGACTACAAGAGACTAAATGTAATGACAAGAAAGGACCACTTCCCTTTACCCTTCATCGATCAACTTCTTGAGAGAGTTTCCAGATACCCATTCTATTGCTTCTTGGATGGGTATTCTGGATATTTTCAGATAGAGATTTGCTAATTTTGAGGACTGTGGAGAAGACCACTTGTCCATTTGGGACTTATGCTTATAGGAGAATGCCTTTTAGCCTCTACAATGCACCTGCCACATTCCAAAGATGTATGCTCAGCATTTTCAGTGATATGGTGGAGCACATTATGGAAGTGTATATGGATGATATCACCATATATGGGGGTACTTTTGAGGAGTGCTTAGCCAAACTTGAAACTGTGCTGCATAGATGCATTGAAAAGAACCTAATGCTTAATAGGGAGAAATGCCATTTTATGGTGAATCAGGGAATTGTCCTAGGGCATGTTATCTCAAACAATGGAATTGAGGTTGATAAGGCTAAAGTTGAGCTTATCTCCAAACTACCACCCCCACAAATGTCAAAGACGCAAGATGCTTCCTCTCGCCATGCCGGTTTCTACAGAGGTTCATCAAAGATTTTTTGAAAATTGCAAAACCCCTTTATAAGATGCTGGAAAAGGATACTAAGTTTGCATGGGATGAAACTTGTCAAAAGAGCTTCGAAGAGCTACAATCCCACCTGACCATTGCACCTATAGTGAGAGCTCCTAACTGGCAGCAACCTTCTAAAGTCATATGTGATGCCAATGATCTTTGCTCTCGGGGCAGTCCTTGAGCAAAGAGAAGATGGAAAGCCCTATGTGGTTTATTATGCAATCAAAACTCAATGAAGCTCAGAGAAACTACACTACCATGTGAGAAGGAACTATCAAAAGGGTCTATGCCTTAGACAAATCTCGAGCATACTTGGGCGTTAGACATTGTTATTTTCACGTACTTTCACTCGCTTTGAAGTACCTCCTAACCAAGCAAGATGCTAAGGCAAGACTTATCAGATGGGTTCTCCACTTAGGGAATTTAATCTTCAGATCAAAGACAAGAAAGGGGTAGAGAATGTAGTGGTAGATCACCTCTCCAGATTGACCATAGCCCACAACACACACAATCCTTCAATTAATAATTCCTCGAGGAATCATTGCTACTTGTAGAAAGTGCTCCTTGGTATGCTCATATTTCTAATTTCTTAGCAATAGGGGAGGTCACAACTGAATGGAAGGCACAAGATAAGAAATACTTCTTTGCAAAAATTCATTCCTATTATTGGGAGGAGCCATTTATGTTCAAATACTGTATGACTGCATCATTTGAAGGTGTAAAATTCGAAGAAGAACGACAGGGGATTCTTAGTCACTGCTATGAAAATCCATGTGGAGGTCAAATTTTGCTCACGTAAGATAGCTATGAAGGTGCTCCGATCCGGGGTTCTACCGGCCTCCCCTTTAAGGATGCTCACAAGATGTTTAGGTCATGGATCGATGCCAAAGACTAGTGAAGCTTTCTCACCGGCCATATGATGCCCTTAAACCCACCTTAATACTTGACTTATTTGATGTTTGGGCATTGATTTCCCATAGACCATTCCCTACGTCTTCTGATATTCAAATCTGTGGGGGTTGATTACGTATGTCCAAATGGGTCGAGGCAATTCCCCAAGTAAAGAAAACGATCACAGGTGGTACTGCTTTGAAAGAGAATATCTTTTCCTGTGTCAGGTGCCTAAGGCCATAATTAGTGATGGGGGTTCACATTTTTGCAACAAACCCTTTGAAACCCTCCTAGCTAAATATGGAGTGAAACATAAAGTGGCCACCCCTTACCATCCTCATACTAGTGGACAAGTTGAGCTTGCCAACAGGGAAATCAAGACTATCCTGATGAAACTAGTAAATTCTTATAGGAAGGACTAGTCCCTAAAGATGTTAGATTCATTATGGGCATACAAGACAACCTTCAAGACAATTCTTGGGATGTCCCCCATCACCTTGTGTATGGCAAAGCATGCCATCTCCCTGTGGAAATAGAATACAAGGCATGGTGCGCGATCATAGTTTCGACTCGATTTCAGGAAGAGCCGACCTTAAGAGGTTCCGACCTCAATGAGTTGGAGGAACTACAAAATGATGCCTACCTAAATTCCAAAATTGCAAAAGAGAGACTTAAAGCCTTAAGATGACCCAGATGGTAGCTCAAAAATTTCTAGAAAGGAGACTGCTATCATTTCACAATTCCAAGCTTCATATTTTTCTGGGAAAACTCAAGTCGAGGTGGATTGGTCCTTTCATTATCCATCAAGTCTACCCTAATGGAGCAGTGGAATTGCTCAACTCAAAGGACAACCAACTATTTAAAGTGAATGGCCAAAGTCTCAAGCCATATGTAGTCCCTTCACACTGCATGTGCGAGGAACTTTCCTCCCCGAGAGCCTCTAAAATGTTTCTAAGGAGTCGGGTTTGGGTAGACTCGCCCTCCCGAGATCAGAAGTCCAATTTCTTTTCGTTCTGATATTTTATTTTATTTTATTTTATTTTATTTTTATTTATTTTCCCTTGTCTTTTCCTTAATTTAACCTTAATAGTTTATTGATTTTTCATTTTCCTGTGTTTTTACTAGAAACTGCTGTGTCTATTTTATAGGAATTGCTCACTCATCACAGGAGGGTGCAATAAATGCACTTTTTGAAAGCAGAGAAATTTCACAAACTTGTGTCATTTTCAGTATTATAGTGCAAAATTTCGTAGGTCATTTTTGCAGAACAAGCCATTTTCGCACTGTGAAATTTTGCATCTTGCGAAATTTTGCAGGCCATTTTCGCAAGAGTAGGGCGTTTTTTCAGGGGGCAAGCCAACCTTCATTGCCAAACTCCTTTCTCCATTTTTTCCTTTCCTGTGCATGCAACCAGGTACTCGGTTCCCACCCATTTTTATTCTCAGGCCATCCAATTTTCAAAAAGTAGCGAACATAATTTGTAAAGTCAAACCTAGTGTTTAGGGCTTGAAAAACTACGCGTTTGTGCTCCTCCATTTCCCGAGCTTACCCTCCGTTTTTTATCCTCCTTATCATAAACCCTTCGCATCTTTCCCCTTCATCCATAAATAGGAGCCCCAGCCCTACAGCCCTCCATCATAGCCGAAGCCCCCATCCTCTGTGTGCCTCCCCTACGAAAACCCAGTTTCTACCGTAAAACCCTAGCTACTTTAGTCTTCGATCATGGAAAAGACTATAGGTGGGCATAGTGCATCCCATGCACTCAGTGAGGCCCCCACTCCGTACTTGGCACACAACCACCCCCGCCGTTAACCCGCCCTCGTGCCACCCCGCTGATTTGCCCACTGGTTGCTCCCGCCTCCTACTCCTGCACGTGATACGAGAGACGCAGGATTGGGCAATACCCCTCTTCTACACATCCACGCCCTCCCCTCGCAGGGGCCTGGACCTAGGCTGCTAATCCCTCCTCGTTCACAGGGCAGGAGCCCCCGCCTCCACCTCCAGGGCCCCTGGTGCTGACAATTCTCAGGTCCACTCTCCAGGATCCATGATCAGAAGGCCCCTTTTTCACTGTGGCCCAATTGCAGGTAATTCTAACTACAGTGGAAAAGACCTACACAATGAGCACTTTTATGACATTTCGCCTTCGCGACCTCCTTAAGCCGACTCCATGTGGCTTAGCAAAGATCGCCACTCTGGAGCCCTTTTATGACCCATGTCAATTCTTATATTCAAGTGGTGGTAGCTCTAATTCTACCACAAACTATGACTCAGGGAGGGACCGCAATCCTACCGCACCGCACTCTTTCCAATGATGGTCAAGTGAGGAATTCCTTCAGCATCCGATATAGCCTCCACATTCGCCTTCTCTTATAGCTTCTCAACTCAGGACTCACGTGTAGTGGCCACATTACCCTCACCATGAGAAGGTCCACATCCTTTTCTCGGGACACCCCGCTTGTCTCATTTTGTTTAGAAGGCAAGTTCACCCTTTCAAAGGATCGACCAAAATACCTATACAAATTTATATGGCTTACCCAAGGACTATTATCTAATCTCTAAACAATAATGCCATGAAACTTGTTTGTTGTGTTTCTAATCTATTGTACTGATTAAAAGCGGTTTCCTTAAGAGTAAATCAATTTCTTTCTGGTTTTGATCCAGGATGCTGCAAGTGTACAGGTCGAACAAGTAGTAAATTAGATTTAAGTCCAGATATCGATCCCAAAGAGATCTCAAGAATTCTCAATCAACTACCCCGACTACTCAAACTCTATACTATTCGACTTTGATAGGCAATTTGAAATATTCTATAACCTTAAAAATAATAAAACTAAGAAAAGTGACTTAATAACAAATGAATTAAAAATGAAAATCTAAAATAACAAATTCGGGATCGACATTATCTATTAAAGGGAGCATTGAAAACATCAAGCATTGTGAACAATCACCCGCAGCATCACTGTAACTTTGCTTTATG
Organism: Tetrastigma voinierianum; assembly: GCA_016808115.1. NCBI lineage: Eukaryota > Viridiplantae > Streptophyta > Magnoliopsida > Vitales > Vitaceae > Tetrastigma > Tetrastigma voinierianum. The sequence continues at coordinate 33,175 of JAEQBH010005791.1, read as the reverse complement.
AACCACAGACAAACTCCGTCTAAGGAATAAGGTAGTGCAGCCTGATCCTCCTTACGCACTCTTTCATCATCTAATCTTCTCCTCGATTCTTTCAAGACGTGAGGATTAGATAACTACTTTAATTAGTTTTGCCTTTGTTCTGATATTTTTCTTTTCAATACTTCATACCTCGCACATGGACTCCAGAAACCTTAGCTCCTAAGACATAGGTATAGTATGGTTTACACTTTACTGTTTCTCTTCCTCCAAATTGGCAGCGCTTCATCCTTTCCTCGATTAGATCCTTCGTTAACACCGGGATTGAACGGTATCAGCTCGAATCGAGGTGAACTCTCTACTTGTTTAAATGGATATGTCATTCAACTCATTCTCGATTTCAAGTGAGAAAAGGATTTATCGATTTAAATTCACAGAGCTCATTAGATCACTATTATCAGATTCTCATACCTTCCAGAAATTGTTCATCACTCGATCGCTTCTCGTGTCACCTCGTGAGGGCCCTCGGAAATCGAGCAACAATGAGACAACCTATTATAGGTATAAGACGCCTTACATCGGGATCACTCATGTAATACTCAAACCAAAGAAGTAGATTTACAAACCGATAGTTCAATACTTCTAATAAATTTATGTGAAAGACAATTTATGGCCAACAGAGTCTATTCAATGGAAGCTGGTTTCTAAATCACTAGATTACACCCTACAATGGTCACGATCAAGAAAAACCATCAGAACGACCCAAAATTTGTCCTGGAATTCGACAATCCAGCAAGAATTCAGAAAGAAAGAATTATGCATTCACTTTCTACTTTAACAAATTAACGCCCGCATCTAAATTTGAACGAAAAACAAACTAATCTAAAATAAAACAAACAAAAATTAAAATACAAGAGCCTTCGGCTACCCAGATCTCTTTTGAGTTTCGCCGAGAGCCGCTTTCCTTCAAAAGAGTGTGCCTGCGCATTTATAGGGTCTTCTCAAGTCACCCCAACTTCGATGCACCTCCTTGTGGATTTCATGACACCGCCCATTCGTTGTTAATGTCGCGACTTCGATTCTTATCACACCCCGCTTGTCTCAAATACGTCGCAGAAGCTTTTATTTGGTCGCGACTTGCCTTTAGCATCCCTTGGATCTGATGTCGCGACCGCTAAATGATGTCGCGACCTTCTTTCCTTGTAACTGATGTCGCGACCGCTAAATGACGTCGCGACCTTAGTTCTTTGCAACTGATGTCGCGACCACTGAATGACGTCGCGACCTTAATTCCTTTCAGAATCGATGTCGCACCAATCAATGACGCCGCGACCTTAATTTCCTTGCAACCTATGTCACGTAGCACCAATGACATCGCGACCTTAGTTCTTTGTAACTGATGTCGCAACCACTGAATGACGTCGCGACCTTAATTCAGAATCGATGTTGCACGATCGAGTGACGCCATGATCTTAGTTCTTTTTGCAACCGATGTCGCGATCACTTCTAGAGTCGCGACTTATGTTTAGTCTCTTGAAAATCTTATGTCGCGACTCATCTTCTGGTGTTGTCACGACTTCCATGTTCCATCGCTTCGCCTTCAATTATGTCGCGACTTCGAAATTGTGTTACTACATCATATCTTGGTTCTTCATTAATTTATGGTCAGCTCGAATTTGGAGTTTCGCTATGACGCGCTCGCTCGCCGCGTTCTTATGTCGCGACCGAGTTTTGTGGTTACGACCTGATGCATTTTCATCACCGCCATAAGGCCGCATAATGTGTCCTTTTCCTTTGCTTCATTTCTTCTATTGCAAATATCATTCAAATTTGCAACAGAAGTCATTCCCGGCTCGCCCGCTTTCTCAAGCCTTTTACTACAATATCCTCTTTCTCTTGAATTTCCCCACAGATAGCGCTTTAAGAGTTATCCACATTCGCACATAAATCAATATTTTTGGGAGGAAATCAACTTGAAACTAGACTCGAAAATTGATGACTTTAAGCTCATCAAACTCCTCAGTCTTAAATTTTGCTTGTCCCTGCTAAAGAAAAGAAAGTATTGTTGTCCTCAACAAAAGGACATTTTTCTCAGATTGCTTTGCAAAGCTTGCAACGAATTTAATTTAAAAGACTAGAATTGCATTCTTTTCGTAGATATCTAGCTTCAAGTCCAGACAAGGTTAATCACTACTCAATCCAGACAAAACTAAATTGCTGAATTTGTTTTATAAACAAAGATAGCTAGTTGATCCCGCCGAAAAGTAGGCTGGTATTCTTCCTTTCTTGGGCGGAGCCGCTTAACCCTCCGAGGTCCTTCGCTTTGATCCTTTTCAAGATTTTCTCAATTCCACATGTCGTTGTTCATACTTCGACTCACTAATGGTAATTCCAACCTTCAAGGATCAATAAGGTCCCTTTCTGTGCTTGTAATGTCGTCATTGCGGTGGATGGATGGAACTTTTGTGTTAAGATTAACCAAGACTCTTTCTCCTTTTGCTTGAATCACGCTTCTTTTCTTGCAACTTTTAGATCACCATCTCCCTAAACTTCATCCTTGGGGTATCTTCTTGACTTCTATGTTTAAAATTGTTCATCTTCATTTCATTTGTACTTCTATTGTTTGAACCTTTTTTTTCTTTCACCTTCTATAGTAGTTTTTTACAATGTTATACTCTTTTTGTGCTTCTAACACTCTTAATGAACTTCTCAGGTTAGTAGCCCTAGCAAATTCACTTTTGGCATTAGTAACAAAGTTGAAACACCTCTAAGAACTTAATTGTTCAAGAGAGTTAGGCACAAGACAAAAACTTCTCCTTTGCTTTTCACTGGTATCCTCCTACTTTAGATCTTTCTCTCACCCTTTTTGTATTTCTCTCCTTAGTTCTCAAAAATACTCCCAAACTTTATCTCTTCCTCCTTCAATTTTCGACAATCGCAGGTTCTTTACTCGAGGATTAATCATCTAGGATGGGCTTGGGGATTTCCAATGGCTGGTTTCCTAAGATATGAATGTCAGCCCAAACTGCAGAACTAGGTATGCGTAATAGAATAAGGGTGGCTAGAATGGCTCAAGTCATTGCAAGGATGGCCTCGTATCATTTCGTTAGTCAGACACCAGGATTTTGCCTTGATCAATAATCTAACAAGTTCTAATTCAATTGATTAACTGGGTGACTAACTCTAAGGATACTGACTCACTTTAGCTGATTTAGGAGTTACAATAGATCTAAGGTTCACTGTTTTCGCTTACCTGCTTATACTTCCAAACTTTAAATATATTTTTTTTTTCCTTCAATCGTATAACTTTCCTTTATCTCGACTCATCGCCTAAATTCAAGTCAATTATGCAATTTGTGTTTCAATTCAATTATATGTCATTCCGCCCTTATTCTCGCAATTATTTGTTTTTCACCTCATTCTAATCAAACTACTTCAACTAGCTTAGATTATGATAACATTTCTTTTTATTCCGAGCTAAACTTCTACCGTTATTCTTCTAGCAATTAAATAAAGTAACAACACAATCTAACTTCAAACAACATCAAACAAATTTTCTGCTTCTTATTAATGAGATTGTGAAAAAGTTGAGAATAATGTAGCCGGAAGTGAGGGAAGAGATGGATAAATCAACGGGAAGATCTATTTTTTTTTTCTGGGAGGAGCAAAGATGTCGGGAGGATCTGCATCAAGGGCAGCCAAATTAGGGGTTGAATTTGGGAAACTCATTTCGCCTCTTCTTCTTCCTGTCATTCTCCCTCTCATCTATTCTTACTGACTCCACTCAAGCAGAGAGATCAACCTTTGTTCGTATCATCTTCGTCTTTTCCCAATGTGTTCATCAGAAATTCTCCATTTCCCCAAATATGACTTCTAAAAATTTGGAAAGATTATTGGGTTGATCAAATCCAAATTTCAAGCCGACTTTCTCCGAAGGCACCTTTGTCATCAAGCCTTGATCTCCTTCCTTCATCCTCTTCTCTCGAAGTCCCTATCAAGCATGTGTGAGGAATTTGAACTCTCGATATGTCTCTTTAGTTTCGCTTCCTGATCCGAGTCCCTTTCCTTTATGAGTGTTGGGAGTTGGTAAATCACGAATATAATTGACATTGGTTGTAAAATGACTCATGGTCACCGCAACTTCTTCAAGATCGTGATCTCTTTCCTCCATTTCCTTCTTGAATTTTTTTCTCGATGCTCCAGATCTCCTTCATCCGGCTTCCTTCTGCTTCATTTCTTCTTCCTATCGCGATCTCTTTCAATTCTAATTCATACACCCGAATTTTTATTGGATGTTCCATTCCCTTTCTCTTTCTTCCATTTTCCGAATGGAACCGAGCATCTCCATTATCTGATTATTCCTCGGGATCCCCTAGCCACTGTGTTCTTCCAAATCTCTGCTCCTAATGAAGGGGAGAGTTTCATTAAAGGGGGCTCGAGAAATTTACAAGGCTTCTATCATCTTGTTCTTTGTCCTCCAACATAAAGGTGTTCCTCTGATGTGCTTCTCGATCTTCTTCTTTTATCTCGCAACCGTAAGGGTGTCCTCTTTCTCATCTTTGCATTCTTTTTCTTCTCTTGAATCCGCTTCTATTATAACCCCCTTTTTCTTGGATTCCCAGCCCCTGGCTTACTCCCGCCGTGTTAGTGTGAAACCTTGGGGCACTCTTCTTCTTCTTCCCAAGTTCCCTTCACACTAGCCCTCAAACATAGCCTCATGATAGCTGTCAGTGAGAGATCAAACCTTTTACTCTCTGCGGTATCTCATTATTGAGTTTCAATGACTCCGCCTCCAACATTAAGCTTGTACCCCTTCAGCATGGCATAGAGAATGATTGCTTTGTTCTCGCACTGAAGACATGCTTGGCCTGGAACTATAAATGTAGGCCAGAAAAAAAACCATACCTTTGCCCCTTCACAAACCCTGCTTATGGTCTGTTGCTCTCCTTCCTCGACCCCATTTCACTTACCGTCTCACAACTTTCTCGCAATCTTTCTGCTCAAGCAGGTTGTCTACTATCTTCTTGTATTTGGATCCATGCTTCTGCCCTTCCATTCCGTACATTTCATTGATGGTTTCGCCCTACGACACCCAAACTCCTCCGACATAAACAAAGTTATCCTTTCTCCCCACCTGTGTCGAGAATTCTCGAACCACTCATTCGCGGTATCCGCACTCTTTGATGTCATAAGTTTCCCCAACCTCTTTGTTCTATTAGTTCAAAGGATACGGGTTTGCTAAAACCTCTTTCTCCGACAAAAACCCTTTACCAAAGATAGTAATTTTCCATTTATAAGTTTTTCCTGATACTAATCTGCTTCTTTCCTTCCTTCGCGCGCCTTCTTTCCCTTTTCCGCTGTTTGAAACCTGTTAAACTTCTCGGGTTGTCTGACAAGTTCTCCTTGTTGATCCCCGACAACTTCCCCTTCGGCCGAGTATACTCTTCCATGATTTCGCCTCGAATTTGGGATGAGGCTGTGTTCTACCATTTGAGAAATTCCGACTAAGTAGGAAGAATTTTAGATCTAGGTTTGCAAGAATTGAAAAAAAACCCAAAGTAGCGAAGATGAAGAGTTGTATTTGCTTCAAGGAAGGAGATGGTGGTGGAGGGAGTTTCAACAATCGTGGGTCTCAACCATTATTGTGGACTCTTTATTACTCCAATTAATTGTGCTTGTCGCGACTTAAATTTCAGGCTGCAATTGTGTGTTGTCATTAAATTTGGGCAAATTTTTAAAAGTTGCCACCGCACACTTTTCTCTTATGTCGCTAATTTAATGTTGTTTGTCGCTACATAAGTAAGTTTCAGGGGGACAATTTATCATCGCTATGATGATCTAGCATTTTACTCCCATTCGTCAACAAGTAATTTCATGACATAGCTGAGTTGTCGCGACTTCAATTTCATCAAGGACATAACTTTTGGTCGCGACCGTGCCCTTGTTCTTCCTTTACATTTTTACTAAGTCAGCAATTTCAATTTATGTCGCGACATCAAATTTGGTCGCGACTTAGTCTCAAGACTTCGTCTCTAAATTTGATGATCAAACAGCTACCCTTATTAATTTGCACATTCTTAGCATCCATTAAATCATTCCCACACAAAGAATTCAAACATGTATTCTATTCAATTTTTCACATAATTTATGTAGAGAGAAGAGTACTCCCTTTTTCAAGTCAGCTTCTTTCCCCGTGAAGTGTCGGAGCCACCCGAGTTTGTTCCTTCACCAGCTATCTGACATTTCAGATCAGACACTGTAGTCACTCCCCAAAAAGGATTAAATTGATCAAATACTAACCCAGCACTTCCTAACAAATCATGACTAGAACTAAAAAATTTTCAAAACGAGTAATTAACAAAATTTCAAAGTCTATATAAAGAAGGCATCTATATGGGTTGCCTCCTGTAGAGTCGCTGCTGAGTCCTTAGTCGGGATCTAGTCAGTTAAGTGTGAGACCTCTAAAATCCATATTTCCTAAGCAGATAAAATGGTAATTTCGGTCAAAACTATAGAATTTTTCTAGATCTCTGATGATCTAAACGGACTTCACCGCTGAATCGTCTCGCGAAATCTAGCTACCACGTCGATCTCTCACGAATTCCTGGCCGCGAATTTCACGTTTTTCGAGGCACGTAGAGGAGTGCAGGACACTTGGCACGTTATGTGTGGCCCAAGAGGCACCACATGTCAAGCTATGGGAAAGTCAAGCATTGAGCTCAAGTGGGGCTCACATGTGACACATGGCACACTAGAGGGAAATCTAAAGGTATGGATAAGGATAAGGGTAAAATCCCCATGAGCTAATGGAAGCTTGACACTGGGCAAGGACAGTGACAATTTTCGACTAACCTCGACCCAAATCCGCCTGTGAGAAAGAAGGAAAGAGAGAGAGGAGGCCAACTGAGAGAGAGATCTTGCAGAGAGAGAAGCTCTCACTTCTCTCAGACTCCGCCGACGGACCGGCGAGCTCCGGCCAAGGCAAGAAGGTTGCTCTCCACCGTGAAGGGACTACACGCGGTGGGAACTCGCTCAGGACTTTGACAAACTCCTAAAGGTGCTTTTTCTCCTACTTCGCTTTACTTTTCGCTTAAGGGCCTTGTAATGGATTGGGATTTGTTGAGGCCGTGATGGCCGTGGGTTTCGGGCTCCAAAGATTCACCGACCGAATAAATCCACAGTGGTTTCGGGATACCCACGACCGTTTCTCAGGATTCAGGTGTGTTGTCAGAGCACGCCATGAGAAAATAACATAAGTGTGATTTTGTGGGCGGTTCCAAGATGATTCACTGACAGTTTTAGCCTAAGGTGAGCTAATCTTATGCTATTGTCATAACCGAATAACATGTCAGATGCGACCATTCTTGCTAATATATGCATGAGTGATATATTAGCATGTGTCAATGTTCGTGTGTCATTGCATCGCACTTAGGTGGGGAGAACTCCAAGTAGGGAACAACCACGGGCTTTGCTCACCCCGCCGTGGGACGCCTTTTTCAGTGCACCACACGACTCGGGAGGGGACGATCGTGACCCAGAGGCGAAGAAATGGCCAAGTTGGTCTTATCTCAGATTTTCTCGGTTTTCAGAAATTAAAAGGACTCACTTTGTATAAATTGTAATAAAAACAATCATGAATGAATCCATTTTGTATAAATATACATTTATGAGTAGGATGTAGGCCTGGGCGCCATATTATTTACACATGTAAGGGTCTCATAACATGAGACATGTGATTTTCGCGGCTCACTGTGGTCAAATCTGACACTCCTCTTGCTTTGGGGGCTACATTAAGCATTCTCTCTCAATTCACCACTGGAGTTCTTCCTTTTCTTTCTCCCCGCTGAGATGTGTTCGGGCTTCGACCATTAACTCAATTCTCCCCCAACATCGGGCCCCGAGCGCATCGTCCAAACAGTACTTGACACCACCGTATATGGTCTACTCCATTTTGATTTCCCAACTTCCCTCGAAATAATCTTAACTGAGTTAAATAGCGTAATCCTGATCCCAGCGCTCGAACTCTTTTCTCGTAACTTGATCATTTCATTTCTTTCGTCTCTCGTCTCAGATATCTAGCACATCACAGGGCTTCTCGCTTCGCCTTCAGTTCATTCAATCTGGAGCAATCTTTCTTCCTTGCAATTTTGAACGGTTCAGCTTCGATGGCCCACATGGCGTATTCCAGCCAAGAGGAAGTGACATGGCTCACAAAGACCACTCAGATGTGGGGACATCCCAACGGGAGTTTTGAATGTACCCTATAAGCCCAGTGCATCATCGAGTTCAGCACCAATCTTTCCCTGACAACTTAGCGCCTTTTCCAAGATCCTTTTAATCTCCTATTGGAAATTTCTACTTGTCCATTAGTCCGGGGGGTGATATACAGCTCATTATATGCTCGATCCCATACTCAGTTTACGAGCTTTGCAAATATTTTGTTTGCAAAGTGGCTTCTCACACGACATAGTCCTGTGTTCCGACCGTTTCAAAATGTTCTTTTTGCAAGAAACTCACAATCAGAAGAAGATCATTCCTCGACAAGCTTACAGTTTGACCCATTTGAACATAATTCACTCGCTAGCGATATACAAGTTTCCAAATGATGGTGGGAAGGGTCCCATAAAATCTATCCCCATACATCAAAAATTTACCCACCAATATGCCTCGTGAGGGGTATTTCATTTATGCTTGATATTTCCAATCTTTGGCATCTATCACATAATTCAATCTATCTCTAAGCACAATTTCGAATATAGTGGGCCAAATAAACTCATTGAGAGACAGAGTCGTCTTCTCCTAAAAATGTCCCCTCATATGGCATCTATGGCATTCATCCAAAATTTTGCATCAGCCACTCTTCCGCACACATCTTCTTGGCACCATGTCAAGAATTTCTTTAAATAGCAAATGGTTCATCCCGCATGTACACTGTCGCCCTCTAAGCTCTCATTCTGTTGGTAGCTGAATTCCGGAGGCATATCGCCAAGCCGGCGAATTTACCGATATCAGCATACCATGGAGTCGGAATGACAATTTAAAACAATGGTTGTCCAGAGCCATGTTAATTTCGCTCCTTCTCATGAGTTTCTTTCTACTGGACAAGCAGATCGTACCATCACATTGTCACAACCCTTCTTATCTTTAATTACTGTGATCAAACTCTTTGTAGTAACAACACCCACCTTATCAAGCCTGGGTTTGGATTCCTTTTTCACATCGATATTTCCGATTGGCCGCATGGTCAAGGTGAATGATAATATGGGATCCCAAAATGTGGCGGTATTCGAATTTCTCATACAAGCAAAAACTATGGCTAGCATCTCCTTTTCGCAGAGTTGAATAGTTTTGGCTTCATTGAAGGTTATGCTAGCATAGTATATGACTCAATATTTTCTTTTCGCCTGAATACAACTCCCATCGTAAATCAATCGCACCACATTATTTCAACTCTCGATCCCATTTCAAAGTAAACACGACGGTACTGAATCCAATTCGATTCGATTTCTTCAAAGGTCGCCATAGAGTCATCAAACCACACCTTTGTGTCTTTCCCAACGTGACATTTATTCCGGCTATTTTTGAGAAGTCTTTGATGAATCTCCTATAGAATCCAGCATGCCCCAAGAAACTCCTTATCCCTTTTACTGTTGTGGGTGGTGCAAGAGTCTTGATAATCGAAACCTTTGATTAGTCCACTTCTAGTCCCGCAGAGCGCAAATTTTGGCGACCAAGAACAATACCTTATGTTACCATGAAATGACACTTTTCCTAGTTTAAGGCTAGCTATTTGTCCTTACATCTTTTGAAGCTAATCAAGCTTCCGTGCTTGCTTGCATAATGCTCAAAATCGATCCATATACTCGTGAAGTCATCCATAAAAATCTCCATGACTCAACCAAATATGAGAACATAATATCATACACTCCTAAAAGTAGCAGAGCATTGACAACCTAAATGGCATCCTTCAAGGCAAAGGTGCCATAAGGGCATGTGAACGTTTTCCTTCGTCCTGTGTGCAATGGCAATCCGTTATAGCCGAATACCCATCCAAGAAACAAAATGAGGTGTCCCGTTAACTCATTCAACATTCATCAATGAAAGGCACGGAAATGATCTTTCCCGCCGATGTGTTCAGCTCCTCGTAATCGATACATATTCTCCATCCTGTCACCATTCTTGTCGGAATTAACTCATTTTTTTTCATTTCGACTGGGCGTGAACCCACCTTTCTTTGGAACCATGGATCATAAACCTGCTGACTGTCTGAGATTTCATATATAAAACCAGCATTCAACAATTTGAGCACTTCCTTTCTGACTACTTCTTTCATGAATGGGTTCAGTCTTCTTTGTTGTTCAACAGATGGTTTTGCATTTTCCTCCAGCAGTATTTTGTGCATGCATATTGACGGATTGATACCCTTTAATTCATCTATGGACCAAGCAATCGACTCCTGATAATTCTTCAAAATTTTCAAGAGCTCTTCGTTTTTCAAAGATTACTGAGTCTAGCAAATGATAATCACCGGCTTAGCTCCTCGTAGCTCCTAGTAAGCATATTTCATGACTTGCAACTCTTTAAAACTAGCCCTTCGCACCGGTCTCTCGATGAAATTCCTTCTCTTCATTATTATCTCCATCATTACCGCTGCTTTGTTTAAGACTCAAAACCTTTTCAGAGTGCAAATCGATAAAAGTGGAAAATCGTAATTAACACCTTCCAAGAGCACTGGAAATTCATCTCATTTTCATTGATAGGAAGTTGAGCATTACAATCATAATAACAATCAGAGTTGTTGAGATAGACATCATCTACTAACTTGTAATCTTCCCTATCTGTGTCTAAATTCTTCAAACTTTGGAGCAGATTGAAGTCAACTGCTTATTCTCCAACCCTGAGAGTGAGAACGCCCTTCTGCATATCTATTATAGCAGCTCCAGTTACTAGGAATGACCTTCCTAGCAGCAGAGGAACTTGTGAATCTTCTTCCATGTCCAGGATGATGGAGTCGACAGAAAAACACTTCCATCTTACAAGCACGCCTTCAATGACTCCTTCAGGTTTCGCCATTGTTCTATCCGCTTATCAAGATAACAAAGAGTGGAGTAAGCTCCCCAAACTTAATTTCTTTGCACGTATAATGGCATTAAGTTTATATTGGCACTCCAGTCACAAAGAGCCTTTTAAATATCAATCATCCACTATGCTGAATTGTGAAACTTCCTGGGTCTTTCATCTTCTTTGGTAAATTCTTCTTTATCACTGCACTGCAAGTGGCAGTCAGATTCACTACTCCTTCCTCTGCAAATCTTCTCTTCGCTTCAAAATTTCAGATTATATGGCATTTGAGTTATCACTCGTGGAATGGCATGCTTATCTCCAACTTCTGAAAATTTTCAAAAGCCTTTGCAACCGGCCTCCTCTATCTCGACTTGGCAGCCTCCGCCTGAATGGGACCGCAGCATGAGTTCTCAGCTTTCTTCGCTTCTTCTTCTTGTTACTGCTCCTTCTTCTTCCTTTCTTTCCAAAGACTCAAAGATTTCTAGCTTCCTTCTCCCTTTGTCATTTCATCTTCTCCGACTTTCCTTTTCTAATTCCTTTCCCACTTCTGAGTCGCGTGACCGCTACGCAGCTTCGATTTTTCTTCGTCACCGGAAAAGCATCTTTAATTTTATTCTCGCAGGTCGTACACCGCCTCTATTTCAGGTCTCCGTGCTCTGAGAAAGGCATTGGTGGTCGTCTAAAAAATTTGAGAATTGTTATTTGAAGCTTCCAATTCTGCAAAATTTTGTTCATGGAAGTTCAACAACTTTCTATTTTCCCCCATGAGTCGCAAAGATCTCGGTCTTCAGGTCCGGGAGCCTTTGTTCTGACCCCGATATTCATTTCTACCCTCTCATACGCTGGAACCTTGGTGAGCATACCCCGTCGAAAAATTTTGCCCTTGTCTTCTGGGACGTGTCAGGCTCCTCCACCCATGGCGAGAAATTCTCGTTCCTAATGCCGTATAATGGGTTGGCAGGCGCCAAGAAGGCTTGAAATGATATGCTCTTCGCTGCTCAAATAGTTGTTCTCCACGCATAGAAACCTCGCCAATACTCAAAGATTATTTACTCTTCCTTCTTTCCACTGCCTCCTATCTCATTCGGTAGAGTGCATTCTTTTTATCCAACCAATGATCAATGCATCCAAATACCATTTCTTGCGTACATCTTGTTCAAATTTAATCATTCATTTTAATTTCGCTTCCCGAGGGATTCATGAGGTCTCATGCTGCACCTAGCAAGATCCTCGACAAATTGCCTCGTCAGCTTTCTTCTTCCGAATGTCTACCAAGAAGCCGTGATCTACTATACCTTTCGAGGTAATCTGCGGAGTGGTAGAAGATGTCCATTCAGGTTCGTGTCTATCCCATGTACATCTCCTTCGCCAGCCTCAGACTTCCCAAGCAAAGGTATGACTTCATCTTCCCCTTGCTCAAAGTAGTAATTTCCTTCGCTCGTATGAGGGACGGAGGAAAAATCGCTTCAAGTAAGCTTCCATCACTTCTTCCCATGTATTAATGCATCCATGGCGGGTAAAGTGAGTCAAACCATGATGCGCCTATATTCTTAAAGAGAATGAAACAATTGCAATTTAATAACTTCGGGTCTCACACCATTCAATTTAATCAGACACATTCTTTAAAACCGCCCCAAGTGTTCGGGATCTTCGGGAGGGGTGACTGAATTGGTTCCGGCTAACCATGGTGATCGTGGCTGGTCGGAGCTCAAAATTGTTAGCATCTATCGATGGTTGTCTCACCGCCAGTATCTATCTTGATCATCGGGTCTCCCGTAAGTCCTCCATGCCGTTGTCTCGCCCTCGAGGTACTTCCGCCGCGACCCCGGCTGGATCGGGCCTCTGGCCAATCTTTTTCACTCGCCATCTGCTATTTCGCACTTAACCTTTCTTAGTCCTCTATGTTCTTTCGACTCAGCGTTGTCTATTGGCAACAATTCAGCTCCCTGCTTCCTGTGCATGAATTAACTCCTGAAATTATAATATACTGAGATCAAATGGAGTCGTTGATACTAAAATTAGTTTGAAGATGAAAAAGCTCTACAAAAATTTCAGTATTTGCTAAACTATTTGCTGAATCATATTTTGCAAATTTTCTATTTTCTTTTTTATAAATTATGTCCAAACTAGTATTCGCTTTTGGTCCGAATATTGATTCACCAAATTCTTCTCGATCCTGCAAGAATCTGCGCCTAAAACTTGTTCACTTCTTCATGATGGACCAAAATACCTATACAAATTTATAGCTGCTATTACCCTTAAGGATTATTATCTAATCCTCACAATAATGCCATGAAACTTGTTTGTTGTGTTTCATCTATTGTATTGATTAAAAGCGGTTTCCTTAAGAGTAAATCAATTTCCTCTTCTCGGTTCGATCCAGATGCAAGTGTGCACAGCTCGAACAAAGAGTAAATCGGATTTTAAGTCCGTATATCGATCCCACAAGATCTCAAGAATTCTCAATCAACTACCCCGACTTACTCAAACTCTATACTATTCGACTTTGATAGGCAATTTGAGTCATTCTAGCAAACCTTAAAAATAATAAAACTAAGTAAAGTGACTGAATAACAAAATGAATTAAAAAATGAAAATCTAAAAATAACAAATCTCGTGATCGATCATAATCTATTAAAGGGAGCATTGAAAATACCGCTATCAGGAAACAATCAATTCCCGCACTACTCAGAACTTTGCTTCATGAACCACGCATTTAAACTCCGTCTACAGATAAGGTAGTGCATTGACTTCCTTATCGCATTTTCATCATCTAATCTTTCCTGATTCTTTCGAAGACAGAGGATTAGATAACTACTTTTAATCCGGGTTGCCTTGTTCTGGATATTTTTCTTTTCAAATACTTCCATACCCCGACATGGATCAAACCTTAGCTCCTAAGACATGTATAGCATGGGTTTACACTTTACCTGCTTCTCTTCCTCCAAATTGGAACAGCTTCATCCTTTTCCTTGATTAGATCCTCGCTTAACACTGGATTAACGCATCGCTCAATCGAGGTGAACCCTCTCGTCATGCACTGATGTCATTCAACGCATTCCTCGATTTCAAAGGAGTAAAGAGGATTTATCGACGCAAATTACGTAGCTCATTAGATCACTATTATCGATTCGCATACCTTTCGTAAATTGTTCATCACTCGTGGATTGCCTCTCAGGTCACTGCCAGAGGGCCTCCCGGAAATCGCAGCAATGAGACAATCCCATACGGGTATAAGACGCCATTAGGATCACCATGCACCCTCAAAACCAACAAGTAGATTTACAAACTGATAGTTCAATAGCTTCTAATAAATTTATGCAGGAAAGATAATTTCTGACAACAGAGTCTATTCAATGGAAGCTGGGTTTCTAAATCACTAGATTACACCTTACAATGGCTTGCTGATCAAGAAAATCATCAGAATCGTAAACTGAAATCTAATTCCAAAATTTGTCTCGAATTCGCATAATCCAGCAATAATTTGAAAGAAATAGAATTTCGCATTCAGCCTTCTCTACTTTATCAGCCAATCATTCAAATCCAAATTTGAACGAAATAACAAAACTAATCTAAAATAAAAAAAACAAAGAAAAATTAAAATACAAGAGCCTTCACTCTTCCTGCATCTCTCTGAAGCCATCGAGTCGCTCTTCTTCTGCAGCACCGCAGATTTATGGGAGTTCAAGTCGGGCCCAATCCTTGATGCACCTCTCGTGGATTTCAGACACCGCCCATTTCGCTGTTACACGACCTCATTCTTTGTCGCGACCTCGCTGTCTCGCCTACGCCGCAGGTTTTTATTCGTCGCGACTCTGCCTTTAGCATCCTCGATCTCGACGTCACACCGCTAAATGATGTCGACCTTCTTTCCTTGTAACTGATGTCGCGACCGCTAAATGACGTCGCGACCTTAGTTCTTGGCAACTGATGTCGCGACCACTTCTAGATGTCGCGACCTCTATGTTCAGTCTCTTGAAAATCTTATGTGTCGCGACTTCCTATTCTGTCACGACCTCTCCATGTCTACATCGCTTCTGCATTTCTTCAATTCCCCGTCTCCACCCGACTTAAATTGTGTCATGACATCATATTTTGTTCTTCATTAATTTATGGTCACTCGACTGGGAGTTTCGCGACCGCTTCGCTCGCTTCAACTGCCCTTTATGTCGCGACCGAGTTTTCGTGGGTCGCGACTCGATGATTCTTCATCATTGTCAAGGCTCGCTAATAACATGTCCTTTCTTTCTCGCAGCATTTCTTCCGCTGCAACATCATTCAGCCACGGTCATTCGCCACCCGCCGCTCCTCTTTACCGTAATATCCTCTCTTTCTCTTGAATTTCGTCGTGATAGCGCCGTGAGTTATTCAACATTTCGCATTACAACCGCTTTAGATAGAAATCAATCGAAAAATGGACCGAAAATGGATGACTTTAAGCCTCACCGTGCAAACCTCCCAATGTGGATGCCTTTATCGATCACGTGTTGCTATCAAACCTATTTACTTTCAAAGATTTGTCTGTATAGGAGCCATAATGGAGTAATTATATCGCATTTGTGCGGTTTATATTTAACCCCGTGGAGCTCATCATGACTTCTTTTCCACTTTGAGGAGAAGATACAATCAGAAGAACCCTTACCAGGCGCAGGCCATTCTACATCGTCGCGGCCATCGCCCTGTGTGTCAAGCACCTCGTTTTTCTAACAGGCCCTATAGAGTGCCACTTCTGCCCAGGAGGGCTATTTTCATAGTGGAAAAGTGGCAATTTGTGCCGAGTGCTCCTCCTCTCCCTCTCAGGGATCCAACAGAGGACCAGCCACCACCTGCAGCTCCTATTGAGGAGCCCCACACCCTAGCATCCACAGTTCCCACAGCCACTAGTCCACCGCTCGTACCACTCAACCTTCAGCCTCTAGTCCCCGGCCGATTCAGCTTTGGGGCCTAAGATTTCTCGCAACACCCACGGAGACTATTCCCATTTCCTCCCGTGATTTTCTCAGCCATTATGACTTCGGGCCTCGCAATTCTTCAACTACATCCTACTTTTGCTACTCGCCCATGTCGGCTTCTTAGTCGAGCTTGGACGGTGGCATGAACCGAAGCCATCCTTATCGCATTCAATGCCATCCTCGTCGTAATGCCATCCTCAGGTAGATTCAGAGGCAACCTGGCCCGCCGCCCCCTACCACCACCAAAGAATACTTCCCCACCCATCTTCACTTAGCTTGAAGTAGAAGTAGCACTAAAGAAACTCTGCCCCTCCTACAACTCCATTATACCTCCCACAAAGAAGCAGCAAAGAGCGCCCCTTCCCTAGTCGCCCATTCCTCTACAAATTTCACCAAGAACATTTTCATTCGCTTCGTGAATGAGGACGACATTCCACCCTCCGCCAAGATGTAAGAGGTAGCACTTCCTTCTTTAAATTTCTATTCCGCACTCTATCGAGGGCAATGCGATGCTCGTCAGAGAATTAATGGCGAAGTTGCTTTTATGTTATGGTTATGCTTTGCTTCGAGTAAACTTGTGTAGTAGAATGACTTGTCATGTAGCTAGGCTTTTTTTTACAAGTATAAGTATGCCTTTAGTTTCTCAAAGACATGTTATAAAGTTTCAGCACATGTTATAAAGCTTACAGTTTCTCATTCACAACCATTTTTTTTTTTTTTTTTGTAATGCCTAGCTTGCAGTATGAGAAATTGAAATATTGTTCCAATACTGTTGATGCTAGAATGGTGTTATGCTTAGTTGAGTTGATAATCAGTTGAAATTCTTATTGTTTTCAACATTTTTCTTCCACTTTGAACTAACCACACACTATGTACATTAGATTTCAATGATAAGCTCGAAACTCCATTACTTCCCAGCCCCGTAAAAGTCCGGCTATTAATTTCAATTTTTAATAGGCCTGGGACTTTGAATAAAAGACCAATGAGTCTTTCAAAAAAAAAAAAAAAAAGGAGAGAAGAAAAAGAAAAGAAGAGAAAAGAAAAATCAGGACACTTTTGCCTCAAAACCCGAGCACAATCCGAGGGTATATGTCAAAAGTCTTTCAAGCCCTGGCAGGCCTTAAAAACCAATCGGCAGACACCGATTGAGGCTTCATTACATGGTGAATAGTGATTTAGAAAATTTTAGGTAGCCGGGAGTTTCAAACTCATTAAAAGTCCTGGTGAAACTTGGAAGAGTTAGTGGTTGAGGAGATCCTTATGACTGATGCCCTAAACCTTAATTCCATTGAGTCATCGATGGACCCCCGTCACGGACAATTGTGAATTCGACACTTCTCAAAGATTGCACCCCTATAACATTAAAAAAAAAGAAAAGAAGAAGGAAGTTGTAGATTAAAAAGTGGGTCCCGATCTATTAAGGTCGTTGCTTATTAGGTTTAGACAAGAGCCAGTCGGGAGCGAATGCAGTTCATTTTTGAAACCTAATCAAGCTAAACACTTATAGCTTTTGTTAAGGCACGGTTGGTTCTCTGTGAGTTGAACCCTCTTTTGATACTCTGATTTGCATACATTACCCGGCCTTCCTAAGATAGTTGTTAGCAAGATTTTCGTGGACTCCTTGTTAAAGGTCAGCATTATCCCCTCATTTTTCAAAACATCATTTGTGTGGACATATATAGCTGATCTTGTTTTTGTTTACTTTCTTCTTCCTTCATTGCTAAGGGACTAGCAATGTGTTGGTTGGGGGGAGTGATTACTACCCAAATAGTGTTGTTTCATACCCTTAACACTACAGGTTTTGAGCACTTTTTGTGTAGTAATCAGCCTAATTTACCCGATTGGCATGTTAAGGACCTAGCTATGCTACTGATCATATTTTATGGCGAATTTTGTAGTTTTCATAGGTCATTTATGCCAAGGTTAGAGAGTCAGCTCAATCACGGAGAATTCAAGTTGAAATTAGAGCTGTAGATAAAAAAAATGGAAGAAGAGAAGTAGTGCAGAGAAGAAGCAAGCAACCTTGGCAATTTTGCATGGTCATGGGAAATTCCCGGCAGGTCGCTGTGGCCCTTGGTAAATACAAACACATCACGCTCCTTTTGACTTTTCTTTGTACTCTTTTTGATCTCTTCCAAATTTGTCCCTATGTAATAGTGATTATCTTTTAATATTTTGGTAAATTGTATTTGCAGTATGGCATATATGCCAGAGACAAGACTTTGTAATCATTCATTCATTGAAATTGGAACCAAGTTTCCGGGAGAAGCCTCGTGTTTTTTTCTCTGGATTTTCTTTCATTTTCCTTCAGCCTTTCTCACCGCCAAACAAACTCCTCGAGGATGTGACAAAAAGAGGATGAGGGCTAAACTCCCTCCTTCCTTGAAGTAGAGGGCACTGGCTAAGGGAACCTGTGGTGACACAGGGGCTCTCATGTTTTCAACGTAGGTATTCTCTTCCGTTTATGTTCTCTCTTTCAACTTTAGGTTTCGATCCCCTTTGATTCACCTTGAATGGTTACTATATGGTAAACTTTTACGGCTCATTGGATGCTTATTGCTAGATCCTATGATGTTGGTTAGTTATCATTTATGAGCCATTGGAAGGTGATTCAAGGAGGCAGGTTTTTAACCGACTAAGATCATTAATGGACATCGAATGCCATTTTCAAAGGATAGTTATTGAGAGTCAGGGTTTATAGCTAAATCAAAATTCGATTCGGGAGGTAACTATAGGTTACTTTTCGCAATGTGAGGGAAAGACCCAAAGAACCCAAGCCCAGTCGCCTAATACTTCAAGGGAATTCTTTCTATATTTTTACATCACTCTGGTTACGATTTCAACTACCAAAACTCCCTCTTTTATAACAACCCAAAATCCAAATCATAATCACCAATGTAACTTTAGCATTAGCCATTTACACGAAGAAAACCCATCCTCGTGGACGATCCTAGAACCACTGTGTTATAGTAGCCATGCTACGCCAAGCACGAGTTGTGCCAGTTATAAATATCGTTGATTTGTATCACCTTATAAAGGCTACATAAGCAATATTAGGGAATCAAATGTCGTAACAGAGGTTCCCTTGTCACGATCGAGACAGTCACGACAAGAGGTCCAAGTTGCGACGGAGCTTGGTTAAGGCCAAGAGATTTCATGTCACGACAAAATTGCAGAGGTCTGATAGATTTCACTCGAGTCAGGTCGCGATTGCATTCTATGTCGCGACAGAGTGTGGCCAAGACCAAAGGGCCTTGTGTTGCAACACAACATTTTGTGTCGTGACAGAGTTAGTCAAGGCTAGGAGTTTTTATGTCGTGACAGAGTTGGTCAAGGCCAGGAGTTTCTATGTTGTAACAGAGTATTTTTGTGTCGTGACAGAGTTTGGCCTTGGGCAGGGTTTTTGTGTCGCGACATAATATTTTATGTCACGATAGAGTATCGGCAAATGAGAGGTTTTGTGTTGCGACAAGGAATTTTAGGTTACGACATAGTTGGCTAGGCTGGGATGATTTTCTACCGTGATCGAGTATTTTTAGCGTCGGGCGACGTAGTCGCTGCTAGCGAGGGAATTATGTCACAACAGAGTATTTTTATGTCGTGACAGAGTTTGATCAAGGCCAGGAATTTTTATGTCTCGACAGAGTACTCTTATGGCGCTACAGAGTTTAGCCTTGGATGGGGTTTTTATGTCGCGACAGAGTACTATTACATCATGATAGAAAGTTCCACGATATGGGGTTTCCATGTCGCGACATAGCGTTCTATGTCACGACAGTGGGGCACGTGAGTCTCTTTGCAATAAGGCAGGGCGTGTGCACGACAGTGACGCTTTATCGCGCATGATAGACCTTAGGTGTGCACGACAGTGTTACGCCGTGTTGCATCACGATAGAGGAGGCCTTGTGCGCACGACATACCAGGCCAGGCGCGCACGACAGGCCTGGGTGCCCACACAACAGCGGATCAAGACACGATGAGGGATTCTGCTGCAACAGATTTTTCGTAAATAGGAAAAAAAAAATGACCCCCGGATTTGGGGCGTCACAACCTATCTATGTGAAACATAATCAAGAGAGACATCTTTGGCGGAATCATCAACTAATGGATTCATTCTTTGTTGAATATGCCACCAAAATTGAGAAGTAAAACCATTTTGGGGTCCAGGATTTAGTATTTGATGCGGCATAAGCAGCATAAGAAGGACTCGTTCCAACCATGGTGGAACAATTTGAGAGAAATATAGCAAATTTTCTCAAAGAAGAATTTGCATCAGACAACACATTTGGGTAGGAAGAAGGCATAGGTAAAATAGATAATAATGATACTCATATTCTTAATGCTGTTGAGTTTCAAGCAATGATCGAGAATCTATGGGGATTGAACACGTTGGCTGGACAATGTTTTGATGAAAAGGGTTGCTCAAGCAGAGGATGACTCTAACAACCTGCTATATTAAGAAAACTAAAGCCATGCGCCTGAGTATGCACAAGCCTGGATAGACAGTCGATGAACATACTAGTAAAACATTCGAAAGAATTAAGGCTATCATGACAGCGAAGAACAATCTCAAGCATAAGATTGTCTTGAAAGCACCCCAAAGATGCCTAGGACCATGTGAGGCCGAGCTGACTTCATTTCATCATGTAACAAACTATTAAGCTCCTGGGAGACTATCTATTGAACTTTGGGGAGCAGCCTAGAATTTTTCGTAGCTGGGTGGACTCACGCTTCTTCTAAACAAAGTTGAAAATCAATATCTTCCTCCCTATAAGAGAGAAGAGGGAAGTTCGAAAAATTCCAATAGAGAATGTTCTAATCCTGTTAGGATAACGACTCCTCAAAGGATGTATATTAACACCAAACTGGAGTTTATAATGAGCCACTTCCTTTAGTTGGAGGTACGAGGGCACTATTTCACCACCCTTAGGGGTAGGTATTAATCGAGGGCAACAAATTTCAACCTTTGTCGCCACCTCCAGCACCACAAAAATCTAGAGACAATAAGGGAAGCTAGACAAAATTATAATGCGTTCTAATCTAAGATAGGTCACACCAGAATTTTATAAGCCATATCTAAAGGCAATAGTAGAGAATAATTCTTACCCAGTATAGAATTTCGAATTCTCTCTTTATTCTATGGAGAAGATTGGATACTACTTTGGAGCATGTGGCCGTATTCATGGTAAATGTGGGGGAATTGGTCAACTATGAAAATTTCCCCTATCTCAAACTCAGGCTATTTCCTAACTCATTAACAGGAGCTACTTTTACTTGGTATGCAATATTGCCAATGAATTCTATCATGAGGTAGCAGGAAATGAAGAGATAGTTCCACACACAATTCTTTAGATTAGAACCTGAGATTTGCATAAATGTAATTATCGGCACCCAAATGGGTAGTGGAGAACTGTGAGAGTCATTTATCACTGCTTTAAAAAGAATGAGGAAAAAGATGCAAAGTCCATCTCCCGTAAAACATAGTAATGAAAGATAAAGAATGCAGGGACTTGATATAGAGATGAGGAAGAAGTTTCAAGGTATGGAGTTCAGAGACTTTTATGAGCTTGTTGCTAAGGTAACAAAGTATGAAGAATTACTTAGGGAAGAAAGTCAACGGAGAAAGACCTCCATGGGAACTTACTACCAGGAAGTCAATTATGAAGAAATTATAGTAACAAATCTCTAAAGTACATGTTCCTTTATCTGTCCTCTATTGGTGAAGAAAGCACTTGACTTATGGAAAAAGTCACAAACCTCTAATACACAAGCACAATATACTTTTGATGTGGCAAAAACTGAGGAGATCTTTGATTTACTTATGAAGGAGAAATTCATCACATTTCCCCAAAATCACCAACTCACCAGCAAAGAGGAACTTAGGGGAAAAGTATATTGTAAGTATCATAACTCCTGGAATCACGGTACTAGTTTTTGTTGGATTTTCATGAATATTATCCAGGATAAGATCAACAAGGGAATACTGAAGTTCCTTGAGAAAAATGAGGCCATGGTAGTTGATGAAGATCCTTTCCCACTAATGGCTTCAGTTAACATAGCTGCTACGGATCTGAGAGCAGTGCTGAATGAAAAAAAGAATGAGAAGTTTTCTTCTAATGCCATGATAAGAAAGGTATGGATTTCTAAACAATATTTGGTTCATAAGGATGAATTAGCAGTAAAAGGAAAAATATCTATAGCCAGAAAAAAGGAAAAGAACGGAAGGTATCCATACCATTCAACACGGGAAATCAAGGTGGAGAAACCCTTAAAAGAAAATAATGTTCCTCTAAAAGAGAGACATACTTTTCCCAAGGGAAAGGGCAGGAACATTATAAGGAGGAAAATACCTCCAAGGTTTATGTTAAGATGCTAGAAACATCACCGAAGACTTGTTAGTCCTCGGCAATGGCGCTAAAAACTTGTTAGGATATTTGCAAGCGTGACAAAGTCGCATACAAGTAATACAAATGGACCAAAACGCTCGTATATCGATCCCTACGTGGTAATGGTTTTAATGTGGATTGGTAAATTAACTACTTAAGTCGTTCACTAATTGAGTGACTCAAGGGTTTATAGAGAAGTTATAAAAACTAATAAAAACAAAACAAAACAAAATGCACGTTTGCGGAAAACCGAGTAATCGACTTAACAACGGAGAAAATCACTTAAGGAGGAACTAGGTCAGTTCCTCATTTCTAAAGAATTTTGTTCCATCTAGGTTTAGTTTCCGCTTTTAGTAGATTTAGCTTTGTTTTCAGGGGATTGGTTTATACTGTGGAGTAATCGAGATTTTTTGGATTACCGGGAAAAAAGATTGAAGACCATAATCTCTCGTGAGTTTTCTTCTTCTTTCCATTATGCTTTTTAATTCTTTTTGTTTTATTTCGCTTTTTAGTTATGTTCTAATTCACAATCTAGGGTTTTGCTTTAATATGGATATTTATATTAATGCATTGATTTTCATCTCTAGGGTTTATTGGTTGTTAATTGTTCATTGATTCATTCTCTTATGTTAATTCATATTAATTTATGATCAATTTCTAATATGGTTGTGACCTGCTACAAGATCCGAAGTGAGTGATAGGTTAGACCTAGGTGGAATCAACATAATTTGTTGGATAATAGAGATAAAGAATGTGAAATTATGAGGCATAATGAGTTTCTTCTATTAATGCATCACTAGGCTGGGCCGAGTCGAGAATAACATAATTTATTCTAGTAGATAGATTCTTAGCTTTTGAGAGAGGTTAATGATTAATTTTTTGAGATTCGCCTTGAGCATATGTCTAATTGGTCTAATGAGAGAGAGATTACCTTAATATTTTGGGATTATTCATTTACATCAAAACCCTAGATCCCTTAATTCGATAATTTTTACCTTAAACAAAATTTTAATCCCGATTTCCCTTGATAGTCGTTTTCTTTCTCAGAATTTCTCAATTCAGTCTTTTACTAGCTTGGATATAAGAGATAGCATCCCAATTTCAGTAGTTAACACCTAACTCCCTATGGTTCGATATTCGAATTCCTTGAGTCAACTATATTACTAGAGGCCCGTACACTCAGGGAAGTTAGTAGTTAAATTTTAGAGCCTAACAATTATCTTCATCGATGTTTAAGGATTCATCTAGATAAGGCCTAGGTTGAGTGAATTATAACTTGAATTGGTCCGAGGTTATGGTACAAGGATCCCACTTCCATGTTCCCCCTTATATTTTCTTGCACTATTCACCTATTTACAATTACGTCCTTCTAGGTCGATAGGGCGATACTTTTCAATGCATTTTTGATACTCTGAGCTCTATTGGTCAAGCAATTCATGCTCTTATAATAGAGCTGCCTAGACTAAGCTCGGATTGGTCACAATTACGTCCTTGCAATCCTCACTTAATACATTTGGTGTCCCTTTCTAGTGAAATCAGCTTAGTACTAGACCTTTCTAATTCCCTAAGCCTCTTTAACTAGGTTAATTCGAATCCCCGATTAATTGATTCATGCCTTAAGAGAATTAGAACCAGATTTTAGGGCTTAGTCCAAGCGTTACCAAGGATACCCTAGAAAAAGGATCGAAGATTTGATTCTTAGCGTGTATCAATTAACCAAAACCTTAGGATTCAAAGTATTAACACCAAATACAACAAATCAAGCATAAAACATCCAACCAAACTAAAGATTAGAGGAATCAAACACCAAATATGATAACCAACGCTATGAAATGCTTAGCCTAACATTTCATCCGTCAAAACCCATAAATTCATGTTGTCGACAAACATAAAACTGTAGAAATTGAAAAAGGAGAAGAGATAGAAATACAAAACAGGTTTAGTCGTAATTTAATTTCAAATCCAAAACCTGCTTCAAACTACACCCACAAGGCCCGTGCTTTCCAAATAATAGTTACCATCGATTCGTGTCACCTAGGGTGATCCGAATCAACAAAATTTATGGCTCTAAATTTCCTAATGCCGTGAGTCAAGCCACGTAGTATAGCGGTCTAGGGTTCAACACGTGGATGGGTTTTCTTCAGACAAATGATTCGAGTGAAGTCAAAATGGTGAATTCAATTTGGATTTTAAGGCTTGGGTAAAAATAGAGCCGATGGTTTGTAAACTGGAAAGTAAGGCGCTTAAATAAAAATATAAAAAGAACCTCAAGCATTGGGCCACCGGTTTAAGATCCTAGGCTAACCGAGAGGTCCCCGGTTCATTTCAGAGTCAGGAGGATGACATATAGTCATCTTCCCGAACCTGGATCTTCATTTAACTTTAAAAACTAAACCCTAATAATTTTCCTTTGATGTAAAAGCATTTATTTAGCATTTATGGTTCCTATTAAAGGAAGATCTATCACTCGACTCCATCCTACAATGACTGTGAAGGGCACCATGTAACTTCATGATCTAATAATAAGCATCCACTAAACCCTAAAAAAGATTTACCAAGTATTGAAGTCAAAGAGGATGCATCAAGTGAAAATATAGCCCCTTAACCTACCTCGGTGGCTCGTAAAGGGCAGCTAATGGATATCAAATATTATCTAAACTAAGAATACACTAAACCACAAAGCTTGCCAGAGTATTGTGAAAATTACATCAAAGCTTTAAACTAGAAATGAAGATTTGGGAACCCAGTAGCCAAAACTGTAGAAAAACGGAGACCACCCGACCTTCGGATCCTGCCCCGACAACCTTCCTTCCAAGGAGGGAAGGTTTAGCCACTCATCCTCGAGAGAGTTGTCATCATGGAGGGTGTTTGGCAGCCAAGAAAGTGAGAGAAAGGAGAAGAGAGAAAATGAGGGCCCAACGAGGTGCCCATATATTTCCTTCCAAAATCAAAAACTTAGGTCGATAGTGTTTCTGATGACATATAGCCTTACAAACATGTGAAATACCAAAATAACGACTAGAATAATTACGGTGAGGAATTTAGAAATGAGAAAAACCAAAAGCAGTTGTTGGATAAAAAAAAACAGCTGAGAAAATTTCGCACCACGATGATTTTGCTATGATGTAATTTCGCTATGATAGCGAAATTCTGCTATCATAACGAAAATTTGGCCATAGCAAAATTTTCGCTATGAAATGCAATTCGCAATGATTCTTGAAAATTTACTTAATGATTGCGAAATTTAGCAATGATTGCGAGAATTTTTCGCTATCGTGCAATTTTGCTAGCCATAGCGAGTGCGAGATTTTGTTCTACTTATTTGTGTTCATTGCTCCTGCTTCCAGCCACCATCCACCCTGCATCCTCGACTTGCTATTTCTTCTATTTTATGCTCTTAACTTTCCTCTTGAGTCTATGATTTCACAGTGCTGAACACTTTCGAATTTTCATATTGGATCGACTCAACAATTTTGGCATGATTAATTCCCTTAAGCGCAAATTTTTCCACAAAATACGTCGATAGAATAGTAGGGACCTTAATGTGTAAATCGGGTTAATTATAGTTGGTATCTGATAAGCACTCAAAATCTATAATAAATAGGGTTCAAAATAGCACTTTTTGGGCACTAATCAATTACAAACCAAAGAATTCACAAAACAAACCTAAAACTAAGAGAAATCTAAGAAATCTAAACCTAAAAATGGAAGAAATCTTGAGAAGGGAAAACCTTAGGAGAGAGCCTCCCTCTCTTAATGTTTGAACCACAGAAATATGTCTGAGATCCTTAAATATACCTCGAAAAATGGGCCAAAACGAGCCCAAAATGGAAAGATTTCTAGTCCAAAACGTCGTGTGGTTGCAACCATAACTGGCTTGTGGTCACAACCATAACTGGCTTGTGGTCGCGACCACACTGCAAGTTGAAGCTGAAAGTTGTTGTAGGAAAAGGCTATGGTCGCGACCACACCGAGCGTGTTGTCCCTAAATAATAGCAATGGAACTCTATGATCGCGACCATGGTTGTGACCATACTGAAGATTTGTTGATAGCACATTTTTGTTGTCGTGACCACGTTGAATTTCTGCTACACTATTTTTCTTTTCTGATATGTGGTCGTGACTATAATCATGTGGTCGTGACCACACATTCTTCGTTGCATATCTTTCTTATTTCACTTTAATTCGCCTTTTCGTCTAGTTTTTCTTTCTACAGTAAACAAGTATAAGAGGTTGACATGAAAATAGTAGAAGATTAACCAATTAACATCAAAATCATGAATTATCTTGGGTTTTACTAATAAATGCTAAATCTAAAGCACCTAATAGTTTGTCATCTCTCCTCTTGTTCCTCCTAAACAAAGTGGCATATGAGGTGCTGACATAAAGAAATTCCCCAAAAGCTCACCAGAACTCAAAAGAGAAGGATGCAGAGATTGAGAGCTATGGAGAAAAGGAAATTACCAGAAGAATTGCCATAGAAAAAAAACAAAAGAAGCGAGAAGTGCGAAGAAGAATTGAGGCTATGAAAAGCAAAATTTGAAGAGGCTACAGATAAGGAGTCTAGTTGCGGATCTGATAAAGAAATATATTTGAGAACTATTCTGATAGGTACATTTTTTATTTCTTTAAAATGTTCTACTATTTCTCTAACTTTACCATATTTTTTCAAGTCAAAATAGATGGAGGAAAGCTTAGTAGAGGTTGAAAGAACATTTTCTAATGAGGAAAAGCATAGTTAAGGTAATCCACCGTGACCAGCTCAAAGGAAGTAGAGCTTAGAAGGTGATATTGGAAAAACCTACTATGGAGATGCTAAGGCACATAAAACCTTTCCATGTGAGAGCACACTTTAATGGTCAACCAGTGTCCAAGGTATTGGTGGATAATGAATTAGAAGTCAATGTGATGCCATTGACAATGTTAAGAGCTCTAGGAGGAAGCATTGGTGATTTGATTGAAACAGAATTGTTTGTATTAGCTTTTCTGGAAAAATCTCTAAGTCTCTGGGCATAATCCCAATTGACATCACTATGGGTAGTAAGGTATCACCAGATTCTGATCCCGCCCAGAATGGCGGATCAGAGGCGAGTTCGGGCGCGAGACTATATCTTTGGGACTCTTTACCTGTTTTTTCTTTTTTCTTTTCTCAGAGCTGAACTTGTACCTATGGGTATACAAGCAATTTACGCCAATAACAAAAAACATTTACATACACAAAAGAACTACCCTTTGGGTGGTGTCGTCAAAATCTATACATATATCTTGAGTCCCAAATTTACATATACAAAAAGCGTACTTTTACATTTAAAAATCGGGAGCGCGGGACATGCGCAGTGAACCCACACTAGTGTGTTAGCGTTGTATGCGGAAGATGACGGATGTCCTCCTTTGTACCTACACGGTTAAAATCGTCTTAAACACTACGCTTAGTGAATGTAATCTTATAACTTATCTTGGTACACAGCCATTTGCTCTTTGAATCATGACAAACATATAACGATAACGGATCTCGGAGATCTTGATTCATATATGATGTTACGCTACATAATTATCCTTGTAACAAACTTATGCTTGGTAGGATCTCTCGTATCTGATGCCCAGACATACTTATAGCAAACTTATACTTACTCAGATATTACACTTATGGCAGACTTATTCTTATTCCGATCTCTCGTAGGTCACATACTCATATTTATCTCCTCGTAGGAGTTACAGAGCTTAGACCTTTCTTTGAGATTTTCGTGGAGTGCTGCGGAACTTATACTTGTACTTGAGACATATCCTTGTCATACGGATTATATACTTGTATTCACAGACTTATATTTGTCTTACGGATCTTTCATGCTGATGGGACATATCTTATCTATACGGATCTTATAGCATATTCTGAGGCTTATACTTGTATTTCGGATCTTATTCTTGTATTTCCCGGATCTCATACTTGTTCAAATACTTTTCCCGGTCCATTTTCTTTCTTTTACTGCGTTTCGGTTTGTGATTTCACATATGGCTATAGAAGTTGACATTCTGACCAGTTAGGTTGTTGAATCTGTGTCTTGTTGTCATTGATAAGCGATGTGATCTCACATTCAATATTCTGATCTCACATGTCTTATAGAAGTGAAATTCACGATAGTCGGTTGTTAAATCACATCCTGTTTATCATTCGGTAGCAATGTGGTCTCACATTGATATTGCAATCACATATTACTATAGAAATTAGGCATTCACGACATATTTAGTTGTTGAATCACAATCTGTTTGTCATTCGTACTTGATGTGATTTATGGAACATATCGAGCGTCTTGCCGCATTAACATAAGTGTCGTAGCATTAGCAGGAGTGCCAAAGCACCGTTTAGAACATGCACTCATTCATTCATGTATTTCATATCATTCGTTATCTTTTCTGGATTATATGTGATAATAATCATATATAACTTAACCACATTATGTGTTCAGGACATATTGCCTTTCATGTTCATGTTCATGTTTCAGTTCTTTTCATATTTCATATCATATTCATGTTTCATGAACATACATATTGCATTTCCTATACTTTTCTTGTTTCATGCCAATTACATATGGCATTTCATATACTTGTACAGTATGATGCCTATGTATTCACACATCATTCATGTATTCTTGTTCCTCTATGAATCTACTTTACTTAGAAATTGGAATCATTCCAATGAATCATCAAAACTAAAGTTATGGCATTCTCATGCCAAACTAATAGTCATTGCCCGTATTACACTAGGAACGATCTGAAATACCCATTTTGAGGGTCTTAACATCATATTTGACTCTGGTTCTTTATACTCCTTTGAAGCTAAGGTGCTAGGATTCTTCTCCAAATGGAATCACTCAAATCAGACAGAAACTCAAGTTATGTCCCTAAACAACAGGGACTCTCTATATTTCAAGCGAACGAGAAATTGAAGCGGGTATAGCCCACTTTGGGTAATTTTTGGGCCACATAGTATGAATTGAAGCGTAAATTCTATTTGTGGTGTTTTGTTTTCCTTGGAAGTCTATTAATAGCCACTTGAATTACTCAAATCGGATAAGAAATGACCGTTATAACAAATACGAACACTGGTCTGCATTAGGAGATTAGTACCCTGCACGGTGTACCAATGACAGTAATGATCTATGTTACCGTACCACTGTTTGGGTAATCGCACCACTCCCTGAAATTTCCTAGTGTGGTTTTCTCCCATTTTTCCATATTTTGCTACCCAAATCAACTCAATAATCAATATACACATCAAAACCACTCCATATTCATCTTGTAACCTCTATTATACTCAAATAATCTTTCAATACATATCTTTCTTCAAAAACCCTTTCATGAATTACTCCAAAAACAACTCTAATATGGGTCATAACCCATACACAAACCAAACACAAGGATTAGTTAGGGTTTGTTCTAACCTCAACTCCATTACTTTAACTCAAAAAACCTATGAATCCAACTCTCAAAGGAGAGGATTCCATATCTGCACCATTTAGTGGTTTTACCACCACCCTATTTTCAAGAAATTCAGGGTTGACAAACTCTAACAAAACCCCAGGTTTGAAAAAACCATAGAAATCCCTACCATTGTCCAACATACATAATCCCATACAAAATTCATATTTCCATACAAAAATCCAAAGATCCATACTCAATGTTAGATTCCATACAAGAATTCATTCTAGGGTTAGGTTTCTTACAACCCACAACCCACAAACATGTATCCATACAAATCTATACAAGTCCCATACTCATAGTCATAGTTCCATACTCTTACTACTCTTGATTCCATACAAAACTTTAGAATTTCCATACTAATGATTCCATTATTTATTCCATACCTTGAATCTTCCTTTCTTCTTTCTCTTCTCTTTCTTCTTCTTCCTCTTCCTCTTCTTCTCTATCTTTTCCTCTTCCTCTCTTCTTTACGTTGGTCTCTCAAAATGAGAGACCACTGCTCTTATCCATTTTATTTGAGTTAAGGCCATGTTTAGCCAAGACAAATAAAACCCATTTTTGGTTTTAAGTCTCTAATTGCCTTTAAGCACATAACTCCTTCTATTTATTTCATTTTCAAGCATTTCATACATTAACCCTAGTCTTTCCCCTTTACAGACCACTATGTCCTTAAGTGGGTAAATTACATATTTACCCCTTTGCTCTCATGAATTTCCTGGTCCACGCTTTATTTCCGAAAATTCCACTACTTATAATATACCAAACATGTCGAAAACTTACTTGTGGTATATTTCGGGTGTTACAAGAAGACTTCCTTATCAGCTTTCTTTTATGATTCACACTTACTACCAATTACAATGCTTTATTAGGAAGAGAATGGATTCATGCTAATTGGTGTGTTGTCCTTCTTTCACCAATTGTTACTGTTTTGGAAAGGTGATAAAGTAGAAGCGGCATGGGTAGACAAACAACCTTTCATTGCAACTTCAGATTATGTAGAGGTCAGTTACTATGACCGTTTGTCCAATAAAATCTAAAGACAAAAAGAAGAATGGACTCTAAGGAAATACATGGAGTCAAGAGATACTTATGGCATTCAAGACCAAGTTTCCAAACTTCTTAAGACAACTATTATTGTGCCTTTTAGGATAATAAAGGGGTTGATTATTGAGGAGATTGGTGAGTAAGTATTCTTATGAAGAGAATGCGGCCGCTATAATCACGACATTCAAAATGCAAAAGTAGCAAGTTACTGAAAAAGGTATAAAAGAACAATTCCAAGACATATGTGGAGTTGAAGTGATTTATGAAGAAGAATCAGATGAAGAGGAGAAGAAATTTATATCAAGATTTGGAGCAAGCTCCTCCTAAAATGGAAGGCAACAAGCCTCAAGTACATGATCCTATGGAAGAAGTCAACCTCGTAACTTTTGAAGAGCCAAGGATTACTTACATCGGTTCTCTCTTATCCACTAACTTGAAGGAACATATCATATCATTGTTGCAGAAATTCAAAGATTGCTTCGCTTCAAATTATGATGAAATACTAGGATTGGACAAAGGCCTTGTGGAACATTGCCTTCCCATTAGGCCCGAATTCCATCCTTTCCAACAACCACCTAGAAGAATGTCCAAGGAAGTAAAGCTAAAGGTGAAGGAGCAAATTGAGAAACTCTTGAAGGCCAAATTCATCAGGCCTACAAGGTATGTTCAATGGTTAGTAATTATTTTTCCTGTGATGAACAAAAATGGAAAACTTCAGGTATGTGTGGATTTTAGAGATTTGAATGTTGCTACTCCTAAGGACATGTATGTGATGCCTATTGTAGACATGTTAGTTGATTCTACTACTGATAATGAATTGTTGTCCTTTATGGATGGTTTCTCTAGTTACAATAAGATTTTAATAGCAGTAGAAGATATACCTAAGACTGCCTTTATATGTCTTGGCTTCATGGGGACATTTGAATGACTAGTCATGCCCTTTGGTCCAAAAAATGCAGGTACATCTTACCAAAGAGTAATGAATGACATTTTCCATGACATGTTAGGCCACCACATGGAAGAATACATTGGTGATACTGTGGTTAAATATAAAAGAGCTAGTGAACATGCAGATCATTTAAGGAAAAGTTTTGAGAGGATGAGAAATCATTAGTTGAAGCTTAATCCACTCAAATGTGCATTTGGAGTTTGTGCTGAGAATTTTCTTGGGTTCCTAGTTCACCAAAGAGGGTAGAAGTGGACTAAAACAAAGCAAAAGCTATTGCTTCAGCCAATGCTCCACAAAACAAGAAAGAACTTCAAAAGTTCTTTGGTTAGGTAAATTATTTAAGAAGATTTATCTTTCACCTGGTAGGTAAAACCAAGGAATTCTCGGACTTTGTGAAATTGAAAGATAAGGAAGAGTTTAAGTGGGAGGAAAGACATCAAGCAGCCTTTGACAAAATCAAAGAGTACCTCTTTAAACTTCATGTTTTAATTCCTCATATGCAAGGTCATCCACTTAAATTATATTTATCAACCGCAAATGAATCCATAGGTTGTCTTTTAGCCTAAAACAATTCTAAAGGTCATGAGTAGGCTATATATTATTTGAGTAGGGTCTTAGATCCAACGAAAACAAGGTATACTCCAATTGAAAAATTATGTTTGGCCTTGTATTTTGCATGTACTAAATAAAGACATTACTTGATCAAGTCTTGAGTTTATGTGGTTTCTTAGACTGACCTTATAAAGTACATGCTTAATTGGTCACTAGTTATAGAGGATTGGTAAATGGCCCCTTGATTTGTCAGACTCACCTTGGTTTATTTTCCACAAATCAGTAAAGGGATAAGCATTGGCATATTTCCTAGTTGATCCTCCTTCCTTAGAGATTGGGACAAAGCCAAGTGTGGAGTTGGGAATCTATGGAGTAGAAAAAGAGCCTTAGATCCTTAAATTTGATGGTTTAAGCACAGAGAATTCAAAGATGTAGGGATAGTGATTATCTCTCCAAGAGTGAACAAAGACTACATTGTTCCTTCAATTTGTCCTTTGAACGCACCAACAATTAGGCCGAGTATGAAGCTTTGGTGATTGGCTTAAAGATCCTATTGGACCTTAGGGCAAAAGATGTTTGAGTCATTGGAGATTCTCAATTGGTACTTCGGCAATTAACAAGGGAGTATAAGTGCAAAAAATTTCTATTAATACCTTACTTTACTATTGTCATTCAATTGTTAGACTCCTTTGATAATGTAGAATTTGAACATGTGCCTAGGGAATCAAATTGGGAGGCTGATGAACTTGCTCAAATAGCCTATGGTGTAAAAA
>JAEQBH010005790.1:0-231307 GCA_016808115.1 Tetrastigma voinierianum | reverse complement strand
AATAATAATGGATGCTATTCGAAATTCTTAAGCGAACAACTCACACAAAACAAAAGGGCAATATGAAGTGTAAGCAAGAAAAATTGGAAATTTGGATCTCTCATATTTAAGAAAACGAAGTTGGGTAACTGATGGTATCAGAATTCATGATACTTCTCTCTCTCTATCTCTCAGGGTTCAATAACAAATTCAAACACA
Organism: Tetrastigma voinierianum; assembly: GCA_016808115.1. Classification (NCBI taxonomy): domain Eukaryota; kingdom Viridiplantae; phylum Streptophyta; class Magnoliopsida; order Vitales; family Vitaceae; genus Tetrastigma; species Tetrastigma voinierianum. Next base: position 231,109 of record JAEQBH010005790.1, on the reverse strand, counting down.
GCTTCTCTACTTCTCTTTTTTGAAAAGGAAAAAAAAGAATCCCAAACTGAAGAACAAACTATCCAGAAACAGATCTATCAAATAACTCCCATATAAATATGGTACACAGTGCAAGCATGCTCTGCATTCACAAGAATATTTCAATATGATGCATATCAATATCCAATCGTCATTTGGATTCCATCTAAAGAGGGAGGGAAAATTGATCTCAATTGCTTGCTTTTGTTACCTGCCAAAAAAACCTCGGATACGTGTTCGCACTTCGCAGCAACAGAAACAACCTATAAGAACTCCATTGGTTCCATCCAAATGATCGCTCACTGGGTTTTTTGGCCTTATACCCTTCACATAAGGGAAAACACTCCATCAAATGGACTACCTTTGTAAGGACCACCCGTTGCTGAGCTCCGGCAAAACATCAAGAACGTGTTGGCGAAGTAAGAATTGAACCCATCAAGACATGCCAAGGCTGACCTTTGAGGGTTGATAGGCCAACCTGTTATCTCCTTGCAGAAAAGGATCAAATAGCCAGCACAAACTACCAAGGAAAAGGGTGGCCACATACCACTTTGCAAGCCGCTTTGCAGAGGTATCCTTTGTGTGAATGTAATACTTGTACATACGGGGGATGCAGAGGAGACATAGGAGAACGTAGTGAACCTTGAAACCGATGCCAAACCCCAGAATGGATCTACAGGCAAAAGCAGCACCATAAAGGAACAGGAAGGTAGGCATTGTGCTCCGATAGTGCCAATTTGGGGAGTAGAGATGGTATAAAGGAGCATTTCCTATACCATTGGAGTTTCATCACTTTTGTTGTTGCCTGAAATAAGCTCCAAACATTATCTTTTCATGTCTAAATTTAAAGGGTAAACAATAATCCATGAGAAAAAATAAAACTAACAAACAGTATGTAAAAGATAATAAACCTCCTTAAAATTGTTAAGCATGAAAAGAATAAACATTGGGGTTTGAACCTCTAATTGTTTGTTCAGTGAATGAGATAAGGAACACATGTTTTTGAGTTACTGCTTCATTCATGCAATACAACATGAAGTTTGATCTTACTAATCTACATGGTGTTTTATCATATTAGCAAGGTGTGGATTGGACCTTCTTTTCCTCCTTTCACCTGTCAGGAAAGAAAAAAAAAAACTGATCTAGAATTCAGCAATATGAATGTTTCGATAGATTGCCAAGATCAACCACCATCGCAAACGTGACTCATTTCGCTCTTTTGGGTGGAGAACTTAAAACTGCTAATAACCTAACCAACACCTAGAAATCAAAAATCAAAATGAAAAAATAAAAAAAAGAATTAACAATACGGCCTAATAACTTAAAAGTGTTTGCCAAAATTGAAAGGCAAATGTGACCGACCCTAAAGGGAGCCAAATTGAGAAAAAAGACACATCCAGAATTGATTTTCACTCTCTTGAGGGGTTGAGACCAATACACTTCAAAACACTAGAGTGAGGGAAAAGTTCCCTGACGCTAGAGTACCATAATACCTTGGACACTTTGGTTATGCAACACAGATTTTGAACCCATTGAAATTCAGTAGCCTACAATAAGGACAGCTGTAGTTGCTTTGAACCCTTGATTCATTAGTCAAGAAACGATGAAAACAAATAAGTTGGTTAGAAGAGAAAGAGCAGGTGAAAAGTAATAAAACAAAAAGATCAAAACCTGGTTGAATGGAGCTCCCGTTCCGATAATTTTCCATCCTACTAAAACGCAAAGAACTTAATTCCATTCAAGTATTTCATACAATGACAAAGAACCCATAGCAGTTGTATCTTCCCCCAACCCTAAATTCAAACTTCCTTAGCTTTCCTCTTCCTTGTGGTGTCTACTAAATAACTAAACAAACTATTAATTACCACAATCTTTTTCCTTTATTACACATACTAGAGCATATTAACCAATTTTACCCAAAATGTCCTTAATTATATGGCAATCCTCAATTGTTGTTATTCCATGACCGCTTTCATCTGAATTCTGAGCTAATTTTCTGTGTGTCCTATGGAACTTCTTTAACTTTTTGTGAATCTCTCTCTTCTATTTACTATTTTCCCCTTTTCTACCCTTCCATTGAAACATTCTCAATACAGATCCATTCACTTTTACAGTGTTTCTTGAACGCCACAATGTTCAGCATGAACAGCCTCATAGCCATCTCAGAAGAAAATGTCCTTTCAATTTCTATATGTTCAATACCATAAAGCATTTCACATTATAGGTTTAACAGCTAGTTCATACTGCATAATGAATCACCCCCTGTTCACTCTCATTCTAATGGAGACAAAGTTTCCACAGTCATCAATGAGAAACTTAATGCATATACAAAGTGGTACAACCCCTTTAGTAGGCACAAGGTGGTCAGTTCCTCGTGATTCATGAGACAATACGCCATTGTGTTAAGAACCCAACAATTAGAAACAAACACAGGCCTCATACAGATAGAGCTTCTTATTTGTGTAAAGCTTCTTATTCTTACAACCCCTCAAGGATTCTATGTGAGATTCATATTTGCAAAACCTAGCATTAAATTGAATACAACTTCAATGCACATCATACATGCATATCAATTAAAAATGGGAACTATTGCTTTTTTATAAAGATGCATATCTCAGCCCTGCTACAATAGTTCAGATAACTAACCCAGAACTTAGCAGAGCTAGGAGGCAATAGAAAGAGAATGCTGCAAAAGATATCATGTCTGAGAATGGTACTTACACATGTTGCAATGAGGCATGATATATCATGCTTCCAATCGAAAGTATCATATTAGATATGTGAAGAACACTAAATCTCTTCTCGAAACGTTGTCTTAAGGCATTTACTTAGGCCAATCAGTGCCAAAAGAATGCATGGGACATTTGATAGAGGTTAAAATTCAGCAATATAAGAAGAGTAGACATAATCATTGTTCTCACACCACTCGGTGGTAGATGTAACAGGACCCCAGAAACTCGATATTCCATCTGCCATTCTCCTGTGATTGACAATATGCGAAAAAAAATTCAACCGAACCCCTTAAGTTTAGATGTCACAAAGTTCACAAAACCTGCAAACCATGTGCCTGTAGAAAATAAACCAACACTTCAGCAATTAAAGATTTTGAGAAAAAGAAAGAAGTGGAAGAACACCAGACAATTAACAAATCGAACAAAATGCACATTGCATAGGTAAATAAAGAATGTGATAACTGAAGTAGCTCCCACTTAACAATGCAATAACCTACAAGTACTTGATTGGGTAACAAGAAATCACGCTTAAGCCTCATACTAAAAAAAGACACCAAAATATAGCATGCAGGTGCACTCCAGAGAGAAGATTCACTTGATCCACCAACAGTCCATAAAATGCTTCAAAATAAATGACTGATTATTAACAGGTTGATTTCAGGATTTACTCAAAAAGTAGTTAAAAAGACAATGCACAACATGCCTCTATCCATTCAACCCCTCATTCAAGAAGTAGCCAACACGAACATGATTCTTCAAAGGTTTGATCACAAAAATATGAAACTTGATCATTAATTATACTTTTTTTTTCTCCTCTATCAATTCAACAAACCAAACATGTCTGAGGATGGAAGTACTGTTTCTCGAGAATATCTCACAAGGACTTCTTCTCTGATAAAATAAAACACAGTATCTTCCCTTCTATAGTTTAGCCTAGTGACAACAGCCTTGTTTTTGGCTAAAATCCGAGACTCCTCAAATCTAACATGAGATACACAGAGCAAGAAGACAAGCTCTTAACGTAAACTTCATATTTCTCATCACACCATCATAAGATACGAGCTTCAAAATCCAAGACTCAAGTGATTACGATTGAAAAAACAGAAAGGAGTGCACAAACATAACAACTTGGTGACATTTGGGACTCTACTTATATTGACCAATAAATACATAAATATAGTCATGTATTCTTATAACGAAGATGTATTATAACAATCAACATCAAAAGGTGGATCCAAACGATTTTTAACTTGCTATTTTTTGTAGTAGCCTTAAGTATACATAGGAGATAACTCTGTCCATGATAGACTTGATTCATAGTCCAAGCTCAAAGTAAGGTGAAGGAGTAGATTTTTGTTTATCACTATGTTTAGCACCTTTACATACATACATTATGCATACTTTTCTACTCCCTTTAGTTTTGCAATTGTTAATATACATAATCTTTGTCTATAAATAAATTTTAAAAAGAAATCATTTCAACAAACTACAAGCAAGACATAGTCATATGGTAAGAAAAGGATTGAATTCAGAACTTTAGCATCATTGCCATAATTTTTCAGACATTGATCGTTAGCATACAGATTAGAAGCACATAACAAATGTTATGATCCAATGGCACTAAACCATGGTTATCAGAAAATGCCAATACCGTAGATCTATGATCTGGATCATATCACATACAAATTACTAAAACAAAGATACAATCAAACCTACAACTGGATTAAAATCAAACACACTCAATTCGTTTGCACTTGCAAGCCTCTCAACTAAGCTAAACCACATTATAATCCACAAAATAAGAAAAACAAAAAAAATCAACATCAATCTTCCAAACACACTTCTTTTTTTTCTACATCATTCGATACGAACCCTAATTATTCCTCCGGAGAGAAAATTGATTCCGGAATTCCAACAAAACACACAATTTCTCCCAATACAGAGCTATTAGCAGGAGAAAAACTCAAACTTATTCACAAAAAAAAAAAAAAAAAAAAAAAGAGAATGAGAGAGAAAGAACTGTAGCAGATAAGCAGAACATAGAAACGATTCTACTCCTTCAAACACGACAAATCGAACAGAAAACGGAACAAAGCCCTATGATGGAGAGGACACCATAGAAACGCAGCGTTTTGAGAACGGACCTTCCTCAGTGAAGCGGGTTTCATTCTTCTTCCTTTGCTCCGCCCACCCTTTCTCTCTCTCCGCCCTCTTGCGACAATCGAGGACGGGTTACTTCCTTCTCTCTTTTTTTTCTCTTTTCCTAGAAATACGATATTATCCATGCAGAGAGGCTGGGAGTTGGATGGAATGGAGGGGTGTTTTGGTCTTTTGAGAGCTTTAGCGTAACGACATTGGATTGGACGAAGGGATGCAGGCTGTAGGCTCCAGATCTCTCTATTCTAGGATTATGGGCCTTAAAAAGACATGAGCCTGAGATCAAGTTCGGCCCATTTAGAGTGTCACAACTTTTTGTTTCACGTTCGGCCCATCAATGGCTTTGGGCTATAAGCATAGTCACTAGGGAAATAAATGTATAGGTATGTTTGGTTACAGCGCTTTAAAAATCGTTGTTTCTTTAAAATAAAGCGAAAATGTGTTAAAATACAAGCCTACGATGCTAATTTCAAATGGTAGACCATTCACCATTTCAAACAATCATAGGACATCAAAAGAGGGTCCCGGGTTCTAGTCTCGGGACAGTTTACCACCATTAAACTAAAATGGATTAAAAAAAAGAAAACAAAAATATAAAAAGAACACATTTTATCCATTTTTGTTCTAAAAAACATATAAAACACTAAATTTAGAGAACAATAGGCCTTGTTTAGTAGGTAGAAAATTTTATGTTTTCTCTATTCAAACTTTTCGAAAACAAGAAAATAATGCTTAATTACTTAATCGTGACAAAAACAAATTTCAAAACAAATAAAACGAATTCACTCATTTCAATATTTTATATACGAATCAAAACTGCTTCAAGGCTTGCTTTCTCGCTTTCAAATTAAATAAAAACACGGGATTATTTATCTTTGATAAAACGAAACACTGAATTACTGGCTTATTTTCTATTTTTCTTCCCTTTTCATCTTCCACTCGATTTTCTTCTCATCAAAAAACTACGAAAAACACTGGATTGTGAATAGTAACTTCAAGATTTTAAACACATTTTCATTTGCTTTCATTAACTTCATTTTCAATAGAAAACGGTTTTACAAAACTGATTTTCTTATCTTATTTTCAACCAAATTCAAAGACGAAGATTTTAAAACGAAAAACTAAAATTGTAATACATCAAAATTTTCATATTACGACTTTATATAATTAAAATTATATGAACTAAACGCTATAATAATCATCAACAAATAACAACAAAATAGTATGTATTTTCAAAAATTATTCTCAACAATAAATTTAAAAATATAAACCAAACAGGCCCATAGACATTCATAACTATTTTCGAAAAACAGTTTCTGAAACAGTTTAGGAAATTATTCATACAATATATATTTTTTAATTTTTAAATTTAGTTTTAATATTTTGAATATTTTTCAAAATAAATTTAATGTTTAATTTTTTATTTTTAATCCAAGAGTAATGATTAAACATATTTTAAAAGACTAAGTTAGTGACATAAAATTTGGATTTTGAGGCATGACTTATGGTTTCATCTCGAATTCTCATAGGAATACACTATTATAAAACAACGCAATACAAAGTCGAATAAACGAAAAAAATATTTAAATTCATTTTCAAATAATAAATAAGAGACACATTTTCATTTTACACAATCCCAAATATTTGATGTGCTACCACTAAACATTTGAAAGGAATAATGGTGCGACTTCCTATCTTAATCAGCCAAGCCAGCTTAAAGTTTTCCTAACGCAATTGTTCATGATAGATTTTTATCGTCCTTCTAATCCATCCCGATTCAAATGAGGATTAGTTTGAATGTAATATGAGTTAAAGTTGTTTTTCATATATGTAAGGACCTACTCACGACACCTCGTGGCCAAAATTTGATAATTTATCTCTACAAAATGATTATACAACCATGATCCCCTAACTCTCAACTCCAATAGGTTCATTGAACCTAGACACTCCAAGATTCATTCAAGAATGTGGACATACTAAATTAATTAAATTAGGAAACAAATTTTACTTGGAAGCCTTCACCATTCAACATGCATTAAGTTCAATGTACCTAGACATCCGAATTCATCACAACTTATCCTTAAAATCAAAGATGTTGTTTTGTTCCAACTTCCAAGGATTGTGAATTACCTACAATATAAGGACATTATCCTTAAAATAACATCTTCTACAATGTGGGAAAATACTTTATAAAATGTGAGTTTTGACATTTGTTTGTACTACTTTATAAAATGGCAACTAATTATTGAATTTAAAAGAAAAAAAAAAACCAAAGCTCACATTGGGATGCATTTTGAAAAATCTTTAAATTATAATTATTTAATTTTAACGTACTTAATAAAAACATGATAACGTCGCTCACGCCTAACTCCAATCGATAAAAGCTCGCCTGCTTTAAAACGAAGGCGACATCCAAAAAGAGAGTGATCATGTTCGAAAGATCAACGTGACGATTAATCATACCCGACTCATGTTATAATGCACTCAAAGTTTCCAAAGCATGATATGAAGTGGCATCTCGTGTTCGAGTTCAATCAAATAGTTACTATTTTGTAATTAAAGTGTTTAGCTTTATAAAAAAAATTAAAAACTTCATAATGTTCACCTTTTTTTCATATATACATATATATATATTGTTAATTTTGAATTTAGATGATTACAACTATAAATATATTATGAATTACATTTTACTAATATGAAAAAGTCTATTAATATGAGTTAAAAAAAACATATATTATATACAATTAGAGTTAGATATAAATATTTTGTAATGTTACAATATTTTGTATAAATTGCATATATTAGAAGTTTAATGAACTCTTATAATTTAAAAACCTTTTATATGATGAAGACGAATTCATCATATAAGTAATTTTTTTATAATTTAAAAACCTTTTATATGTGTGTGTGTGTGGAGAAAAGTTTGAAATTATTTTTAGTAATAAAACGTTTGTAAAAATAATATTTTAAAAACACTTACCAGTGGAAAGTGTGAAGAATTGTTTTAACTAAATCTTTAAATTTTATTAGGAATAATCAACCTAAATGCAAATAAAATACATTCAATTTAGTTGTTTATTATAAATTATTAAAAACAAGGTAAATAGTGTTTAAAATTAGAATGATGACTTAATGGAAAGAATTAACGGTTCGGCATTATCGCACCAAATTAGAATGGATCAAAAGGTCATCAACAATGATAAAAATAAATGAATTAGAGAGTCACCGATTTTTGAAGCATTGAAGACAAGAAATAAAATCAAAATCAAGATCAAAACTTGGGCTTTTTGTGTTACTTTAAATTCATTTAATTTATTTTAACTTTCAAAACGGTACAGTTCGAATACGAATAGATTTATATTATATTTAATTTATTCCATTGTTTATGAAAAAAATCAAAATTAAAAACATTTTGTGTAATACATTCCCTCATTACTTAAAATCAAACACAACATAAGTGCTTATGAATTATTTTCAATAAATTTCTTTATGTTTTAAAATTACTTTACAAACCCCTTACTTTAATTACTATAGTAAAGAACTTAGTTTGTATAGCGTTAAAAATTCGAAAAGTTAGACATCCGAGGATGGGAGTTGTCCCATATTCGAGTCCCAGTAGGAACAGTTTATAAAATGTTCAAAATTTAAAAAAGCAAACATCCAGGGAGAGGAGGCGTCTCATGTTCAAGCCTTAAATGCAGAATGGGGCCATGTAGCTGCTCAAAGCCAAGAAAAGCATTTACATCCAAGGGGAAAGAGAGGTCCTGCCGAGTCCGGGGCGGTGGCGCTATAAAACGCTCAAAGCTTAAAAACGTAGGTATCCAAAGAGGAGGGGTTTTATGTTGTAGTCTCAATGGAAACAATTTATAAACATTCAAAGCTTAAAAAGACAAAGCATCCAAATAAAGAAGCGAGTTCCGCATTCAATCCCAATGCCAATCGCTCATATAAGATTCAAAGTTTAAAAAGCGAAAGACATATACAAGTGGCGGGTCCTGCGTTCCTTTCGAACCAGTTCTATGGGAATGGGCTCAAGTTTTTAAAACACGACTTCCAAGGAGGAGTGGTCTCAAATCTCGAATTACAACGAAACAATGATAGATGCAGTTCAAAGTTTAAAAACTAGGATATCTGGGCTTATGGCGGCCTCATGCTCGAGCCTCAATTTAAAACGCTTTATGTAACGCCCGCTTAAAAATGTAACATCTAAAGCGATGGTATGGTCTCACGACGGTCCCAATGAAAATAATTTTTACAAGATCTGCTTTAAAAATACAAAATATTAAAAGCCAGGATTCCAAAAATTCGAAGTTCAAAAATTTATTACAATATAACAAAGTTTTCGATTATCAGAAAAAAAAAAAAAAAAATTACAGCATTAAAGAACTTCCAAGGCATAGTAATTTTCCAAAAATGACAACATCAGTTGACACCAGCCAGGTTCAATGAACCAGCAAAACCCATTCCTCCCCAGCGTCGAGTCTCCGCATCGAAGGACGACCACGCTTGACCTTCGATCATCCCACACGAGTCGCACGTGCCTGTCTGCGCTTTCTGAACTTGGCCTAAAACATGGTCTAGATTCATTATCGCCTGTTTTCGAAGACTATATAAAGCACTGTCTGTTCCTTCTTACTTAGTCCACCATTATCACTGCCTCCATTTCTCCCTCAATTCTTTGGTTTTCTAAATGTTTCAGAAGAAAAAATAAATTCTTTCTTTTTTAAGCTTCCGACAAGTGTAATGTAGAGATGGAGATGTCCTTTGATGTGAACACTCTCTCGTCATTTTTCAACATCATTGCTTCTTAGCTTAGTGAGAAAACCAGAAACGGTGGAAATAAATTCCCGGTGGGGCCGGAGAAAAAAAATTGTGATTGTTTTCATCGTTTAATGGCGAAGATCGCAGTGAGTTTCGAGAGGATGGTGGCGGCTTTCGACGAGGTGGCTAAGGGGCGGCCGTGCGAGAGCTGGGAAAGCGAGAGTTATACCGATCTTTCGGATCTAGTGAATTCGTTTCTTGAGGAAGAAATCGCTGGAGTTGGCGAGGAGATGGTTGGGGATGAAGGTGAGGCGGTTGAGGGGGAAAAGGATGGGAATTTTTTTGGGATAAGAGAAAGTTAATGTTTGATTCGAGACGAAGGAGGAGTTGCAGAGATTGTTAGGGAACGGCGTTTCGGATTCGGATGATGATGCGGTTGAAAAGATTCGGGCCGAGACGGAACTCGCTTGTCGGAATTTGGGGAACGTGGCGTCATCGGAGGGATTTAAGCGGCTGCTGATGAATCGTTTACGCGAAAGAGGATTCGACGCCGGTGAGTATTTCAAATTAATTAAACTTTTTTATGACTTTGTTTGGTTGGTAAGAAAAAGTAGGAAATTCAAATTTGTTAATTTAGATTTTTCATTCTGACAGGTCTCTGCAAATCCCGGTGGGGAAAACTAGTCGACGGTCGATTCCTATGACTACGAGTACGTCGACGTGAACATCGCCGGAAACCGCTACATCGTGGAAGTGTGTTTCTGCCGGAGAATTCCGAGATAGCTAGGCAACTGAAGATTACACTTTTACGTTGGCAAATTTTCCTCCGATCTTCGTGGGGAAGCAGGAAGAGCTGAAGAGGATTGTGAGGATAATGTGCAGAGCCATTAAAGGATCGATGAAGAGCGTGGAAATGCACGTGCCGCCATGGAGGAGGAACGGATACATGCAGGAGAAATGGTTTGGGTCGTACAAGCGGACGACCGCCGCCGCCGCCGCCGCTCCGGCGAGGAAGGATGGAACGGGGCGGCTGCTCTGCCGTGAAGAAGTGGCCGGAGATGATTTCGCTGGCAGCGTAGGGTTTTTAAGGGTTTTTTGGTTGTGTTAATGGAAGTGGGGTTTGTAATTAATGTAAATTATTTGGAATTAAAATAAAATTAATTTTTAGTTCTCAAGACATTTATATAATGAAGAAAGCAAATAGTTTATACAATGAATTTAATCACTTACGAGTAGTGTAAACTGTTCTCATTAGGACTCGTTACCCTTTCTATTTCTCACTGTACTGATTTTTTAAACTTTGAATATTTTATATTAATTTAAGTCTTATGATTAAAATTAAATAAAATTTAGTTAAATGAGTAGGTTCACTAATTGATGTTTACAAACCAAGTATTTTTTTTGTTTTAAAATAGATTTATAGACTAAGGTGCTTTTTTTGGCTCATCATACTTTTACTCAACGTTTCAAACAAATAAGGTATAAAGAAAGAAAAGTCTCAAATTTGTGTCACAAACAACTTATTACAAAGTAACTAAATGTTAAGCTGTAAAAAAAAAAAATTACCCTCTCAAAATAATGTCTCATGCTTGACAAATATTAAGTGATAACTCACAATTAAAATTTACCTTTCAAGTGACACTCACATTTGAGTTTAATTGCAAATATCACATAGGAAACATCCTCATAAAATTAGAATTCAAAAGTTAAGTTAGATTCATTAGGATTAAATGATGCTCTAATAATATGCTAAATAACATTCCCACAATACTCTAATATATATAAGAAAGATAAAGAAAGGTTGAGTTCTTCTACTAAAAAAGGTTATTGTAAATCAACACTTAATCCTCATTGTTGATTGGTCTAACCTTTTATTTTGGCATATTCATTTTGTATATTATATTGTAGTACTCTTCTATTTTGAATTTGATCTTGGTTCGACCTCATGTGCTCAATCCAATCATTTACTCAACAACAATCTGGTTTTTTTAATATTTATTCACTTTGAATTACAAACGTTAACAAATGTAAAATATCTAACATAAAGTTTTATATAAGATTTTAAATAAATATCTATAATGTAGATTTTCATTTAAAAAAATAAATTCCATGAATCACTGTAATTGTCATGTTATAAATCTTGTAACCCAAACATGTTTTTTTTAAATACACAATAATTTTATTAATTCAAACTGACAAAGATATTTTGCACAACACATAATCAAATTGCTGAAAATCTAAAGGCACAATTAATCGCTCAAAAGTTTCACACATTTCAAGTACTATATGATAACCGGAAAATCAATTACCCGTTCCTCAAGTAGCCTATCACGATCATAATTTCATTTTTATGTCTTTATTCTAATACGTATTTTGTTCATTGCTCGAATCATCCACACATAATAAATTACCACAATAAGACGACGAAAATCAAACTGTCATACTATGACGATACAAACCACACAAAACAACAACAAAAACATGAAAATACAACCCAAGCATACTTAAAATAAGATATTGGATATAAACCTTGTTTCCTTAAACAATAAACTATTAAAATTGAGAGAAAGTGATATAAGGTGCTGTTTGTTTTTTTAACTTTTCATGATTTATTATTGAAATTTAAAAATATATATATATAAATAGAAAAAACCATCTATTAAAAAAAAGTCATATTCCAAAACAGGAAACACCGCCCTTGCCCAACAAGGAGATGAGCTAACAGTACTCACTACCCAATATTAAAAATAAACAACTTATAAACTGTTTACTATTAAGTACTTTTAGCATTTAACTAAAAAGAACAAAGTTATATTCGATATTAAGTAAAAAAAACGAACTCAACCCTTAGTCTACCTATCAGGATATCTAAAGCAAATATCACATTTCTAATTTAACAACACATTATCAAGATTTAGAGTTTAAGCTTGCTTTGAACAACTTAATTAAACATTTATTTTATAAGAGTTCATGCTCATAAGTATTTTATTCAATAAGCCTATTTGTATTTGAAATTCCATATTTTAAAAAGCGCTTATTGGCCATCATTTTACAGCTATGCTCGAATGCATTACTATTTAAGCACGTACAATAGCTTAAATTACTGAAAAGACCATTATAAACACTTATAAAATTGAAGTGTTTGGATAAATAAGCACTTGTCATAATGTTTAAAAAATTAAATAACTAATAAACCATACTCTCCTCTTTAATTTTGTTTCATATGCATCAAATAAATTGTAGAAACTAAAATATTATATGTTTTTTTTCTTCAATAAATATTTAATTTGGATCATTTCTATAAATTTGGAAGGATGTGATAATATACTCATGGGCTATTTAAAATCAGAAGATCGTATCAAAGAAAAGTTCTTGGCGCCTCGAGGCGAAAGGCACATTTGAAGGGCATATACCTTTTAAGCTGATGCGCATCTCTACCTAATATAAAATAAAAATTATATCTCATTAAATATTATCTATGGGCTTTTATCTAATGATAAATACAATAAAAGAAAAGACATCAAACATAAAATCAGTACTACTACGTTTCCCATCATTATAAACATTTTCAAAACAAAATAAATAAACACCATTAATATTTTTCCATCATCATAAAATTATAAAGCTCCAAAATAAAATAAAGCACCTATGGATCCATTCATTTTAAATAAAAAATCAATAATAGATTTTTTTTTTCTATGTTAGAATTTTTTTTTTCATAGTTTTTAATAAATTTTTTCAAAATTTTACTCTATTTGTACATAAATTTTGGAAGTTGTTTTTATATTTTTCAAAATTTTTACATAATTATTTTAAAATTTTTACCACTATACATAATTTTTCGGGAATCTATTTCATTATTTTTAAGAACCTTTTCCTGAATTTTGTATATAAATTTTCAAAAAATTTACCTATTTTGGCATAATTTTTCATAAAGTTGTTTTCCGTTTTTTTCATTATTTTTCAGAATTACATTTTTGTCATTAACCTTCCGCATAAACTGTAATGAGCCTTTTTTTTATAACATTCTCTATGAAACTTATTGAAATAAGCTAAAAATGACTTATAAAATGGTCATAAGATATTTTTATAAACTCTTTCAACCATCTACAATTTTGATCAAAAGTATTTATATGAAAAAATAAGCTCAAATAAATTATAAATAACCTCTCCCAAACACACCCTTAGAGGGCCTAACATGATCAATGTAATTTCTTTATTACCTTCTATTATAATGCACTACTTTTTGATATGGACTATGATTTATTTTATTGGGTCCATTCCCAATAATTAAAGTAGATATCTTTATTAAATAAGGCTGATGGGGTATATTTTTCTTGGTCCTAAAATATTATTTATGATATTATATAGATAAGATAAGATAAGATACAATAATAATAATAGAGTACCAAAGTGGACCCCATTGATTAGTTGCTCATCTCACCCTACATGCTTTAAGAGAATCACTCCATGGATGTTAAACTTATGATGATACCTGTCATTTCAACCGTTATTTAGAACCGTTTTTCTTAGAACATAATATTATTTTTGTGTTTTATAAATTTATTCATTAGTTAAATCAGTATTTCTATGTAAAAAACAATGGAAATGGAATTGTTTCTTAAAAACTATTATTGAGAACATCTTTCATAACATAGGACTAAAAACAGAGTTTCTTCTAAGTTTTTGGGTCACCTTTTTTTTTCCTTGAAGAACAAAGAATGCAAGAAAAATACAAAAATGTTTGGTAACCACTTTATGTCCAAAAGATAAAATAATAAAAAACACTACATCTAGAGTTTGAGAGGACAACAATAGTTTTTAAAAAAACACCAAATAATATTTACTCAAAACTGTTTTTAAAAATAGTTTTCAAATTAATACTCTTAAACTGCTCAAAATCATTTTCAAAATTAATCAATGAAGCCTAGAGAACACAATTTTTTGCTTTGATTGTGCTTGAAAGCTATTCTTGTTATTAACCAAAATCAAAACGACGAAAATATGTTCAAACATTTATTTGTTCTAATTTGTTTTTGTTTTTCAGAAAAACAGTTTCCAAAATCTATAATCAAATTTTTTGTCTCTAAAATAAGAAATAAGATATTACAATTTTGATACAATTATATTTACAATTTTAGTTACGTTTAATAATCATTTTGACAAATAAAGAGTAGAAATATATAAAATAATTGAAAACAAAAATTACGAGGCCACACATTAAAAAATATTATAAATAAAAACATTCTAATTTTTAAACAACAAACATTATTTTTAAATCCTTAACTTAGATCTTATCATTATTGTCAATTATCATTATTCATGATCGGTGGCCGCCCAAAATAGTCAATTTAGGCAAAAATGTTTTCCTTATTTTCATCATGTTCCTACTAAATCAACAATTTCTCAGAAGGTAGCAATTAAACACTCCGATCTCTTTAAATTTTGTTTGTTTGATGGGAAAAAACAGGAGAAAGTGACTTTTGAGGAAGAAAATAAAAGAAAATGAGTGGATGAAAAGAAAATGTAGGCACCAATAGACGCAAAGCCACTGGAAAATCAAAGGGGCTTTGCCTGGAAGGTGACCGATGTCGCTGTAAGAGAAGGGTCTCTTAAAAAGGCCAAACCCTATGCCATTTTCCTCTTCTCCCCTTCTCAGATCCACTCGTATTCTGTTATTAATCTACCAGAAGAAAAGAAGAAAGGAAGAAATGTGAGAAGTTCGGTAAGCAGATTCGTCGACGGAGATTCACGACGACCGGCCAGTAAACTTCTCAGCCATTAGATTTCATGTAGCTACAGCCAGCTTTGGCAATTCAAGATCAAGGGCAAACGCCGATCCCTTCTCTTGGTACATGTAGCGAAATAACAAGATTTAGCCCTAACCCTAGAAAAGACTGATAGAGACGAGATTGATTATTGAGTTGAATTACTAACCCTAGCCCCTGCCTCGCTTTTATAGCGTGGGCTGCTTCGAGAGGAAAGATCTCAGCCGTCCATCTCGTAACTCACGATTTCAGCTTTCGGCCCGCTGAAGACTGCTTGGCCCTTTGGGCTTTTGGATTTCACGACTCAAACAAAGAACTTCGAAAAACAAAGAAAAACATGATTGCTTCCTATTTATATTTTCTCAGAAAAACATTAAAAACATAAAAATTTAAATAACAAATAAAGAGTTTTAAAAGAACATCTTTTAACGTTTCATATTAAAACTATTTCTTTGCTCTATTAAAATCTGCTTCAGAACTGCTGTTGAAAACACAGATAACACCCTTTTGGTGTTCTCCGCGTTTTCCTTCTTTTTTGTTTTTCAAAACAAAAAACAGTTTTCAAAATCGATAACCAAATAGTCCTTTCGAAATTCTAGGCTCTACATTTAAAAGAGAATAAAAATAAACTTAAAGAAATAAGAATTATATACATATACATACCAACGAGACCAGACTTAATGGTTAAGGATTGGGTGAACACTGAAAAGAACAAGGTTCGATACTCCCTTATCACTACAACAACACTTCTAGTTTAGAAGGATACAATAATCAATCAACTGATACAAAATCCGGAGATATATTACTCTTCAAGAGAAAGAAGAAGGAAAATTATCATATGTCGATTTTGTTAGCTATATTGATTAGGTTTTACTTGGATGATAGGCACCTATCTTCTCTCCAAACAACCCGCTCATCGCATATTGCTGACGCCACCTCCACGTACAAATGATGCTCCTGAAAAACTATAGTTTTTGAATGTTGTTTTGCTCAAAACCAAGTGAGAACAAGAAACTGGTGGCAGAGAGAGAGAATATGCTTCATTCATTTTTTTGTGATGCAAAACAAGCTTATAACATTTAAAAAACTAAATTCAGAGAACAAGAACTGTTTTCAAATAAAACCCAATGGTGTTTTCTTGTTTCCAAAACTGCTCTTAAGAACAGTTTTGCAACATAAACGAATTAAAGCCTTTAATACTCTTACTGGACCCCAAGGAAGTGTTATGGCACTGTGCTTTCTCTTTTGCACATTTATAACATAGGAACTATTTAGGTTTGTTATAGAGGAAGGTTTCTAATTATATGTCTTGGAATTTAGATTGAAAAACAAGGAGAACACAGAAAAACTAAATTCAAAGAACAAAAACCGTTTTCAAATAAAACCCAAATGGTGTTCTCTTGTTTCCAAAAACTGCTCTCAAGAACAGTTTTCATAAATAGGAACCGAACAAGCCTTAATACTTACTTCGACCCCAAAGGGGAAGCAAGTTATGGCACTGGGTGTTTTCTTTCTCTTTGCAATGGTTGATAATGATAGGAACTATTTAGGTTTGTTATAGAAGAAGGTTTCTAATTATATGTCTTGGAATTTAGATTGAAAAACAAGGAGAACACAAAACAATCCTAAATTCAGAGAACAAGAACCGTTTTCAAAATAAAACCCAAATGGTGTTCTCTTGTTTCCAAAAACTGCTCTCAAGAACAATTTTCATAAGCAGGACCTGAACAAGCCTTAATACTCAGCAAGTTGATAATGATAGGAACTATTTAGGTTTGTTACCTAAGAAGGTTTGTAATTATATGTCTTAGAATTTAGATTGAAAAACAAAGAGAACATAGAAAACACTAAATTCATAGAATAAGAATTGTTTCCAAAAACTGTTCTTAATAAAAGTTTTCATAAACAAGAACTAAGCATGCCTTAATACTCTTACTTCGACCCTAAAGTGCAAGGACGTTATGGCATTTGGTGTTCTCTTTCTCTTTGCAATGGTTGATAATGATAGGAACTATTTAGGTTTGTTACCCAGGAAGGTTTGTAATTATATGTCTTAGAATTTAGATTGAAAAACAAAAAGAACCTAGAAAACACTAAATTCAGAGAACAAGAAACTGCTTAAATAAAACCCAAATGGTGTTCTCTTGTTTCAAAAACTGCTCTCAAAAGTTTTCATAAATTGCGAATCGAACAGGGCCTTAATACTCTTATCGACCCTGGGGCAAAGCAAGTTATGGCACTAGGTGTTTTCTTTCTCTTTGCAATGGTTGATAATGATAGGAACTATTTAGGTTTGTCACCGACGAAGGTTATACGTAATTATATGTCTTAGAATTTAGATCGAATACCTCACGAAGAACCCTAGCGGCCAGTTCATCTGCAGCATCATCAGCAAGAACAGGCACAACTCTTTGAGCAAGGATGCGCCCTGTGTCATAGTGCTCATCAACAAAATGGACCGTAGGACCTGAGTATCTAGCCCAACATTGAAAAGAAAAAAATGAGTTGCCATTTCTTAAATTTAATCCAAAAAGAATTTATATATATATAGTTTGATAAATAAGCAGACATTGAAAAGCAGTTCTTGTCACAATGTGATAGTTCATCCAAAATATCAGCTTCTGATAAGAAATGTTTTTCAAGTAACTCATTCAAATTGACATACATAACATTTTTCCATGATCATAGCCAAAGCCAAACCAAATTAGTTTGTTAGACTGGGAACATTAACTTTCAAGCCCCCGACTAATTCACGATATGGTCAGAATCCTAATTTCCAAAGCATCTCATGGATAAAATCTTCACAGCGAATTATGAATTATTCATGGTTTTACAGCTTACATCAGGTGTGTTTCAATCCATCGATGAAACTCGTGAAGTGAAAAAAGGAAAAACCAAAAAATATGAATCCTAATGTGGGTTGGGAAGCGCATTGATCTTTGAACGCCAAAACTCCTACCAAGATCGGAAAGGATTTATCTTTGTTCTCTTTGTTCTTGGTTCGGATATTCTTCAACATTCTTAACTGTGTAAAGGAATCGAGGGAGACTGCCTCTGTGTTTCCATTTCTCCAAAACTTGCCTGTTGGTTCGACACGACTTGGCTAACCAGTTTTTCAGAAGAATGAATGACATAAAATAAGCAAGTGACAGCAACATCACAAGCTTAAATTTTAAAGGAGTTAAAAGACACTAAGATTCCGTTTGGAACCCGAAAAGTACTAGGAAAAGAAAAAAAAAATACTAAGGAAAACGTTTTTCTCATGTTTGGTATCACCATCAAAAATATAAAAGAAAATCAAATATAATCAACATTCCTCAAAATTTCAAGCACGTTTTAAATTTCTGTCCTTGTATACTAAAGAGAAACAAAAATAAGTTTGAATAAATATAGGAATTAATTACAATAAACTTTTTTCTTCTTTATTTTCCTCGTCCTTAGTACTTTCCGAGTTCCAAACAGAGCCTAAGAATTCAAGTTTTAATTCCACAATAACCATGCTAGTGTGTGGACTGAGAAAGTAACATACTCGTCCCAGAAGCAATGACTGCTTTATGCACCTTCATACCATAATATCCTTTACCCCCAAAAGCTGGAAGAAGTGAAGGATGGATATTTAGAATGGATTTCGGATAGGCCCGGATCAATTCGACTGGAATAAGTTTCAGATATCCAGCCAAGAGAATAAAGTCTACCTCGAAACCTCTGTTTAAGACATTGCATCTATGCTTCAGTTTGGTTCAGAAAGATTACAAAAATTATGTGGGAAAGATACAAGGAGACTTGAGTAGTGTTCAGAACAAGAACCTAAGTGCAGCCACAAGCTCATTTGATGATACTGCCTCTGGTTCATCCTTCGTTTTCGGGAATAAAATGACTGGAATACCCTTAGCTCTTGCATATTCTGCACCTCCACAACCTGCATCAGATATCAAATGGTTATCTCTGGCATATGCATTAATCTATCATAGTATTAGTCTCTAAATTCCTGTAAGGCGACAAATTCGGTAGATAGGAAGCAAATGTGAAACACCTTCTTCTTGTTCAAGGTATGATGTGTCTTTTTATGATTGTAATTGAACTACATGGTAAATTAAGTTACAAATTTAAAAAAACAAAAACAAAGAGATAGCAATAAATTAGAGAAATTGGTTTTCTTTTATGTTTGCTCCTAACTATGCACACACTGTTCTCTCCATAATTCACTCTCTTCTCCAAAAGTTTGAGAAATCAATGAAGGCTAAAATTTATTCTAACAAATACTTTGGAAACCAAGCAATTTAAATGTTGAACTAAAGACCAGAGTACAATTCTACAGACATATCAAATTCATTCCACTCTTTAGATGAAAATATATATTCGAAAACCCAAGAAAATGCAGTAGTTTCAATGCTCAGAATTGAGCACAAAAACATACTTCCTTTGGCCCAACCGAGTTGAAAATGAGATAGTCGATATAAATTCGTCTGGTAAACAACCATATCAACACCCAGAAAGGAACTATAACGATTTATAGGTATTCAAATCAATAAGGAAACTCGGATCCAAGTAGAGGAATTTAAAAGCATCAACTTTTCCAATCGGTTTTAACATAAACATGAATCAACATAATGTCATGGATGAATCTGAATAGAAGTAAATCGAAACAACAAATTATACCAGATTTATTGGTTACCAATACAGCAATGTCTCCATGAACCGAACCCCAGATTACTGTGAATCGACCGGGAAATTCGACCTCTCCGCCAGAGACAAACAGCCAGATTTTTCCGTCGAATTCCACTTTCCGAATCCTTTCTCATCTCCAGTAAAACCCCTGCTTTCTACGCTATTTGACACTCTAACCTCCTTAGAGCACGATACCGTTTGAGGGACATCGTAGTGGTGGGTTTTGAAGGAGACCCATCTCTAGAATGATCCACATGGAGGTTAAACGTACAAAGGTTTTCTGGAGTTCTGAATCGGTGGGATTGCTGAGTTTGGAACAGAACCTATGGAGCAACCTTGAGCTTCCATTCACGTTTTCAGAGAAAAAACCTGAAAACTTTGTGAAAGTGAATAGATTTTAAGATAATCCTACTGGGTTTAGAAAAGAAGCCGAAATGCTTGAAAAAATCGAAGATTTTGTGGAGCTCTCGACTCTGGATACGCAGGCAGTTCGTTCCTGCGCAACCTGTTCTGGGTTTTGGGGAGAACATTGAAACGGTGTCGTTCTACCTCGGTAATAGACCTTCAAATTTTGAGAATTATTTAGTAAAATTTCAAATTATTTTATTATATCATATTTTAAGAGATTTTTAAACACATAAAAGTAGTATTTTAAAGGTCAAGTGAAATATTTATGAGTATTTTTTTTAGCATCTCACATTTATGAGTATGCTTAATTTTAATAAAATATTTTTAAATTAAGATTTTCAAACGTATAAATATGAAAATGATAAATATTTATATCAGCTTATTATTTGTAAAATTATTACTTTGATGGGATTGCAACATAGTAAATTTGTTTACCACTTCAAATTTAAACATAAACTAAATCCACTTTATTTCTTTCAAATTATAATACTTAATTCAAACGAATAAAAATATTATCGATCACGCTTCGCTTATACTAAGTAGGGAATACTAACTTTTAAAAAATGCAGACACATGAATGAGGTTCCACCAAGTTCCAATAAAAAACAAATTTTATTATATTTATAACTAAAATACTTATCCAAAAACTTAACAAAATATATTTAAAAATAAAAAATAAATCTCAATCCAATCTAATTGATTATATGATCATGTCGTACATTTAAATTTTCACTTGCAAAAATATTATTTATGTTTCTTAATTTATGCTTGTCTTCAATTTGAGATGATGAGTCTAATAATATTTCAAAATAATAGCAAAACAAGATATTAAAAAAAAAATGTATGGTTTATTTTGATATGTAAATCCATGGGTTGATATTTTTCTTGAAAATCCAAATAAATAAATATTAATATAAGAGATGGTTGTCTCCTATTTAAGGTTAATTTGTACCCTTGATTAAAAAGACATAGACAAAAACTTATTTCAATATTAAAGACGACCATATTAATGTGTAAAAGTATCATAATGTAAACAGATTATTAAAAATGCTTAGGTAAAGTAAAATTAAAGATACCCACCCCACTTTTTATGGTAGAGTTTTATCGTTTACGGTTCATCCCAACTTAAACGGCGATTACCAGAGTACAGATGACTTAAACGCTGATTTTTGCGTTGCCTACGATCTCACTCAAGACACCTCATGTGTGACGCCCCAATCCCGGGGTGTCCGTTGACAACCCGTCAATCCGCAGAATACTCGTGGATGTCGGGTAACTCAACACCACTTATGAAAATTCTGCAGTAGCTTCCTATTTGCATTTAGTCTCTACCTATATTAAAACTCATTCTAACAATTTACAATGACTACACAATTCACATTTAGCAAATAATTCACTTGAGCCCCAAGGTTAATACCCACAAAATACATAAACTATATACAATAGTTAAAGAGTTAATAAATAACTCTTGATCCAACATATATTAAAATGTATCATTTCTAATACATGTTATACAAATGTCTCTACAAAAGCCACAACCCGGCTTTCTTCTAAACACCGTTCTCTTGTACACTTCATGTAAATTGGAATGGTGATCCCTTCGATTGTGGTGAGCAAAGTCCTAGAAGGATAATTTACATGTGGCATTTATCACCTAAGTGCACATGTCATGGCAAACAATCACATTCAAAGAATTTACGAACCTACTGAATCTGCCTACATACCTAACCACTGCTCCGAGTCTTCATCGACCCCACATATGCCGTTCGAACGCGAGTAAAATATATGGGCTTTCAAAACAAGTTTTTCGTTTCAAACCTACCACCGAAATTCTGCAAAATATCGACTACCCTCCGAGGCGTACTACCGGATAACGCCTCCGAAATACTGGGCCATTCATCCGAAGCCGATACGCTTTCACGACTCTCCAAGGCAATTATTTGAAAATTTTCTATTGAAATTTTTTCACAAACATTTTCGTTTATTTTAATTCTATTGCCTACGCACTAACTCCTAATATTTTAGTAATACTAAAGGCATGGCTTTAATACATGATGTCAATTCCAACAACTTATGCTAATATATAAAACATATATATATATATTAACATAATTAATTCAAACAAATCATGTTATTAAATTCACATGAATAACACAAAGATTAGCTCACACGCTGCTAATTAACAAACACAAGCAATTCATTTTGAATCACTTACAACACACATTTTCACACCAAGAAAATCACATAACTATTCACATGAACAATGAAACCCTCGGGTTATCGCTATTCACGTCCGCACAAATATAAATTTTATCCACTCGGTTCAAAGCTTTTGAGACCGAATTTACGGCTAAAACAAGCCTCATAAAATTTTTAACAATTTACATGACTCTTAGCCAAAGAATAACACAAGTTGGAAAAGATCCATACTTTATCATTAATTAAATCGTGTCCACGCCAGAATTTCAATACAGATCGACTTTGCTTTTTGTTCGCTGAGAACCGGGAATGATCCGAATTACCGAAATCTATAGAGGAGGCATACTTTCTCTCTTTATAAATCACAAACCCTAGCCACTGCATCTCGTTCCAGCCACTGCCCATTTTGCTATTTTTGTTTTGAGAAGACAATTATCTGTAAGCTTTCATTCTTATTCTCATTAACATTTCAAATAATCTCTATACGATATTTTCTTGATTTATTGACACTTGACACAATCTCAATCATCCATCTCATTTTCTCCGCTCACGCAACATGCGGGTCATACGGCATAATGTAGTAGGGATGATTACTACATCACACGCCTCTCAAACCTGCTTATGGCACTCCTACACCGTGCATCAAAAACGTGAATTCCGACCGTCTTGAAATTCGACGAATTCGACGCAGAAATAGATTTTACGGGAACACCCAAACTACTGCTCAATTTCACATCCGATATCTTAAAAATTCTGTATTTACCGAAATGACAATTTGACAATTTTTCGGAAAATTTGAATTTTCTTAGGTCTTACATCATGGATTGAAAAAAAAAAAGAAAAAGATACCAACACTAAAAAAATTCGAGTTAACCAAAACTTAAAATAGCAAAAGATGTTAATGAAATTTGGGTTTATCATAACATTCAAAATCAAGACCTTATGTTAAAACTGTATGAACTTTTTTTTGTCGAACTATAAGGTATCATGAGTGGGTTCATGCACATATGAAATACGCATTTAAGTGATACCACATTCAAATTAATAATCACACGAGTCAGGAGGGATTACAAGAGTGATAGAGCTATATCATATAAAGACAAACATTCCCTGCCAACTCGAAACCGCTGGCTAAGCTGTGAACACAATATCTCACATACATGTTCTGGTGCAGGGTACTATTCATTAAAACTTAAAGACTTTATCCTTAAAGCCATACCATATTCGTATTAACTCTTACACGACCAGGAAATGATCACAAAAGTGATAAAACTATATCACATAATATAACTGTATTTTCAGAGTCCGAACTTGAAACCGCTGATTAACTTAGCTGAGACACCAATCATATCATGTACATATCGGACAGACCTACATTAAACTAGTGACTTCATAATTAGATTTTATTATACTTATATAAATCATAAAATTATATGTTATACTAAATATCCAAAAATACAATTGCGCCAACAAAATTATGTTGCCCTGTCCAATCACCAGCTCTCCCGCCCAACAGAAGCACAGTAATTGCACAATCAAAGTCAAAATAGAATGCGTAATCAGATTTGGAAAATGGTCATCGTTTTCAATGGCTGAGATTCACCCCCACGGTATTTATATATCACCAGATCTTTCCCAAACTTGGAAACCCATAGCTGCAACATCTATCAGAGAAACAACACTGTTAACGATCCGTCGGCGTCGCCGATCCGTCGCCGGTTCGAGGGATGGAGGGCGTTGGGGCCTGGCTCGGCCGGTCTTCACTGCTACGGACCGGCCACACCGCCCGCCGGTCCAGTGAGAAGTGGGCGAAGAAATGGGTCCACGTTTCGCCATCTAATACCTCGAACAACCACTCAGACTAACGGTAATACAACGGTAATAACGGCTCTCATCTCCTTCTCTACAAGTGGACCCCAATTTCACAAAGCACCAATAATGGCACTGACGCCGACAAGAGCTCCTCCAAGGACAGCGCCGCCGCGACCCCGGCTCCGGAGGAGCCGCCTCGGAGAAAATTCAAATACATTCCGGTACTGTTGTCTCGGTTCCTGTCTGTTTCTGGAGTTGAATTTCTTTTATGCGGGGTTTTTGTGGTTTTAGGGTTTGGGGGTCTGTGGCTTGAATTTTGGATTGTACTGTTTGGGTTTTTTATTTTTCATTTTTTGAATTCTTTCCTGTTTGATGTGTGATTGATTTTCGGTTCGATTTTAATGTAGATGATATGGGTTTTCATGTTTTTGGATGAACAGTGGACCAGGTTTGTTTATGTTGGGTTTTAAAACTAGGAGACAACAATTGAGCTGGGGTTGGAGCTTTTGTATGGGTTGAATTTGGTGATTGTTTGAAAATTCAAAATGACGTGTGGAGATTCAGGAAGGGAAAATAATGCTGGATATTGGAATCTTTGGTTACATCTGCTTGTTAAAAAATTCATAGCTTCCTGACTCAACAATGACATAATAGAGCACATTGACAAAATATTATGCTTTGGATTTGTATATTATTTCATAAGATTCTTATGCGGGCTATTAGGATATAGCTGCTTTGGATTTCTCCCAAAAAGCATGTTTACTTTATAATTGATCATACTCAGTCCTTTTCAGAAAAAAGGTCTAGTTGGCATGCCTTGAGCCCGTGCAGTGCACTTCTTTGATTTCCTTCAAAGATTGAAGAGTTACAATGTTCTAGTTAACTTTTATTTCTAAATTCAGGTTCAAAATCTTATCCAATATGTGTAGTTAGCGCTCTCTTAGTTATTGGGATGTGAACAATTTGTAACTCATTATTGATGTATTAACGCTAAGGAAGCTTAATTGTATGTTCAATAAGAATTTAGTAATCTCAACCTGAAACAAAGAAAATCCTGATGAATTGGTTTAGCTACACGAGTTTTTTTTTTTTTTTTTTTTGCATCTGGAGTTTTCTTAATGTTGAGCTCAAAATCTTTATAGCTATGATTTGGGTGTAGCATTGTCCTATTTACCATTGAGGTTCAGATCGGAGAGTGACCAGTGGTGTAGTCGCAATGAAACATGGGAAAGTTGTAATGAGTAGAAAATGCATCAAGCTCCTCTTGCATGTGGATGTGGTTTACCAAGCGAATTTCTAATAATATGGGCTATTATTTGGAAGAGGAATTCGATTAGGAAAGGGAATGGGTTGATTGGGAAAAGATTATAATTTGAGATGATTCTTGGGTAAGAACGCTTATTCTCAAGGAATTTTGTTCCAGATCTATAAGATATAGTGAGGACAGAAATGCAAAGATAGGGTAGTATGCCCGAGCTTGGCTCAAGTGTAAAGGGATGGGGGATGAGATTATGGAAAGTTACAAGTTCGAGTCTCAATGTGGACAAAAAAAAAAGTTACCTATCAAAGTAAAAAAATGATATGGTAGTATGTATGAAGGAGTTGAAAGTTTAGTTGCATGAAACTCTTATTTTTATTTAAATTTGGCAGTTACAGAGGTCCATTTCTGGGTTTGTTGGTATGGTTGCTATTAATCCTTGATTGCAACATGATTGGAAGAAGATGGGAGGAGGTTGTGCTTGGTGAGTTGGGGGAGTGTTGCATTAGCATTCCTATTTTTTCTAATTATTCCTATTATTTTTGTGGTTGCCGCCATTCGATAAAATTTTAACCAAGTTTCTAGATCTCCTGCCACTTCCATACCCTTGGTTTCCATGTCCTATTTCTAAAATCCAATTAAAGTTGGTTGGGGTCATTTCACACATGAGAAATGACTTATTTGGTTTAGAGGCATAGTGTGTAAGGCATTTAAGTGGGTTACCCAATGGTCACCGGTTAAAGTCCCCAAGGTTATCTGGAGGTTTTATCCAGTCGTGAACTTTAGGACCTTGTGGATTACTCGATATACATCAAAGTTGACCTAAACACTAATGGTTATAAAAATAGCATAGTGTGTAAATGCCTGGGGTACAAAGTTCCTATTTTTTTGTCTCCTATCCAGTAGAACATGGATGTATAAGGGCTGGTCTTACTCTCATTTTTTTAAATTTGTTTCTGAAGCAGGGAAACCCTACATATTTATGGCATTCTCAGTATTGCTATAACAGTCATTTGGGAAAGTGAAAGTATTGTAAACAGAATATTTTGGGACTGCACTTAGTTCCAGAGTCTTACCATACCATGCAGTACTCCAGAGTCTTACCATAACATGCAGTAAGGAAATTCAGATTTTTGCCATCTACGCCATTGTAAAACAGTTGACCACTAATGCATCTAATATTTGGAGTAAAAGGATTAAGTGAATAGTGCCAAGATGCCAAATAGATTGGCATTAGTAAACTATATCTTATGTCAAAGCTGAAAAATGCTGATATTCTCTTCTTGTAAGATTTCCAGTGTGGAATGAGATTGTTAAAAGAAGAAAATCTACTGTGGAATGATTTCTGGTGTTTCCTGAATGAATATTGTGAAGATTTCCCATTCTGTAATGCGTATGGATTAAGAGATTTTTTAATTACACTGAGTTTGCATATGCTATGATGAATGGGTTATGAAACATTATTTTTTCATTGGCATTCCCAAACAAGGGTTTGATGGTACTTTCTCATTCATGTGCAGGATGGGATCTTTTATCACAATTGGAGTAATTTGCAGGTGGTACTGTACTGAACTGTAACTTTGTATTCCGAATTATCCATTTCATTAGGAATTGATGATCTTTTACAGATACCTTCTAAGGGGTGGCTAGTCCAAGATGCTGAACCAACTAAGTTTGGTTTTGGTAACGCACCATTATTATGAGACCACAGAAAAAATCTTGGTATCCTGTATTTTTTTTTTTTTTTGGTCCGAAATTAGACCATTTATCTTCTTGAAGGGAACTGGACTTCCTCTATAACACAGGCCTTCTATTCTCCTTTCAGAGAACTTGGGATTGGCTACACCAAACTTTGCGTCAGTCAACTCTTCATAAGTTTGCCGAGTAACTGTTCTTAATGAAATGAATAATTAGTTGCTGACTATCTTTTTTCTGGTTATCATATGGGCTTTGCCCTGAAGTGAGTAGACAAATTATGTCCAACCTTGGACATAATCCTTTTTTTCAGTCAACTGACTCAACTCTTCATTAGTTTACCAGTTAAGTCCTTAAAAAATTAATAATTAGTGGCTGACTCTTCTTTTTCCTGGTTATCATATGGGCTCTTTTTAATTCTGAAAGTGTATACTAATTATGTCCAAGTTTTCACCCAGCTTTTTGAACAATTTGTGGGAGAGAAATGTTTTTCTTTGATGCTGCTGTCTAAATTTTCCTTGTAAAGCAATGAGTATATGAACTGCCAATAGCTTATTATACGGGCTATTGGTCGATTGGTTCTAATAGAGAAACGCTGGCCTTCCCCTTTCCACAATACTTTCTCCATGAGGAGTGTTGGCTATTTACACGATTTCTTGAGAAAGTATGTTTTTGTTCCAGATGTTTGGCTCAAAGATGAGAAAACTTTACAGCTTGAATATTTTGCAGGTTATTGACAGTGCTTGGGTTTGATGTGAAACCAGTAGAAAGTTTCACTCAATTTAATTGTTTGGGAAGGTATCTGTAGGTCTATACAGCGATGATGCTTTCTGCATTTTCAAGCCAAATCAACCTTTTGTCCATAATGGTTTTGACTGCAGGTTTTTACATGTTTAATCTCGCTTTTAGGGGAAAATACATTGTTATTGAGATAAGAAATGATGCTCAAGATTACTTGTATTACCTGTTTTAACTCAATAAATTTAGGGCCCTGTTTTAACATAACAAACTTAGGACACCACCAAGAACCCTCATAAAGTTCCCTTATGCATGTTCTTGCTGATGGAAAGGGTTTTTGTGACATCTATTTCTTTCTTTTTTTTTTTTTTTTTTTTGTCGATGGATTGCATTTCTGAATCGTCGAAAATGCAGATTGCTGTACTAGACGAGCAGAAGAGGGAGGATGCAGAAAAGGCTGATGATGAAGCTAAACCAAGCGATTCTGACCAAAGCGCAGCAGAACCAACCTTGAAGACCAATGGCTTTGATGAAAAACCTGACATTAACGACATGCCAATGGAAGAAAATCAGGTGAAATGTCATAATTTAAGATCTTTCGTACTTCTTAACCAGTTCCATTAACGCATTCTATTTCACAAATGAATTTGATCAACTTCTAATGCAGGCAGTGGACCAGAACAAATTAACGCGGCAGGATCTGAACGAAAGCACGTTGGATTTGAGTTTGGGGTTGAAGGCGCATGATGGTGATCGCGATTCTGATTCAAAAACCAACAAAAACAAAGACGGGTAATTTGAAAGAACAAACCCCAGTATTATTGGAACATGATGTGAATCCTACTCTCACCCCCAATTCCAACTTCAGATAATTTTCGAACTAGAGAAGCAACATAGCCATATCTCCTGGATTCTGAAATGCAAGTTTCTTTCCCCTTTTTGGATTACCCTCCAAGGGATCATCATCCTCAGGGCAAGCTTATATTCATGTGGTTTAAGCATTTAGTTTTCAGTCTCCATCTGATGCCTCTGTAGATGAGCTTAATTGCATTTTTTGTATTACTTTACATTTATAGGAACCAAAGTTTTATATGTAATGGTAGTTGATTGGATCATTCAGTTATTTAAAGCAAAGTTATGATGATTTTTCTTTTGATTCTGCAACATGTTTGTTTGGGATCTCATGCAGTTCTTTCTTTTTATTTTAATGGAAGCTGAATTCAAAGTGGCATTGTTTACTCCTGCTGAAAACTGCCTTCGGTAACTAAGTTTTAAAAACACAAAAAACACTATTTTGGTATGGGAAACGTGTGTTTCCCTTTATTGATTTGAGAATAATTGTAAAGATGATATAAATAATGCAAAGTATATGATTCAGTTTGATTTTATAGATTAATTGTTTACGATGATAAGACGGTGATTATCTTAATAAATTATAGCCATATCCGATACCGGTCATTATTGCAGACATGCAACTATTAAGGATGATAATATCAGATAAGATTTAGATATTATGTTTGAAATATAATTATTTTCTATGAAACCATGCGTAAGATGCATTTTGGTACTTTACGTCATTTTACAATTACTCAAATCAATAATGGTAAACACAAAGCTTCTCATTTTGCTATATTAAAATTGTTTTTTGTTTTCTGAATTTATTATTTTTTGTGTTTTCTCTATTTTTCAAAAAAAAAAAAAAAAAAGGAAACCAAAAGAGTTTTTCATGTTCTTATTGTTTTTGAGAATATAAATCAATTTTTAAAAAACAAGATATAATTTCAAAACATGATATGTGGATCTCTTGTCCGAGCCAAACCCAAGACTTTAGATCAATTGAGTTACTCGTTAGGATTATAAATACTGAATTTATTTTTCAAAAAATATGTCCACACCTTTTCATAAAATAGAATGATGATTATTTTTTTTAAATACCTTTTCTAACATTTTTGAAAACAAAAATTTTATGTGAAATAATTTTCTAACTTATTTTTTTAAGCCAATTGGGTTTGATTCAATTGAGGAAATAATTAGGTTCCAGTCTTGTCGAAAACAAAATAAACGTAAATAACAAAATTACGTGATTTTCTGTAATAGAAAAGTCTTCCAAACGTTTTGCATTACTTATTATTACCTTTTGGGGTATTTAAAAAAATGGAAACAACTCAAAAATATTAGGAAACTAACAAACTTTACTTTTTGTAACATATTATCCAAATTAGAAAACCGTTTTATTTTTATAAAACAAGAATCAATTATATAAACATTTCTCAAATAAAGTGTTATTTTCTGTATTTTCATAGTACAAAATAAAATACAGAAATGAATTTCAAAAATCCAAAACATAAAAAAAAAAAGTTTAGGTGTGTATTATTCCAAAGAATTTGAGAATGTTGAATAAGAGATTTTCCTAATATCACCATTTTATTTTTTATTTTTAATTAAAAATTTTTTCATTGTTACAAAAATTAAAATATTTATGGGGAAAATGAAAAGGTCTCTTGTAAGTATCAAATCAAACCAGATTAGTTAATCCTTAAATTCTTAAAAGAGGATTTAAAAAATAGATATATATTTCCTCCAAGAAGGTCGATTTACCCACGTGTCGATATATGATTGGTTATATGACACGGGTGTAGAGAAAGCCGCATTTGTAGACAATCGGAGCCGTAAATCATCCTCAGTCAATTCCGAATACAAAGATACTAGGGAGAGAGAGTGAGAGAAAGAGAGAGAGAGAGAGGTTGAATTCATGGCGGCTTCGAAGCTTCAAGCTCTCTGGAATCATCCTGCAGGCCCTAAAACCAGTGAGTCGACTCGGTTTCTAACGATTTCCTCACACTCCCTCTAATATTCTCATCTTAATTTTCCGATTCAGGTTTATATTTGTATCTATTTATGTTTTTATACTGTTTCCGATTCAGATTCGACTAACTTCTTGGTGATGATGTCGATTCTTATTAGGCTTTGGATTTTTGATTTCAGTTTAAATGTTTAAGTTGTTGTTGTTTAGGGCAAAGCATCGAATATGTTTCATTTGTTTGATTCATTTCTTGGGAAATAACCATGAATTTAATTCATTTTCTAGGAATTTTCCATGGGCTTGATTCAATTTGTTTCGAAGTAGTTGCACTTTTACGTTTCATATTTATATATATTATATGCTGATATTTTCGGTGTAGGTAATTCATAAAATGAGATTAGGGTTCTGGAGAAGAATGCTGATATCGGAATTATTACAAAACTACTTACGATTAGTGGGACCTTGCGTTGTATGAATTGGTTGTCCTCTAACATATAGAGATAACTTATATTTTAAATAGGAAAAATGAAAATGACACAAAAAAAGAAGCATTTGTATGCTTTTTCCACCATCTGTTTTTCAAAAATACCTGATAATGACTGTTTTTTATGAAATAATGGAAGGTTTTCCCATTCTTAACACAAACACTGCAATTTTATTTATTTTTTAATTTTTTGATAATTGTGGATGTTCGGGCCAACTTATGCACACCTCGACTAATCCAATGGGTCCTGAAGTTAACAGTTGGGTAAACCTGCCTTGATAGGACTTGAACCGGTGCTTGTGATCATTGGATTAAACCCCAAGGCCTTAAATTAACTGAGCTACCCTTCAAGGTTACAAAAACACTTCAACTATTGAAAACGATTCAGAAATGAATATGGTTCTAAGATGGGATATGTTGTTATTTTGTTATTTTCATTTTAACCACCATTCTCGTTGCCCTCCACTTGGTTGTTGAGACAATGAGGGAGAGAAAAGATACTTTACAAAGGAAATATCTCTTTGTGCATTATGATTTCCATTCCCAGTTTTCCTAAGAACCCAAGGAGGTTTAAAGAATAGTTGAATGGAGTCTTGGAAATTATCGTAAGAATCTAGCAGGAGCCTCAATTTAGGACAATATAGGGTAAAGCCAAGTGAAACGGTTTGATCATGTCCATTTAATAAAGACTATTGCATTCCTCTGTAAGGAGTCATATGGTTCAAATAGAAGCAGGCCAAGAAGCTGTGAGAAAAGCTCCTTTATTTTGTTTTATATTTTTAGAACTGCATATGGCCTGAAACCAAGTAGAACTATGGAAGTAATTTGTTCTATTGATTCCAAATCCTCTACTGGTTTAAGGATTTGTTGAGTTGACTCTATTTTTGTTTTCATTTTCTTTTATATTGTTCCGATCATTTTATGAGTATATATATTGATTGCAAAGAAAATTGGTGGCTTATAGTGAAATGTCCTTTGGGCTCTTTAGACTGTAGACGCCTCTTTCAGACAGCCAATCATAGTTCTTATAATTACTTAATGGAGTTATGAGTTTGATTGATACATGGCATAAAATTACTCTTCAATTGGTGTACATGACTATTGTTTTCTATCTGCATATCATTGCATGCATACTTAAACTTTTGTCTTTTTGCAGTCCATTTTTGGGCCCCAACTTTTAAATGGGGCATCAGCATAGCCAATGTTGCAGACTTCGCTAAGCCACCGGAGAAACTCTCGTATCCTCAGCAAATAGGTATGTTAGATGCTGATATAAATGCATAAGCTCATGTGTTTATACAAGTACTGGTGTGCAATTAAATTCTTAAAGTCACTTTTATGTATTGTTCAGTGAACCTTTTGTTTTGTGTGTCTGCTTGGGAAACTGGAAAGTATCAGAAAGTGGAAAATATGAGAAAAGTGAAGAAAGATAATTTGGAGGAAATAAAAATAGGCTTAGGTTTAATAAATTAATTTATATGTTTTATTCAAACTCATTTATTTGTTTATTTCAATAGTATAAGAACTAAGTGAATTTAAAAATATGTAAAATTTTGAAGAATTTTTATTTAGAAGTATTTCTATATTTTCCATCAGGAACCAAATATGGAAATAATCTTCCACATTTTTTTCCTTTTCCTAGTACTTTCCGGGTTCCAAACAGAGCCTTACTGTTTGATGTATTGTTCAGTGAACCTTTTGTTTTACAGTTTGAGTCGTGTTTTTTCTTACTCTTTTCATTTGCTCTTCAGCTGTTACATGCACTGGCGTTGTCTGGTCGCGCTATAGTACTGTTATCACTCCGGTAAGCTTTCAAATCGATAATGTCTTAGCTTTCAGATTTCTACAAAAGCATGAGCATCAAATTTATGACATTTGTTTCTTGAATCTAATCTATCAGTTGCAAGATATTTTTCGTTAGCATTCATCAACTCCATCACATAGTGTAACATATTAGAGAATTAATCCCTTGTGTATGATGGCACACTTTGCTTGTTCTTTAGTGGTTTTGATGCCTTATACGGCTTTTTGTAAATTTTCTCAGATCCAATTTATGAAGTAGTAATTCTCCAAAGCATGTGTTGAAGCTTTACTGTCACTAATAGATGGTTGAAATTAACTAGTGAGGCAGGGCTTGGACATTTGAGACCTGTTTGGTTTATTGTTTTTGAAAATTGTTTTTTGTTCTCAAAAACGAGGAAAACTGGGAGAGAACTAAACGGTTCCCAGTTTTTTTTTTGTTCTGAAAAATACAGAGAATACAGACAAGAACATTTTCCAGTCTTCTCTGCGTTTTCAAAAATAGGAACCAAACAAGCCCTTAGGTACTCCTCTCATTCTCACATCCTCACATACACTCACACAAACACACGCACAGTCTGCCCTGTTGCTGCAGATAAAGAAAATTAGTAACGAAAAAGAAGTTAGGACCCAATATTTTGCCTCATGTCGCCCGTATTTGACTTTAATTGGTCATTGTTCATATTGATTTGCAGAAAAACTGGAACCTCTTTAGTGTAAATGTTGCAATGGCTGCAACAGGGATCTACCAGCTCTCGCGCAAAATCAAGTGAGTCATGAAATTCATTGTCATGCAATCTCTGCTTTTCTTCATTTACAATTTACACCCAAGTTATCTCTTCCCCCCTTTTTTTTTGGGGTGAAAGAATACTACAGAAACGATTAAATGATGGTCCACAATAATCTTCAATGCAAATTTTCTAACATATCTAGGAAAATCTAACCACCAAATATTTGAATCAGTATTGTGTAAATACCTTTCTTAGCTAAACAATCCGTTGTTCTATTCGCTTCCCTATAAATGTGACAACAATGGTAGATATTTAGATCCCGAGAAAGCTTCCAAATATCCTCCTATCGTGGGGCACAACGAATTCAGTAAAACCAATTTGTTTTAATACAACAAATCTATGAAGTAATAATCTCTTCTTTTATTTATCAGGCATGACTACTTCCCGGAGCCAGAAGCTGCAGTTGCGAACGAATGATGACTGCAAAAACACAAAAAAAAAAAAAAAAACGATGACGAAAATGTTCCAGATCTCTTCTCTGAATCATCCTAGTTGATGGCCTCAAATCAATATCATTTTTTTAGACCATGTTTGTTATTGAAAGTTGAGAATGTGATCAATGATCCTAACTCAATTGCTTTTGTGTAATGTTTTTTTGAGTCTGTAACCGAAGATTTCAATTGCCATTATGCTTTCAAAACTGCTAATAATTGTTTGGGCAGCCATCAAATATCCCTTCCTTGAATATAGATTCTTGTGGGTTTTCTTTCACTTCTATAAAAGAGATAAAATTAGGGAGATTGATACTTTGCATCATTTGTTTTATTTATGCGTACACAATCTCTACCATGTCCACAAAACAATTTTTTTTTGGTTCAAATCGTGCTATAATTATTCAGTTTCCAAACCAATGTTCTCCATTTCTTTAAAAATGTATTTATTTTGGAACCTGACCAGTTTCATGCACAAATTTTGAGCTGTCAATCTGAGCGATCTGATGGAGCTGAGCCCACAACAGGCCAAGGGTGATACCAGGCAGGGCCGGTCAGGTCTAATTTACATCGGGTTGTCATTTTACTGATCCAGTCAATCCTAATTTTGGGGTATCCCAATGAGCCGGTCTCAAATTGCCAACTCTAGTTCCAGCCATTCTCATTGTCTCATGGCTCGAAGCTTTGTTCTTTGGCTTTATGGGATGGATGGCAACTCTTCTTGTCATTTTTTGTTTACATTTATTCACTTGTATTATATTTTTGTAGTACTTTGTTTTTATAAGGATAGGAGGTTGGGACCTCCTGAGTGTGATTTAAAAAAAATCATATTTGCATTTCATTATCATTTATTTATTTTTTGCATTTTTTTTTTTCAAAAAATAATCAAAATAATTAGCGCCTGCTTAAGAGGTAGAAGTAATTCTACGCTTTTCTTCTCAATTCAAACTTTTCGGCATGAAACACATTTAAGCATTGGTGAATCGCATAAAAACAAATTTTAAAAACAGTTAAAACGAATTCACTATTTTCTGTAATATTTCAGATGAATAAAACCGTTTCATGACAAGTTTCCGGTTTTCGAATTAAATCGAAACATTATGATATTGTGTCAATCGATAAAACGAAACACAGATTGCTGGCTTATTTTCTTATTTTCTTCCCCTTTCAAGCCTTCCACTTCGATTTTCTTCTCATCGCGCCATGTCACGTATCATGACTAAGAACTCCGCATTTTAAACACATTTTCATCGCTTATTAATCTCATTTCGGGAAATGGTTTTACAAAACTAGATTTTCTCTTATTTTATTTTAAATCAAATTCAAGATTAAACGTATTTTCCGAAACAAAACTAAAGACAAATATCGAGCCATATTCCGAATTTGATACTAAAAATTTCGTGAACTAAACGGGGCCTAAATTTTTTTTTTTCAATTTCAAAATTTCTATTAGAAACATATTTAGAATATGATTGTCTAAAATCGAGTGAATTATTTGACACATCATACATTGATTTGATGTTGGGCTGTGCTCAAATGAGTTGGGCCAGCCTATAATCCAGCCCAACAAACATCCTAGAGGATACCCTTGTAAATTTGGAAGAACTGAAGGGCAATATGAGTCATTTCACAAATTCTTTCCCAAATTGCTGAGAAGAGAGTCGCCGATCGCCATGGAAGACAATCGATGGACCTTATAACAACAGTGCCAACAAAGTCAATTGCTCTCCTTACAATCACCTTAGGTACCACAATTTTCTTCGTACTATTCCTCCAGCCACGTACATTTTCTCCAAATCCAGACTCCATGGCTCGAAGCTTTATTTTGTGGCTTCATGGATTGGGTGATTCAGGCCCCGCCAATGAACCCATCAAGACCCTCTTCACTTCTCCTGAGTTCAGAAACACCATTTGGAAATTCCCTTCTGCTCCCTCAAACCCAGTCACCTGCAACCGTGAGTCTTTCTGGGTTTTGATTTTTTCTTCTTCTTTTGGGTGTTTGATTCTGTAAATGGCTTTGTTTTATTCAGGTTTTTGGGGATTTTTGAGGTTTAATTGATTAGTGGGATTTATTCAATTAGAGGCTGAATCAGATGCTGCCTCATGTCTTGTATGATCTATTCAAAGGAATTGCGGAGTATTTGTTGGAATGCTTGGAATTTCAGCTAGGCGTAAATGGATGTTGGAGTCTAGAAACAAATGCTATAGTTTGATGACTTCACTGAAGTGACCCTTGTTTTCTGCAGTCCAGTCCTTGATAATTATTTCAGTTCATTTCATTGGAAATCACTAGTTGAAAGTATCAATCACAAACCTTTTATTTGGTTTCTGTTGATGGCATTCCTATCTAAATGCAGAATTAATCAATGCTGTAATTTTGTTTGTCATTTTTGTGGTTTTCTCCTCCAAAATCCCATCATCTAGATGTGTTAGTTTAGTATCAAAGCATCCCATTCCTTGTAAAACATTGACACAGTTCCTGTAATGTCAGTCCTTCTCATTTACTTGAGTCTTCTTTGGGCTTTTTTTTGTCCTCGTTTTTTCCTTTGTGTTTCACAAATAAACAAACAAGGTGATGTAGTTATGGATTCCAATGTGTGTTTAAATGGCGAAGGAGAATTGGAATATGGAAAAGAAAAAAAAAGTGAGATTCTTTTATGTAATATATCTTCTGCTACTATTTTTTATTTATTAGGAAATAAGATTATTTCTTGGTGTTGGTTTCAGCTCTTATTTGTTGTTATTAGGACCTTAGTATCTTGTGGATGGGTTAAGCTTAAACCCTTTAGCAGTTTGGGGTTTTTTTTTAATATGTTTTTGTGGTCCATATAAAGGTTATACATTTGACTATTTCTGGGACTTGGTTTCGAGTAATATTTCATTCGAAAAAAGTTCTCTTGTTCTGTCCCTTTTTTTTTATAGGCGACCAGTAAGGCATATTTACTGTCTATGCTGTATTGATTGATAGACCTCAAATAATGAACTAAGAGCATCAATGCACTATATCAATATGGTATCAAAACCAAGTTTGGGAAATCACGGATTCAATAAATGTGCTGCGACAGGAAGAAATTTCGTGGTGATTGGCATGCAAAATATGACAATAGAACTATTGATAATAAGTTTTCTATTGCGATTCAGTTGTATGTGTTATTGGAATTCTACAATAGTGCAATTAAAATAAACCTAGCAGAACTCTCTATTAAGAACAATGACATAAAGGAAGATGCAGTCTCGAAGTCAATGAAATTGGAGGCAAAGATGACACCCATTTCTCTTGTTTTTTGAGATCTTTTCTCAAGCTCTTCAACTATAGTTTCCTTGCTTTTGCTAAGAGCCCACTAAATTACTTTGCAAGAAAACCCAGTAGCAAAACCTGTCATGTGTTGAAATGTTTACTTCTTGTGATTATAATTTATTGATTTTCTTGTCATATGAAGCAAGGCAGTCACTAATTTTCTTTGGTATGTAGATGGTTCTGTCATGCCTTCCTGGTTCGACATGCATGAGATACCTGTGACAGCTGTAAGATATTCTTCCATTCCTTTCTCATATTTCATTGCCTCAAAATTTTCTCATTTGAATTTGCTATCCCTCTGTTATTCGATGTGGTTTTTATCTGCTCCTTTATGATGTCTCAGCCTTTTATTTTGATTCTCTTTCTCCCTTGTTCAAATTTGAGCATCTTAGATTCTTTACGCTAGTAGACAACAACCCATTTTGTTTTGCCTTCTTCATTTACATTTCCCTTAATGAACATGTATCAGGATTCTCCAAAAGATGAAAATGGTGTACTAAAAGCAGTTCAGAATGTGCATGCAATGATAGATAAGGAGGTAGCTGCGGGCACAAATCCTAAAAACATATTTGTTTGTGGATTCAGTCAAGGAGGTGTTTTTCCTGTTCTCTCTCTCTCTCTCTTTCTCTCTCTTTTCCATCTTTACATCTTTGACATATTTAAAATTTTCATCCTAGGTTTACATACCGCTGGTAATTTGTGAATTGTCATGAATTTACAGGTGCCTTGACCTTGGCTAGTGTTTTGCTATACCCAAGAACTCTAGGAGGAGGTGCTGTCTTTAGCGGATGGGTTCCTTTTAATTTAACCATGATAGAACGAATGTCAGACGATGCCAAGAAGGTACTTCATAAATAGTCCAAGGTTTTTGTCCTGTTTTTTTTTGCGTATCGAATTGCCTTTTCATCTCTATTCATCTGAAATTACAGATCATTGTTCAACTAGTAACACCCATCCCTGGAACCAACATTGAGCCAAATTGATTTCTCTGTTTTAGAAATACTTTTATGTTGTGTTTGAAGTTTTTTGCATGATCTAAGGATCTGTTTGTGAAAACAATGCAGACACCTATTTTGTGGTCTCATGGTGTGGTTGACAGAACAGTATTGTTTGAAGCTGGACAAGCAGGTCCTCCTTTCCTTGAACAAGCTGGTGTAAGTTGCGAGTTCAAGGTAATATATGCCTAACGTCACTTGTCTGAAAATCCCTTCCCTAT
Source organism: Tetrastigma voinierianum (assembly GCA_016808115.1). Classification (NCBI taxonomy): domain Eukaryota; kingdom Viridiplantae; phylum Streptophyta; class Magnoliopsida; order Vitales; family Vitaceae; genus Tetrastigma; species Tetrastigma voinierianum. The sequence continues at coordinate 192,072 of JAEQBH010005790.1, read as the reverse complement.
TCATTGAGTCAAATATGGGATTGATTGGTTCTTTTTGTTTTGTTTTCAGGCTTATCCTGGTCTGGCTCATTCCATAAGCAATGAGGAATTGCGGTACCTAGAATCATGGATCAAAACTCGACTTCAGAGTTCTTCGTAGAGGTTTGTCTAGAGCGACTTGCTGTTTACTCTTATCACAGCTCCCTGTGTTTGAGTTGTTGTTGGATGATTGATATGCATGAGGCCTAATTTCTCACATATTCTTATGGTATAAGGAGGGAGGCCTTTTTATCTTTTTCAACTCTTGCCTAGTTGTAATTTAGCGTTATCAATGCATGAAGCAAATACTCCCCCAACAATCTCTATGCTTTGGCTCATATATATATATATGAAAGTGCCTGTTTTTTTCGATATTTTTGCTCTTGGGCTTGTTTGATCCATGATGTGGATTATTCTTGTGTAAGATTCATTTTGTGTATTCTCTAGTTTCTTTAGGAGGGCTGGTTGGTTTTTGTTCTGCGCTCTTTTTTTTGTACAGGCCTTTGGTCCCCCTTTGTATACGTCCTATATACTGTTGGGGTGTCGCTCTGACTTCTTTTTGATTAATATATCTACTCTGATTATTCATCAATATATATACATATGAAAGTGCCTAAGAGGAGACATGCCAAAGTATACAATGTTTATGTAATATATATGACTAGTCTAGGTGGGACTGCAAAATATATTCAAAAGACCTCTCTTCCTTTCCATTCAAAAAGTCTAAACAAGCACAATGGCGGTTGCAGCCTTGAGATTTTTTTTTCTGTTTTTTCTCCATGGAAGAGCCTTGACATCTCAAAATGTTCCTTTCAACTGAAGAGAGCATCAAACTGCTCCAAAGAAAATGTAGTCTGATGCAACATATTTGCTTTGGAAGAGTGAAGAAACTAATGATTTATTGTTTTCTTCTTGGCTTTGCAGAGATAACACCTATTTAGCAAAGGCACATTGTACTATAGATTGCATATAAAACCTATTCAATTGTTTCCTTTGGAAGTGTGGGCATTAGGAGAGTATTGTGTTTTGTGCAACAATGGTGATAAAATCGGAGTAAAGAAAAAACAAAGAAAATACATAGATTTTACGTGGTTCAGTAGTATTTATGGGAACGGCGGCTCAAACTTTCACTATCATAGAAATAGGGTTACATGGGAAAGTATTCATGATAACCCTGGATATGACCAAATTATAAAAATACTCATATACCCAGTTAAACAGATCTTAGATATTAGGCTTGGAAAACAAATGTGCGTAAACTGGCTTGAACACCTATGATTATAAAAAATGAAAATAAAAATAAAAAATTCCAGAAAATTGGGAGAAGAAAAGGACCATGAAAGAAGGGAAACAGTCTATAGGTTGAAATGTAGAATGGCAAGACTGGAACAAGGGACAAGCTAAAGGGTAATTTTCCATAGCATTTCTGCACATGAAAAAATGGAGTTGTATAGTTTTTAGAGGTTTTAGCTTTTTATTTTCCTGATGGGTCCATTGCTTTTGCTTTGTACTTTCAGTCAATTGAAATATGCTTTGCTCCCCCACCTTAAAAAAGTCTCTAGGTATTAGTATAACACCTTCTTTCTACTTCTACAGACCAAACATTCACTTTTCCGCAAGTAACTTGTTCTGAATTTGACCATTGCTGCCTCTAATCTCTGTTTCCCTTTTTCCCTTATGCCTCTTTTTTCTCGGGAAAATGATCAGTGAATGTGAATCCCCCAACTTGTATAAGATTCAAGTGCAGGAAGGAACAAGTTTACATTACAAAAAAAGGGGTGCATCTTTCTTAGAATTTATTGATTCTTTCCATGAAAAAAATGTCAAAAGGTTAAGATTATATCTGTCTCCAATAATTCCAATTTAAGAACTGAAAACCATAGACTCTGTAAGTGGAAATTCTCTTACTTTGATTTAATGTTTTCGGACTTTCTTAAGATGTTGAAAATTAATTATTAAAGCCGAAAAGAAAAAGTAAGAGACAGAGCACTAAGGCCAGCCCAGAAATGGAAAGCCCATGGGGCCCAAAACCCCTAACTGGCAAGGTAGGTGTAGGTCCCGGTGGCAATTTGTGTCCGGTGTCAATACACATGTATTCCACTGTATTATTATTTACTAATCCGAGCATGACATAAATAATAACTTGTTTATTAATTTCATCATTTAAATTAATATGAATTATAATAATATATTAAACAGGTTTACATGGGATAAATATAATTTACTTAATAATTAAAAGGGTCAATTTTGTGTAAAAAAAGGATCAATTTTGTGTAATATAGATTAACATGAATATAATATATTTATTAAACAGAGTTATGCGGGTCAACATGAATTTAACGTAACACGATTATATTCAATCAAAACGCACAAAAAGACGTGTCGGGTTCATGTGTTGGGTAAAATTATACCGGGTCTAGGTCCCATCACATCACAGCAACCCTACCAATCACAATCCTGCACCCGCGTCGCACAGGAACACTCCTGGAGCGACGTCAATTTCTCGGCATCATCTTCAATACCCAGAATAAAGCCTCACTCAGCGACCCTCCCTGAGAGCTTCAACCCTTCTGTAGTCTGTAAGCCGCCGCCACCCCTCATGAAGAAGCTTTATCGCAAAGGCACTGTCCACCCTTCCCCGCCGCCGGTCGTTTCCGATCACCTCCTCGCTTTTCTTCCTTCTGCTATCCTCACCCTCGCCGCCGCTCTCTCGCCGGAGGAGCGGGAGGTTCTGGATTACCTCCTCTCATGCTCCGGCACTTGCACTACTGGAAACCGGAAGACCGTCTCGCAGAAGAGCGGAGACCATCCGCCTCTGTTCAACTGCAACTGTTTCAGATGCTACACGAGTTACTGGGTCAAGTGGGACTCGTCGCCGAATCGTCAGCTCATACACGAAATCATCGACGCGTTCGAAGACGGGTTGGTTCAGAGTAAGAACCCAAAGAGCAGGAAAGAAAGGAGGAGAAAAGGGCTCACCGGGTCAGCTGAGCCGAAACAGTCCGAGCTGGGTTCAGGAAAGAACGAACTGGGTCGGCCGGAAACCATGGCGGAAACCAGTGGAAACGGCGGCGGCGGCGGCGGCCGTGAGAGGTGTGATGAGGATGGAGAAGAAGGGTTGGAGAAGGGATCAGTGAGAAAATTTGTGAGTTTTCTTGGAGAGAGGATTTGGGGAGTCTTGACCCAATAAGTTGGAGAAAAAGGTGGGTTTCAGATTTTCGGTTAATTTTCTTCTCCTTTACTATAAGAAAAAGAAGCTTTCTTTTTTATTCTGGTTTTACGAATCATCCAGATTACAGTGTAAAGAAAAAAGCGGTAGTTTTGATCTTCAGCATCAGGACTCTGTTTCTTCAGTATCCATCCATGTCTGCTTTCTTTGTTATATTTCTCTCTTTCTCTCTCTCTCTTCTCTTTCTATATATATATATATATATATATATATATATATATATATTCAAGAGAACGATCAATAGTTGGTCACTGGTTTTTCAACTTTCCTTTGTAAATATCGATTTTGGGTTTCCCTTATCCGAATGAATTTTCAATTTTCTCACCGGTTCATCTTCCTCGTACCATGTTTTCTGGAGACGACGCCATTGAAACGACGTCGTTAGGAGGGCTACTCGACTCACTCCCGTTCCGACTGTGCCGGAGATTATGAAACATGAACGGACATATGGAGAATTACCCATGTACCCCTGGAGAGTTTATTTAAGGTGGAAAATACTCTTCGTAATTGTAGAGGGTAGAACGGTCCGAGTAGAAAAAAATCTGGAAGCGTATGCGTCGCCATAGACGAGGTCGGCAAAAGCAGACTTCGATTAAAGCAAAGGATTTGCAAAAGTTAAAAAAAAAAAAAAAAAAAAAAGAACCCACTAATTCCTTGATCTTTAACTCCTTTGCCTCCTATGACTATTTTGCCCCTCTTTAAACTGATATTTTACGATTAGAATTTTAGAATTACCTTCTGCCCTTCACAAACCTAGTATTATTGATTCTTGACCAAATTTATCTTATTATTTTTCATGCACTCATGCAGTGGACAAAAGAAAATTGAAAACCCATCATGGAGGAGTATGATTGGGTCTATCCATTTATAATGGAGATAAATGGTTTCATTTTATTCACAATAGAATGAGGGGATTATTATTATTATTCTTTTACCATCCTCAAATTTATAATTATAATAGGAAAAAAGGATTGACGAGTGGAGGAACAACTAAATTCGAGTTTCCATGAGAATAAAATGTTACAAAGTTTTAATGTCAAGTAAATAAATGTTAAAAAAGGGGCAAAGGGTCATTTGCTATAACGTAGCTACATGGCGCAGTGCCACCTAATTATCACAAGCTAGTTTCCTAGGGAGACATTGTGAGGCTCACCCAACAGAACTCTATGCTTATCTGATTGTTAATATTGGTGATCCCGAATTAGTCAAAGATGCAAATTGGTCTAAATACACTATTATAAAAAAAAAAAAAAAAAAAAGGAAAAGAAAGAAAAAATAGTAAACAAATGCTTAAGAAAGTAGTGACATTGGACTCAACCAAAGTATACAATTTGAAGCCAATGGAAGAAACCCATATCACTACTAATTTGAGTTTGCTTTTAGGTATACAATTACAAGTTGTTCTCTACTTAATCAAAGTGTACACTATACATTGCCTTTTCTTTGTTGCCTTCACCCACTATTTTGTCTTTGTAATTACTTTCTAGCTTATCTCATGACATACTCAATTCTCTTTATCACACATTTAATACATTGCTAGCTCTTTGGACTTCACTTTCCTTTGTCCCTCTTTCCACCCCCATACACAAGTGGCAGCCTTGTCTTCATATCTTTGGTCTTCGAGTGGGTCCGTGCATATATGAAATGCGTCTTTAATCATATTATATCAAAACTAATCCCCATACAAGTCACCCCCATACACAAGTGGCAGCCTTATCTTAATATCTTTGGTCTTCAAGTGGGTCCGTACATATATGAAATGAGTCTTTAATCATATTATATCAAGACTAATCCCCATACAAGTCCGGAGGGATCATAAGAATGATAAAATTCTATCATATAACACAATTATATTCTCAGAGCTCGAACTCAAGAGTATTCGTTAAGGTATGAGAAAACCCAACCATCTCATCTACATGTTCGATGGTAATTTTATGTCTTTTCCATTACAACAATATCTGAAATCAAAGAGTATGAAGCACAAGATTGAAAACTATAACCAAAAAACATCATTAAAAATGTTTCATTTAGTGTCTAATGAACTTGGGCCATAACATATTCGTTGAACGTTTGATAGGGGGAGAAAGGGATAAGTGGGGTTGGTTTGGTCATACAGGAAAGTTGAAAATGATGGATGGGTAATTTAGTAAAAAAAATAAAAATAATAAAATAAAAGGAGAATATTTTTCTTTGAATAAAATTTTGGAGTCTAGTCAGTAAACTTTATCATTTTGCTACTCTATTTTAGAACAAAAAAATGAAGTGGGGGTATCTCAGAAATGCGCATCTCATCTGCCTACTTTCTGTTTTGCCATTTATAAAGAAAGATAGGGAAAGAGGGGAACAAATGGACAGTGGCCTCAACTCTCCGTACCTCAAATCAATATTCAATAATAAAAATACCTTGCTTCTCTGTACCACCACATAGTTTTTTTTTTTTTTAAAATGAAGAAAAACAACAAATATCTGAAGTTTTAATTATTTTGAACTGAATCATTTTAGATTAAATTTAAAACCCGATTATGGTTTAGTTGGTGTAAGGCATTAGTTATTAGTTCAAGTCCTTTTAAGATTATTGAATGTTTTTTTCAATTATTAATTTTAGGGTCTTACAGAATTAGTTAAGATAGTACAAATTGATTCGGATATTCATGATTATCAAAAAAATAAAATAAAATAAAATTTGATTAAATTTTATGAAGTTTGGTTTTGTTTTAGTCCTTTGGTACTTTCTTTTTTTCAATGCCCAAACATTAAGGGGTGGGTGTAAGTACTAAGGAGTCAAAGTATTGAATCGACTTTTATGAACATATAATAATAATGGATTATTTTATTTATGACTGGACACTTGGAATGGGTCAACCGGTCAACAGTCAAGAGATGCAACAACGTTAATCACTTTCCTCATAATTTAATCCTTTTTATAGTTTCAAGTAAATATTAAATATAGTTTGAATTTGGTTTGGTTCCGTGGTTAAGGGTTGGACCGGGAATAAGAAAAGGATAATGTATCTGTAGCAACATTATAAGACAATAAAATGATAAATGTGAAAAAGAAAAAGAAAATATTAAATAGATAATTTGTATATTCCTTATTGTTGTAGCCTCTTTCATAAGAGAATTAGATACATTTAGCATAAAAAAAATAGTAAAAAAACAATGTAAAAAGTTAAACAAACGCGCCCAAAAAAACCCAAAAAAGGAAAAAAGAAACTTCAGATTTATCATCCCTTTGCATCGCTCTCTTTAAAAAGAAATAAAATATAATAACTTTTCTATGCAAACTATTTTTAAGAATAATTTTTGAAAACATAAAAAACACCTTTTATTTATTTACTTTTAAAAAAAAAAAACCAAATTTCTTCTTCGTGTTCTTATTTTTCAAATTATAACTAAACATGCTCTTTTAACCTATTTTTCTCAAGCAAATAATAAGTGATTTTTTGATTATTTTTAATCAAATCACTATCCGAACTATTTTCTTTATTTTATCGCTAATAAAATTGCTATTTCATTTAAAATTTAAATTTTATTTATTTTTCATATATTATCGCTTTATCAATAATGATTTATCAGTGCTTTATTAAAGCTTAATTTTATCGTCTTATCACACTGAATATATTCATCGGGCCTTATCGCCTTATTACAGCCGCTTTATTCATATATAATCTGCATTCAAACAAGAAATAAATTCCATTAATCAAATTACGGCCACAATTCAATCAATAATATTATTTTTTCCTTTAAAAAAAAACTAAACATGCTCTTAGATCGAAAAATGTTAAAAACTAAATTAAAAAATTGATGTCATAGATAAAACAGAACAAATTATGGGAAAGGACAGGCTTATTTTTATAATTTTTATTGATTTTTTAATGTTTAAAAAGCAAAGGATCCTTATCTTGATTTTTATAGGAGTAATGCAAAAAAAAACACACCTAAAGAGGAATAAGTCCAAGAATGGTTTTAGATTTTCCACCAAACTCAGAATAACCTCATCATTATGGCGGCTTCTCCACTTACTTCTTGAATGGTTTTCCAACTTTGAAAACAGTATGTGTTAAATCAACATAAAAAATATATATTTTTCCTCACAATAAAATTATCTGATCACTGCTGAAAATCATACCAACCCTCAAAAAAAATCTGATGTTGAAAGTTTGGAAAAAGCAAGAGCCATTATCAAGCTTGACAAAAATGGAATCATAATTAGGTTTAAAGACTGGATCAAATCAAACTGCCCCTGCCCCATGTTTTACTCTTTCTTTTTATCTCATAACAGCTCTGCTCTCATAGAAATCCATTTCGTCCTCATGACTTGGAAACAGAGTCTACAATGACTCAATAACGCGTTATTACAAGAATTTATATTGATATTGATAGTATTTGCAATGACTCGAATTAATGTGTTGATTTTAATGCTAATCATAATCGTGTAGGTTGGGTTGTTAGTGGATAGTAGTCTTTTTAAAAAAGAACTTGTCCCACATTAAAAAAAAAAAAAAAAAAAAGATAAGATTGTTTTTGGGTTTATATACTAAAACTCATCTTTTGACTTTTCGACAAGCTTTGAGAAAAGGGGGAGGACTCACTTCAATACAAATCGATGGATAGCTCCCAACTTGGGTCTCATAGGCCCTATTGACCCTGACGGTTGGGATAGGGATACAAATATCAATGATGCTTGGTTATGAGTTTAACTTATATATGTCCTATTGTTAACGAAGTGAACAAATGGGCAACTAGGCATTTAACGTTGCTGTCATGCATTAGACTCAAAAAATTTGTGTACCTTATCCTAGATTAGAAGGGATTCATCCCCGAGGGTCAGGATAAGACATAAATACCCACGATGCTTCTAAGCATGAACTTAACTCGACCCTTAAACCTTTTTAAAGTTTCCAATGCCGCTCTAACGCTTGCTCAAGAACTTAAATACGCCCTTATCGTCAATGGGACAACAAATCTGACAACTGAGAGCCTAACGTCAGTTGATGCATTGCACTAAAAAAAAAAAAAAATTTAAGCGAGTTGTTGAACATATACATCACAAGATCACGGTGTGACCTTATCCTCCGGTCATCGATCGTTCAATCTACCAGACTTGTGAATCTGGGATTAGATTACTACATACGTATAACTGATTTGACATCTAATGGTTATTAAAAAACAAAAAATAGAAGGAATTCATACATACAAAGTTGGAATATTTTTCTTATATAATATGATGTGGAATATAATAATCACTCCCACACCCTGGCCATGACTTCAACTAAGTCTAATAATAACAAGTCCTTTGGCTTTACTGAACCAATAGAACATAAGGAAACATGGGATTTATTGCCTTATCTGTTTATACATTTAGGACAACTACAATGAGGAATTCATCAACATGGTCTGCTATGTCATATACCAATCTGTAAAAAACTTTCTTTACATGCATCACAATCACAGTTTCTACCAATATCAAACAGTTAGGATTAGCTTTAAAAGGGCTGGACCATATTGAAATCCCACCAGTCTTAGATTCCTGGGGGTACTACAGTTTATATTAGATGATTAAGGAGAAGAACAAGTATGGACAGAGATTATATGCATACCTTCCATTATCAGGCATGTACAGGTAGTGATGAGCTCATGGCGACACAGCCTTTCAAGCGTTCAACAATGGCGTTTCGGTTCACTAGTCCTGAGTGGTAGGTGAGGGGGAGGCCTTCCTTGATGCACTCGTCGTACTTCTCCAGAGCGGAAACAATGGAGCTGAAGTCAGGCCGCTTCGAGGGGTTGGCCGCCCAGCAGCGCTTGATGAGGTGTGCTAGCGCTGGCTGGCAACTGGCAGGCAGTGGCGGCCGAGCATTCTGCAGAATGGGAAGAGCCAAGTGGGGAATATCATGTCTTATGTTCATGACTGAAACATGGGAATTAGACTAAGGAAAACAGGTAAATTGAATGAATGATCAAATCTGCATATCCCTTTCTTGTGATTCTGTTTCCATACCTTGATGCCCACTACTGACCAACTGGGATGGTAGGAAGGGCCCTATAAAAGTATTAAAACTCCCAAAACTTCCTCAGCCATGAATCGGGTACAGAATCTGATGCCAAATTGTTTTTTTTTCTTCTTTTTTTTTGGTCCTTGGTTCTTTACTGTGAGTTTTCTGAATCAAACAACATTATTCATAGATTCATAGATTGGAGAAATGGTATAAGGTAATGTGTTTGAATGGTTTTAAACCTAGTAATATCCATAGAAGGAAACTCTGAGTCTCCATGGATATAATCAATGACATGTATGAATACTGATTAGTCTTAGTCCATCCATGGTGGCCCCATTTCTTTCCAACAGGAAATAAATGACCCGAGAAAACATAGGATTCTGAGTTCTAGAGTCTGCCTTCCTATTCCAGGAAGTTTCCCTGGCCAAGTACAAATTCACCGGCCCCCCCAAAGAGAATGATAGTCAGCGGACAAAATTGGCAATCCATATGCAGAAGATACAAATTACAAACACAGTTGAGTTGAAATTAATCACATGGAAAGGATATGTAGATGACACATGAAACTTCCTCATACATCTACTACAGGTGTCCATGTTGTTTCTCCTATTGATGTTGAACAAAAACCGAATCAATCTAAAAGCTTCAACAGTCATTCTTTTCTAATCACAGGAGGTAACTAACACTAATAAGGCCAGATTTCCTATTCTATAGCATTGGTAGGTTTGCAATGTCACCATTTTTTCTGAAACTATGAACAAGGATCCACAAATTTTCCCAATGAAACATTAAATCTAAGAAGAACTCACACACTTCAACCAAAAAAAATCCCGAAGAATTAGGACTGGGAAAGTGAAATTCTACTGACCTTCTCAGAGACAGCAAATGCAGCCTGAACAGGAGTCATCCCTTGAAATGGAAGCAGAGCTGTGGTGAGCTCCCACAGAACAATCCCAAAACTATAGACATCAACTTTTTTAGTGCAGGGTTTGTCCTTGATCATTTCAGGGGCCATCCACCGGTAAGTCCCCGTGTTTCCTTTCGATTCCCGGCATTGTGTTTCCAAGCAAGAAGTACCAAAATCAGCCACCTTAACCCTCATTTCATCATTCAGAAGCAAGTTATTTGATTTGAGATCTCTATGAATCACCCCTTGTGAATGAAGATACTCCATTCCCCGGGATATGTCAAGAGCTAACCTCAATATTGTTTCTGTTGAAAGTGAGTATGGCTCTTTCTTGTTCAGATACATCCTAAGAGTCCCTTGTGACATGTATTCTGTTATTATACAGTATACAGGAGGCTTTTTACAGGCTGCAATGAACTGCAAAAAACCCCAAACAAGACTCTTATCTACCTATTTGTTCAATCCTTACAAGAAAAATGATGTAACTAAGAACCAAGACATGACAATCCAAAGAATGAATTCGGAAAGAAAAGAAGCAGAACTGTCCAAGAAGTTTGGAATTACCTGTACTATGTTGGGATGGAAAAGGCGAGAAAGTAAGGCAACTTCGGACTTGAATTGCTGCTCAAGCAAAGCTCTGGTCTCCTCGATTTGGTTGGGAATCCTCACCATTTTCACGGCAACTGCTCTCTGCTTGTAGATTCCTCTGTAAATCCTGCTGTGGGCGCCGGAAGCGAACTTGTTTCCGATGAAGAGCTGGGAAAGATCGGCCGTCCATTCTTCCTGATCCTCTTTCGAGACCTCCCAGGTGTCGACATTTTCGGAATCCAGTATCATCGACCATGATTCCAAGCTGTCGAATCTCTTCCTCTCCATGTTCTCCATCTCGGAATTCGACCGGGATTTCGACGTGGAAGGGAATGTTAGCAGTTTGCTCTTCGGTTTTCGGAGGCGGAGACAGTGGAAATACGAGGTCGCCATTGAAGCTCTGAAGCTCTGCTCTCCTGAATTGGGCTTCTCTGCTTTTGGGAAGCCCCCTTTTCTCCAATAGAAGACGAAAAGGGTGATATTCTGTTCTTGGAAAGAGAAGGAAAATGAAAAAGGATCAAAAGGAAGAACCGTCAAGAGGAGTTCTTCTTCTGAATGTGTGAATCGATTTCAGGAAGTGCATGAACTGATTCAGAAACATGGGTTCTGAAGAAAAATGGAAAAGGGAGATGGGTTTTCATGAATCAATCCAAACAATCACAAAATCAAACGCAAACCGATCAAAAATCCACCCAACAGCTCTCCATTTCTAGACGACAACAACCCAGAAAACCACGCCGTTTTGCATGGCTTCTCAATACCATAACCATGAAAAACAGGGAAACAAAAAATATCACTCACAGACTTTTTAAAATCTATTGTGTTTCATGAACTCCAAGAATCGGAACGAAATGAACAGAAACCCAAAAAAAAAAAAAAAAAAAATTGAAAAAAGAATCATGAAAATGAAAAGAAAAAAAAAACTTCTTTTTTCTTGTTTTCGAAAGCGAGAGGCAAGTGCAGATTTTCACGGCTTTTTTCAAATATGATAAGAGGATTAGGTTGTTTAGCAGTAGAAAGATGAATTCGAAGCAGAGATTTCAGGGGCGTCTCGTGATTGCTTGGCTTGAAAGTTGAAGGCCGAGAGAGAAAGAGATTTTTTTTCATTTTCTTTTTATTTTCTCCTTCAATCGAATCCAAACTCTGTTAGCTTTTTTTTCATCATTTAATGCTAAGTGGCCACAGTATCAAAAAGCTTAAGCGCTTTTGGATATCTGGATATGCCTTCATCTTATGAATTTCTTTTATTATTTATTTATTTATTTTGCTTAATTGTTATTATTTTAGCAGATACTGTTTAATTTAATTTATTTTAATTTTAATTTTCTTAACGGTTGAATCAACAAGTGGACATACTCTCTCCATCCAAATTCAAAATGGTGTTAGTGCATGTTTTTTAGTTGTTTTATGGAATAACTTCGATTCTTTCATGATAATATTTTTTTTCTTTTTTTCTCGTTAAAAAGGAGAAAAATTAGGCCTAATTGGTAAGTGTTTTCTAAAAATAAATTTTTGTTTATTGAAACTATAAGGATATGTTTGGTTTTTGTTTTTAAAAATCGTTCTTAAAAACCTTTTTTTAAAATACAAAAACATCATTTTAGTATTATCTGAAAACTGTTTTTATTTTCTTTTTCGTGTTCTCACTTATTCTCTTTGTTTTCCATAACTAAAAACAGTTTTCAAGAATTGTAATTCAAAGTGGCCTAAAACCCTTTTTCCAACTTTAAAAACATGTTTTGCAAATTTCTTGTAAATTTTTGTTAGGACTAAGGAGGACTAAAACAATAATATTTTAAGAATAAATTTTAATTATTTTTCACATAATTTTACTCTTAGACACAACAAATAAATCCATTGCTCATAATTGAGGTTCCAAAACAAAATTTTATTTGGATGTCACAAAAAACAAAACAAAATTTTACCTTCTCAAAACACGTGTCTCACTTACACCTCCCATTTACCAGTAACAACATTTTATTTCTAAAAGCAATAAAACATTGATTTAAAAAAAAAAATGCAAATAAAACAATAATGACAATAATAGGAATAAATAGAGTGGACTGGGCTTAAGGATTGGAATGGCCCATAAAAATGGCAGGGGCTTGTGTGTGTGTTAACCATTTCATTCCTTTCGAATCAGAGTCCAATTTTCTTAATTTATTTTGTCAAAATAAAAAACAAAAAAACAAACTCAAGAACATTAAAAAAAAAAAAAAACACTTTAGTGATGGCTTATTCTACGATTATTCCGAAAATAATGATTCCATTCAACAACCAAAAGCATCGAACTTCAAATTTTCTTGAGTGAAATGGGGTGCAGCATTCATTCCCGGAACAAAGAATCATACCTAACTTTTCTCATAAATTGGGAATAACATACTTTCTTTACTATGCTTTAAGCAAGTACTAGTACCGTAAAAAAATTTAAAAATAAAAATAAAAATTCTTTTAACATAATAATTATCTAATAATTTTAAACATTAAAATTTGTTAACAAAAAGTCAGATAAACTCAAATCCTTAAAGCTGAATCTTGTGAAATGATAATTTAATATAATATCATAGCTTGATTTGAGAAATGTTTATTTGAAAGTTAATAAATGATTCTATTTGGTTTGTTCGAAAGAGGATATTAAAAGCATGATACTTATATTAAATCAAAATCTTACAAGTTTTAGCTTTTAAGAAAATCCGTAACAAAAATATTTGAATATAAACATTTTAGTTTTGTTTGTTTACGGCTTTTAAAAATTGTTTTTTTTTTTTTTTCATAAGTTTGGTTCATAAGTTTTTATGTTTTGTAAAATACAAATAATATAGAAAGCATTAAATTTAGATAACAATAACATTTTTAAAGAACACATAAATATTGTTCATTGTGTTTTCAAAAATAGTTGTGGATAATATTTTTCAAAAAACATGAATCAAACTACCCCTTTTTTTTTTTTTTTCCCCTTCAGAAGTAGTTTTGGAAAAATATAAACTATCCTATATTTCTCCACAAAATAGAAAAGTGATTTTCTATCTAATTCTTCTTCTTCTTAAAAAATATATATTTTCAAGTTGAAAATGCTTTTTTAAAACAAGCTGTAGGCTCTAATAGTACTTTTAAAAATGTCCTTATTTAAAACATTTTAACATAATTTTTTATATAAAAATTTCAAATTGGAGCCCGAAAATAAACTTTTAAGTGGTTTGTCAATAATACGAACGGAAGTGGAATTTTCTTTTTCTTTTTTTTTTAATTTTAATAATAATAATAATAATAATAATAATAATAAATAAATAAATAAATAAATTTGTTGAAATTACTTCCCTCAACGCTCAGCTGAGAGGCAAACAGTTTGGTTTGAGATGTCTTTGTCGACTGTGGTGGATTTTGATGGCGTAAAAGAGGAGTCAACTCTCTCACCTGTCTTCTCCACTTGCCTTCTTCATGGGCCTAGGCCCAACCATCTCACCTTGGCCCATCACACTTAAAAAAAAAAAAAAAAAAACTTCGGTTTTTTATTTATATGAACCAAAGATCTAGTCATTAATACGGTTTAACCAAATCTTCAATTAATCATTTCTTTGATTAACCATATTATCTGTTGGAAAAGCTCTAGCTTTCCAAATAATTTTTTATTTTTCTAATTACAGAAATAATCATACTACAAATTGATCAATTTACACCACTAGAGAACGCCATGTGGCGTTCCATGACTGACTCCCGATCCATCATGATGACAAAAGTCGAGTTTGTGGTAATCCATGTGTCAGCCCACGTTCATATTTGACTAAGTCCGCATCATCGACGACTAAATCATAACTAACACAAGTTGGAGAAATCTATTTTAGTTTTTTCTTGGTTAATCGAAATCATAAATTTTATATTTCATAAATCGAAACCGAAAATCATATAAAACAAAACCAAAACCGAACCAATCGATTCGTTTAACCAATTTTTGGTTGCTAAAATTCTAGGGTATCGATTCAATACCAATCGAATCTTTAATCTCAACCGTCGAAAATGTATCTTGAAATCGAGTCGTTGGATGAGAATACAAAATATAAAGTCGTGATATCACGTCTTTTCGTGGGTAAAAATGATGTGCCTCTATAGTGGGTGTTGTTCGGTTAGCACAATCCAGATGCGCATCTTGGGCTTCTCATAAACCCAGCCCAATAAGAAGTGGGCTTGTGATTGGGCCTGTTCAAAATTGGACTATGAGGATGGTAGAACGTAGAGTACAAGTGAAGTTGTTGTCAGAAAATGAATGGACAGTCAGACAAAGATGGTGATGGTGATGGGAGGATGATGGTGATGGTTGACATGTGGTTAGGGTGAGCTACTGCTCCATAAACCCCCCCATTCAATTAAATGGATTTAAATTATTTTTCTCAATAAAATATTAAAATTTTTAGATATGAAAAAAAAAAAAAAAAAACTACAAATTATGATGAACTCCCTACCTAAATTTTATATTACACTTTAAATTAGTAAAGAGTCCCATTTGGACTCCCTCCCTATGTTTTATGCTTGTTTGAAATGATAAATATTTTACCATTTGAATTAGGTGTGATGGATTATGAATGATAGGCAATTATTTAATAATTTTTAAATTTGAGTTTCTTCCACCTAATAAAATAAAATTTTTGTGATGTTTTATATGAATTATTTTGTGTATTAAAATGAATGATTTTTCTCTTATTTAACACTTCACTTAAAGAGCACTCTAAGCAGCAAGCATTGCGCTTAAAGCCTGCAAGATTTGTGCCATACCTTTGCCACACATCGAAACACCGAATTGCAGACTTCAGTGTCAAATAAATTAATCGGCATACGCAACCTGGCCAGATCCATAATTATAAAAAAAAACACTTTGTTTTAAGGAGAAACTAGAGAGATGGATTAATGGGAGAATCTCTATTGTTGTAACTTTTTATTTTTATTTAATTAAATAGATTCAAATATTAGTGGGTTTCATGAACATAAAGATCATCTTGGTTATTAAATCATATCCTATCTTTGATTAAGTTAAAATATCCCTACATGATGGGAGAATGCATGCTACCTTTTAACTTGCTAATTTAGTGAATGCCAGTCATCTTTTGAAGCCTTTTACAACTAGTTTTAATTTAAAATGCATTTAGAAGAGAATAAGATTTTCTCTTTCTTATTCTATACATTTTATTTTTTTTCTATTAAAGGGAATAATTTTCTGGCAATCATTTTACAGGATTTTAATTTTCTTGATTATGAATCACGAATAAAGGAAAATAAATTATTATGAAGAAGCATCAATGATATGAGCTTGTGAAACAAGTCGAGAGATAAATAGTGTGAATGCTAAGTATAGATAGGCATGATGGGTGGGGATTGGGGAAGGTGGGGGTATTGAAGAGAAACTAGTGCCCTTCAATGGTCCATCCATTTAGCATTGGCCCCAACTCCTAATTAATTCTTCATTTCTACCCACAAATGACAAAACCCTAATTAAACCCAACTCCTTTTTTCACACCCTTTCAATAAATTCACATGGCCACCCTATTTTTATTTTTCTAGCTTCGATTCAATTTTGCATATTACGGAGTAGGACCCAATCTTATAAGGAGTGGTCAACGAGCATTCAATTTCTCTTTACGTTGTTCACCAATTCATTTAGTGGTATACTTTCCTGCCGGATTTCGGGCTCAGACGATAAAGCCTCGATCGATGTTCTCATATCAAATTGCACAAGATATTGTAGATTCATAATCTGTACTCATTTAACACTTAAAATTTTCAACTCTATCCAAAATCGTAATACGGGGTAAATTTTCAATGATTCTAATATTTAAGCCATTTTCGTAAAATACGTCGCTTTCGTACTCAATTGATCAAAATACGCTTTCATTTTCAACCTCATCGTATTAATTCGTTAATTCTAATTCAAACAAGAAACAACTTTTACCTATTTTCCATTCATGTATAAAACGCCAAAATAATAATTCATTTTCTTTGCTTTTCAAAATTCGTTGCCTTATTCTCGTGAATCTAAACGCGCTTTTCCTTGCTTTTCGAAAAAGCTAATTGCAGTAAAAACATAAAACACTTACTAAACAAGTTCTGCGCATTCTGTATATTTTCGATTATCAAATATATGTTTCGAACTCCATCCTTTTTGTTATTAACTGTGTTTCTATCGATTGTCAACCATAGAGATAGTTCACCACGCCCTCACGCTACAAACTCCGAGCGCTTCCATTTCCGCATAAGTGAAACAAGTAGGTCGCCCTACTCACATTCGATGGAGTTCTCGAATCACCCATGGAATTGGAAACAACTAGCATCGTCTTTTTTGTAACTGCCGTTAGCATTGTGTTTCATTGGTATCAAATCTAGTAAAAAGTTTTTTCACTCATTGTACAATAATTCCCAAAGTAAGTGCCTCTTAGGAAGAGGTGTGAACGTAGCTCCCAACTGTCTTAATATTTATGAATTCTAAATTCCGTTGGTGTTTCATTCTTGTTAGGATTCGATCATGGATTTTCCCGTATGCCCATCACAATCCCTATATCAGCTTCCAGCAGCTTAAGGAATGGTCACCCTAGATTTTGGCCACATACTGATATGGATTTAGGTTACAATCATCATAATTTACAAACTCTACAATAGCATTGAAAGATACTTAAAAAGTTAAAGGATTGTTTGGAAACATATCGTTATATAGTTTTTTTTTTTTTTTAATCCATATTTATTTTCAAGGTAGTAATCTATTTCAACGGGAATCAATGATCATTTTCTTATACCTTTATGCCTATACGAAATTATGAATGTTCTATCATTTGAGTTATACACGAAGGACATATAATTTTTCTTCTTTAAAACACAACTTTTTGAACCAAAATTTTTCTTGCAAATATGCAAATATTCTTGTTATCTTTTTTTTTTATTGTATATCAATGTATTATTTATAAAGTGTCTATTTGGTTATATTAGAATTATTGACAAAAAAAGATACCATTTTTCTTTGAACTGAGAACTCAAAATCATTTTAAAAACGAATTAAAATAAACATTTTACAAAAATAAAAAAAAAAAAATTCCTCTACAAATATCCACAGTCAACACTTTGACAAGCTACACATCATTTGAAATTCTTTAGTCAAACAATTTTCCACAATCTTTCTATCCCAAAAGTGAAATTATCAGAATCAAATAATTATTCTAAGACGACATAGTCAATTATTATAATGATTCGATGAAACCCACATTTTAATTTTGATTTCGTCAATTAAACAAATAATAAACCAAACTAAAAAGAGTCATTTTTTGACATAAAAACAAAAGATCACCACCTTCCTTGTATAAAAGATTCGAAAACGACCGAATTAATTTTAAAAAACAAAACCAAAAAAATTATTTTTCAAACAGATTTCCGAAATGGGGTCCCTTGACTATAACTAATTGGGATTTAAGTATTTGGAATTTTGGAGGGCCTCCCTCCCCCTTAGTAGGATCTCAATTTCCCTTTTTATATATATGTTCATTTTTACGAGTGGTTGGGGGCATTTCTTTTTTTTTTTTTTAATATTATTTATTTTTGGTTATTGGTGTGTCGGTCCATTGGTTCCAACATCAAATTTATAGACATACCCCAAAAATTAAAATCATGGACATGAATGAATCCATGTGCACCATGGGCCTGCATTATGGATCCTAGATATTTAAGCTGATATAATTTTTTTTTTTTTTGATAATTATGCCATTTATTATTGTTTCCATTACTCCAACATAAGACCCCTTTTCGCTTTTTAATGTCCTGTATTTTTTAATTTTAAACACTCTATCAATTGAACTAAATATACCGTGCTATAATTTTTAAATTGAACATAAGGAAAGAGGGAAAAAATTAAGATCACTAAGAGGAAAATAAATTTTTATAAACGAAAATGATTTAAGTGATAAAATAATGGGAAAGGAAAGGGTTACGAGATATCCAAATTCGAATCATTGTAAAAATAAGTTACTGCAATATAATACATTGATTATATATTGATCGTTAAGAGTAGATAACCCGTTTCGTGTTTATGTTTTTATTGCATTCTATCTCATCGTATTACGTTTTGTTATGTGATATTCGAGAATTTCCATCGATACCTCAGTTGTTCAATAGTCCTAATATGATCACTATTGTTATTAGATTGATTTATTCTTGATCGAATCATATGTTTTGAGATATAACAATGATGGAATTTATCTTCTATATACAGAATGACATGAAATTTTACCCAACTTCCTATATTTAATCTAATGTAATAAAAAATGAATAAAGAGAATTTTCTATTTAAACTGAACATAGTTTATTTATTTAAAATTTATATTTTATTATTATAATATAAAATTAAAACATGATTAAATTCATGTGAAATTTATGTTTTTTTAAAACATTTTAGAGGTCCAATAATTATATTTATTAGTTAATATAGAATTAATTCATGATTGGGTTGATAAGTGTACGGTTCAAGATTATATTATTTTTAGTACTTAAGAAAAAATTAAAGATAACTTAAAAAATAAATTAAGTTTAAATAAATACTTAATTTTATGAATTAATATAAAATCAAAGCTGATAGAAAAAATTAATCAGCAAAGAGATGGTGTTCAACCCCTAATAAAAAGGTTATGAGAGATGCTCTAATATGACATGCAAATGTATAATATATTAATATTAATATTTCAAAAATTAGATCGATGATTAAATAAAAAAGTTATTGATTCATGATTTATTGGTTAAATTAGTGATGTGGTGGAATTGGTAATGTTATTGATATATTATTAAAAATAAAATTAATTACAAATGATTTTGATATATCCAATCGATCTAATTATTGGTTTGATCGATTCAATCGTTATTTCGATCGATTTAATTTTAGGTTTGATAGATTTAGCTTCAAAGAAAAATGATATTTTCTTTTAAACTAAATCAATTTTGTTTTCTATTCATGGTCTAATAGATCGAATCAATCCGATCCAGTCTAATTTTTAAAACATTCGTTAATATTAATTAACCTAAACAATTTTAATGCAAGTGGTGGGCGTCAGTAAGGTGCGGCCAGCTGAGCTGACATAAGTAAAAACGAGAAACCATGGCTTTCACTCCCTAAGAGCACACAGGATATTTTTGTCCATATACGGCTAATTTTAAGAGCCGTATCACCCTTTACCGACTTCTATTTTTGGGGGATTTCCACCGCTGCCCTTAGAATTGGTTGAAATTACATCTCCGGTCCCAGTCTCTTAACCGTCACTGATTGATCGGGTCCTAGTGTAACAAGCGGTGGGACCCACTTATGATTGGAAGAATCTTACTGTACATCATCCCATCTGATTTTGATGGGTTTGTTCTGGCCGTTCGATACTGGTGATGGGAGTGATGCTATTTAAATATCGGTGATCTGCGTAGCACCGGATTGTGGTGGCGCGAAGGGGTGAAAGGGTAATTTCGAGTGGGGGTAGTGTCAACTTCCTAAATTAATCTCTATCATTATTGTAACCTCCTTAATAACGGACACTGTACTGCCGCAGCGAGACAGGGGTACACACGTCATTATCATAAAAAACAGGGGTTTTTACGTCATTTCGGGGCTCACCCCCTCCGCCACTACTACCTACACACTCTCTCCTCTGTTAGACTGCAACTGTATTTTCTCTCTCTAAAGCGTCTCCCAGTTTCCTTATTGAGAGCTCTCTCTCTGTTTCTCTGTCTCTGTCTCTCTCTCTCTCTCGATTCTCTGTCTAGGTTATCAATGGGAACGCGAATTCCATCACACCAGCTCAGCAATGGCCTTTACGTGTCTGGGCGGCCGGAGCAGTACAAGGAGCGGCAGCCGACGATAGCGTCACGTGCAGTGCCGTATACCGGAGGTGATGTGAAGAAATCCGGCGAGCTCGGGAAAATGTTTGATATTGCTGTCGTGGATCCGTCGGTCGGCGGACCGCCGGCGTTGAAGCCCTCTCGGCACTCTTCCTCGTCGCAGCACACCAGCGGATCGGTCCGATCCGGGCCAAACTCAGGGCAGCTCCCGAAGCTCTCGAACTCGGGGCCGATCCAGAAGAAATCGTCTGGTCCCATGCCGCTGCAGCCAACGGGACTTATAACTTCCGGTCCGCTAGGATCCTCCGGTGGCATGGGGGGGCGGCGGTCAGGGCAGTTGGAGCCTTCAGGTTCGATAGGGAAGACGGTGTACGGTTCTTCAGTGACGAGCTTGAACGAGGAGGCGAAGTTCGGGTTCAAGGTGTCGAAGGCGGTAATGTGGGTTTTTCTGGTGGTGGTGGCGATGGGATTGTTGGTTGGAGCCTTTTTGATGGTGGCCGTGAAGAAGGCGGTGATTTTGGTGGCCGTCGCCGGAATTTTGGTGCCGGTAATAATGGTTGTTCTGTGGAATTATGCTTGGGGGAAAAGAGGATTGTTAGGGTTTTTGAAGCGGTATCCCGATGCTGAGCTCAGAGGTGCCATTGACGGACAATATGTCAAGGTTACAGGGGTAATTTTCTATCTTAAGATGATTACTTCTCCAGTTTTAATCCGTTCTATTAAAAACACTGAAATTCGTTTCGAGTCATATAGTATACATATAATCTTACGTACAAACATACATATGGGAACATTCCCGGATTGTACTATATTTAATGTGTGGGAAGTATAATCAGTGTCTTCCTGTTGTTCCTACATATAATCACTTTTCTGGACTGGGTTTAGATATGGGCAATTTTAAGCGTGAAACACAATTCAGTCAATGATGGTGGATTTCTAGATTTTTCAGTGAATTATTGGACCTTCCTCTGCACGACCAGTAAACTGACTGCGTGATCTGCAACATGCTGCTAGAAACGAAAGTGGATTCTCTACATACTTGTTTCATGTGCAATGGCATGCTCTGCAACATAAGGGAAGCAATCAAAAGGTTTTGATATGTTTGGTTAATAGAGCTTTGCAAGCAAAGGTGTTGAGGATAACTTCTAGGTTGCATATGCCAGTTAGGTTTTTATGGAAGAAAATTTGCTTCAATTAGGGTTAAAGGATATAATTCCCATTAGGTGTCTTCTTCCAGTGTTATAATAGGAATGATTGTGATGGGTATTGTATTCACTTTAGGAGAGTAATCAAGTCTTCACCTTTACTTATTGTGCTTCTTTCCTATTTTAGGGCTAGCGTCTACTATTTGACATTAGAAGTTATTACATTCTATGCCATCTGGAAATTGTTCGTAGTAAATATGGCCAATTTCAAGGTCAAACTGCTGTATGAACAATCTGGCATTCTGTTCCCCAGCTGTGTTTAGGTGAATCTCTATGTTTCTAATGTTAGTAACTTTTTAGTTTTGTAACTGTATGGGAATTTATCAAACTGTTTTAGAAGTTTTTACACACTTAATATGGAGTTTAATACTTTAAGTAATCAACTAGATCCTCATAAATTAATCCCCAAAGTTAGGAGATATGGAATTACTTTTCTAAGGTATTATGAAGGAAAGTTTTCCCAAAGTTTATGCTTGCTGGAGCTGTTATATATGGTCTTGAGCTATTTATCATATTCTCACCAAAAATTGTTTAAACTGACTTTACAACTCAATTTGTACTAAGTCTTGGTTATTGGTCCAAATAGCCAAGCTGGGTGGCTTCAAAAGTAAAATAGTTGTTCAATATTCCTTCTACATTTGTTTGGTAATATCTTTTTTCTATTCTAGTAATTTTCTTTATTATCTTTCTTCATGTAGGTTGTCACCTGTGGCAGTATTCCACTAGAATCATCTTACCAAAGGATATCCAGATGTGTGTATGTGTCAACGGAGTTATATGAGTATAGAGGCTGGGGCGGAAAATCTGCAAATCCTAAACACCGTTTCTTCTCGTGGGGCTCTAGACATTCAGAGGTTAGTTCAATGAACTGGTTATATTGAATCTGCATTATCAACAACTTAGTACTGTATTAATTTCAAATTACTGCCTTGACATGGTAGCTAGGTTTTCAATTCCTTAAAAAACTGAGATTGTTTTAGTCATGATTGAGAGCTTGAAGAGTAAAGATCCATGTTTCATGAAAAAACCTTAAGTGTACTGATGAATTATTCGGATGTTATTGTTTTGGATGCCCAGGTTTGGATTACTAGAAACACTAACCAAAACATGCTATGGCAACATATCATATTAGAAGTTCCTTTTGTGTGCTTCTTCCTATTGAATACCATTCTGCCAGCATGGGACACTTGTGGACCACATGCATGGACATCGATATGGTTCCTCTTCTTCTTTTTCTTAAAAAATAGGTAAAGGTAGAAATATACAAGTTAAGAATTGAAAATGGTCTCTTCCCCATGTTTGAGGTGTCTTGGGTTATACCCTCTAAATGAGGGGCTTGTTATCAAATTGGATGGGTCCTTCGTTAGCAAGAGGAGAAAGGTTTGGCAAGCTGCTCCTTTGTGTCTTTTTTTTTTGATGATTTGGAACGAAAAAATAGTGGGAGTTTTGATGGTAAAGGGCAATCTGATCAAGGAATCAAGCAAGCGTTTCTTTGTAATCTTTGGGCTTGGTCTAGTTTGTGTATAGCTCCGAAACTTCACCCCATTGTAGATTTTTGTGGATCGGATAGAGACTTCTTGAGGGGTGTTGATTTTTGTTGGACACCCTTTCCTTTTTTATTGCTGTTGGCACTCTGTATACTTGGGGACACCATTTTGGTATTTCTCTCTTTTTACACATACTTTTACTTACCTATCAAAAAAAGATAAATTAAGTATAGAAAAGGGTGCATTAGAGTACATGAGACATATACAAAGAGCATCAAAAGGACGTGTCATCATTGATACTTCTATGAAAAACATACTCTATTTATACAAATAGTCAGCTATATTATTTAATTTTTAAATTAAAATTACCCAAAAAAATTATGTTGATATTGGTTTTCATCAATGGGAAAGAATTGGATCAAATGTACAAGTGATGAGGAAGGGCTAAAATTTATGGAAAGATTTGAATATTTTGTGTGAGTACAGACCATTATTTAGCACATGAAATACTACTTGCAAGGCCCACATCAAAGCTGCTGATTTTAGCTTAAAATTTTCAACTCCTGAAAATGTTCGAAGTTCTGAATATATTAGATTGTCATCTATGAACTGGTTTAAATAGTTGAATGATTACTCGGCCTTGCTGAACTAATTATTTTCTCCACTCCACAATGTTTGAGTTTATAAAATATCTCCTTCTGTGCCTAATAAATCTGTATGATGATTTACAAACCTCTCCATGCTTATTTAGCCTTTTATCCCCAACATAAAACCAGGATTGACTTTGTTTAATATCCATCAGATGTCAGGACTAAGAAGTGACTATTATTAAGTTTTGCCTGATAGGAGGTTGAGCATCCATTGTGAGAGGCGAAAACCCAATTTTTGGTCTGAATTTTCATTCATGATGCCTTAATGCTTTTTGACATGCTCTTTTGGTTCCTGATTGTCACTTAGGATGCATGTTCAAAACTCATGACTATTCTGTCTAAGGAAAAAGTAACTTTTGACTGCTTAGATGGTTTTGACATAGGTGGGTTCTTTTGGAGGAGGCTACTTCTTCCAAAATTTAAGCTTTTAGTCAACACAAAGCTCTCTCTCTCTCTCTCTCTCTTCCCCTGGCTTTTACTTCCCCAGTGATGGAAAAGGTGAAGATTTCTTTGAGAAGGAAAAAAAACAAGCCAAGCAGCTAAAGGAGCATAAAGAGGATAGGCATAGGAATTTTAAACTAATTATGCTTGCCACTATAATTTTCACTCACAATTGCTTCTGTATTAGACAAAAGGTCGGATTCTAAGATTCCAGAACTCGAGATTGTATAAATTGGTGACTCCATTCTTTTTAAGCTCAAGAAGATGGTGTTGCCGAGGTCCATGCAGGAGGAGGTGTCTAATCGAGATGATGCCTTGAGTTGATATTATGGTGTTGGGAATAGGTTTTTGCCATGAACTGGTTAACATAAAAGAAATTATATTCCAAGTTTCAGACTCTTTTGCAGGTTTGCTATTCATTGGACTGCTAATATGGATATGAATCTGTCAGTGTGTAGTGATATTTTTCTGTGGCCCTTCCTAAGTTTCTGACCATATATGGAGAAATTGCCTCCCCTTTCCTGTGGTAAAATACCATTTTTTAACCTCTTGTTCACAGAAACATGTGGCCGATTTCTACATATCAGACTTCCAATCTGGGTTGAGAGCAATGGTGAAAGCAGGCTATGGGGCCAAGGTCGCTTCGTTTGTCAAACCAACTACAGTAGTTAACTTGTCAAAGGAAAAGCGAGAGCTATCCCCAAGCTTTCTTCGCTGGCTAGCTGATCGCAACCTCTCTAGTGATGATCGTATCATGCACCTCAAAGAAGGGTATGCCTCTTATTACTCTGTTCCATATGTAACTTGATGCCTCATGCTTTTTCATGACATTATTAATAATTCCTCACTCACCCTCTCATGACCCTGAAATTGATAAGTTGATTTTTTATCCTCTTTATGTTCTAGTTTCATTACTCATCCATGCCTTCATGATTTTCTAGCAATGAGGTTGCATGTTATCATGGTGCTTGCTTGAATTAATGGAAGAATCCGAAAGTCTGGTTTTTGGGGTTTATTGGAGTTTTCCATATCCGTGGAGTTTGGGGTGAAAATGACCTATATTAAAAAATATATTGATTTTAGGCCACTTTTGAAACTATTGTTCAATCTAATAGCCTTCTTATGCCACATAGGAAAGATGTTCAATTTTTTTAATACATGTTGGATGCCCAAGTTAGAAACCGTGGTTGTATTTTTGAAGTAAAGTCGTAGTTAAAAACTGTGTTTTCATTTTTAAATTAAAGCCGTAGTTAGAAACTTCGGCTTCATGTTTTAACTAAAGCCGCATTTTCTAACGTGGCTTTAGTAAAAAAAAATGAAGCCACAGCTTCGAAATTAAATTGGAATAATAAAAAAAAAAATCTAAAATCTCTCCTACATGGCATAAGAGTGTCATTTTGAACCAAAGTTTCAAAAGTGGCCTAGAATGAATATTTTTTTGGGAAATTAGCATAAAAAACCTAAAATTTCAAGTTTTTTGCATATTAAACCTGAACTTTGAAAATAGCATAAAACAAATCAAACAAACCTTAACTTTAATTTTTTATTGCAAATAGAGTCTCAACAATCTGAATCTGGCCTTCATTTGCAATCAAACAAATCAAAGTTCATGGTTTTTTTATGTAATTTTCAAAGTTCAGGCTTAATATGAAAAAAGACTTAAAAGTTCAAGGTTTTTTTAATGTTATTTTTCTTATTATTATTTTTTTATATATTTGATAAAAATGTTTATTTTGGACCGAAACTCCTTCCCATGCACGTTGAGAGCCAAAAAAAAAAGCAATTAAACGCTCATTTGACAAAAAATTTAATATCAGGTATATCAAAGAAGGAAGCACAGTTAGTGTGATGGGAGTAGTCCGACGCCATGACAACGTCCTCATGATCACTCCACCAGCTGAGCCTGTCTCAACAGGTTGTCAATGGGCTCGCTGCCTCCTCCCCAGCTATGTCGAAGGTCTCGTTTTGATGTGCGATGATAGCCAAAATGCCGATGTGGTTCCTGTATAGACTCGTCGACATCCCACGCCTCAACTTTCTTTTCCTACTGGATATAACGAGTAAATATTGAGAAAGGTTTTGGGAGGGGGACAAAAAAAAAAAAAAAAATAGAAGCAGCAGCAGTCCCAAGATTCCACTGTTCATCTTCTTCCCTTTCCTGGTTTTTTTTTCAAAACATATGTAAAAAGTGGCCTTTAGTAGAGATGCAAGAGCAGGAAGATCGAAGAAGCTGCGTAATAAATGAGGTTAAAGATTATCTAGTCAGGTTTTTTTGTTGTTTTGTTTGATATGCTTTGGGGTTCTAATGGTGGGATCCGAAAAAGAAGGGAAAAGTTTTCCTTCTCCTCCAAGCAGATGGCAGAACAAAAAAAAAAAGAAGAAGAAAATGATGTATTGTAATGATGCTACACATTTTGATTCTTCACTTGCTGATTCATGTACATAAGCTAAGCTGCATAAGGAAGGGTTCTCTAAAGAAGAGTTTCCGTTTGCATTTGCGATGTTCCTTTTCTTTTTAGACACTCAATTCTAGCATGGGTGAGGACTGAGGAGTAGAAGAATAATCACTATAGCTTATGTTTCTTATTGGCCATCAGCAGTCAGATAAAATTTTAACTTGTTATTTATCTAAAAGTTATTTTCAGACATGCATTTTTAAATTTTCTCTTTTTTTTTCTAAGAAACAGAAAAATATCGTTTAGGGATTTACAAAAAAGGAAAAATTTAAATATTTTGATAAGAGTAGGTGCCTGGACTAGTTTATGCGCACCCCAAGATTGGCTTCCAGAGGAGATTCAGTGATCCCTTCTAATAATAATGTAGAAATGAAATCTATATCTTCTAAGTTAGAGAAGGTATAAATACAAAGCTTACCATATAAAAAGATTAATTACAAAAATATTTGATTAAAAGACATTAAATAACTCTAAATTTATGAATCTAATCTTTTCCATAATTTTTTTTTGAAAAATATCTCATTTAAAAAAAAAAAAGGTCCTCCATTTCATGCATTTACATTATTTCTGAAAGGAAGGGGTTGTTTTTTTTGTCAAAATTAAATTTCCAAAATTAAATTTTCATATAGTCTTTTAATCAAATCACCCTTAATTAAAGAAAACTACAAATAAATATTATTAGACGATGATTATGGTTTTAAAAAAAGCTGTGACCTTTAAATTCCCTTTCTTCTTCTTCATCGAGAAAGCGAGAATTTTATGGCAGACAAAAGCTCAATGAATGTGAAGGCATTTCTTTCCCTATTTTCAATATATTATTATCATTGGAGGGGAAAAGAAAGAAAGAAAAAAAAAATGTTACAGGCTACATAAGATGGAATATTTTGTTACAACAGATTCATTCCTCTGTGACCTTCAAAATCCAGATAGTCTCCAGTGATGGGTCCACAAGAGGCGTTATACCCTAACCCGCCGCCGTAAATGTCAAAAACTATATCCTCTGAAGGCATATTGCCGGCGGCCTCCCGTCCTCCTTTGAAGGCATCCATTGGTGATGCCCATGCAGCAGGGGTAGACGCCTCTTGGTTCATACTCAGAAGAACATTCGGATTCTGGGGCGAGTTTCCAGCCGGTCGTTTGTTTGATGGATTAGCTGTTGTCAGAGAAACAGTAATGGAGGCCGACGACTGCTGCTGCTGCTGGTTCTTCATTGGCGACTTGGGTCGAAGGGCCTCTATCTCAGGTGTTGTCACGACAAGATGGGGTGCCTCCGGAGGAGGATTTCGTCCTCCGCCTCCCAGCCAGACTTTCCCATCCTTATCGGCAAAACTCCTTACATATGCCTGAGAATTTCACATATGATTTTTGTTACTACTACTCTTATGCAACAAAAAATTCAAAGAAATTACATAAAGACATGAATGACCTAAAAGGGTAAAAGTTTCATTATATTTCACAAAATTAAAATCAAGATTGACTGTTTAAGGAGATGAATGTGGTCAGGTCAGGTGGTAATGAGAGAATGACATGACTATTACAATGAACTATGTAACATTTTAGAGTTTTAAATGACAGTATCAAGCCATTGTACTCAAATAAGATAAGACAATTGCCATGAGGCTTGAATCTTAACTAAAACAAAAAAGGTATATCAAATAATAATAAGTAATTATAATTATATATATATATATATAGAGAGAGAGAGAGAGAGAGAGAGAGAGATAGGACAAATAATGGTTCCACATTACAAGTAGCATCTAGGCTGTAGGATGATCGTGTGCCTTACGCCCGCCTTACACCTTTTAAAATCACATTCCCACCTGGTAACCAATCTTTGCAACTAATTCCTCCATCCTTTGTATTGGAATCAACTCGCTTTTTAAGTTTATTTTCAACTCCATAATAACTTCAAACCACATGAGCAACCAAGGTAATGAACATTTGATCTTAGAAAGTCTCATAAAGCATAATACCTTCATCAACAAACAGCAGGTGGGACTCTTCAACCCTCTTACCTCCTCACTTTACCTTAAACCTCAACAAATAGCCTTCCTCCCCAAGCCTCTTAATGGCCTCCATGGCTTAAGATTAACAAGGCAAAAGAGAGCTCCCTTATCTCAATAGCCGCTATCAAGAATAGAGAACTTTGTGTTGGATATGTGCACCATTAATCCACCTGACTTTTTTTTTTTTTTAAACCGAAGTTCATCTTTTCAAGAACTAGTAGCAGAAAGTTCATCGTTTTAATGTTCAGCTCACAAAATTCCATAGGCATAAATTTTCGTCTTCCCGCATCAAGTCAATGGACTAATTAATTGGTTATAAACACTGCATAATGAATTTATCCTTTCTTGATGGAAGCAGTCTAGGACTTGGATACCACAATCTTAAGCTAACCAAAAAAATTGCTAGGAACTTGTAAAGGCCACCCACCAAATTAATAGGCCTAAAATCCATTACATCATCCACTGTCCCCTGCCCCTCTTCTTTGAAATTAGCACAGAAAACATGGCATTATGACTTTTACCAAACCAATCTTAATCATGAAACTCTCTGAGAGACTATCACCTCTTCCTCTACAACAAACCAACTGAGCAGCCACACAGTTATAGAGATCCATCTTGGCCTAGAGTTTTGCCTCTACATAAGTTCAATGCCCTTTCTACTAGGAAATTATTTTTGTAGTAACAGAGCCTAGAGAGAAATCATTCTCCTCCATTATGAAAACTGAAGAAATTGTTTTCTTTTAAAAACATTACAGCCATTAGGTGCTCCAAACACACGTTTAACATGGGTTACTAGTCATCATATCCCAAAGTTTCCCAATGGAACAAGTTTGCATAAATAATCAACCAATTCCCGAACCAAATATCTAACAAGCAAAAGGATTCAGCTATTCATATCTGTTAATCTCCAGAAGAAAGAAGGGGGTGTGGGATATTATACCTCAGCATTAAAGTTGGATGAGGATAATCCATTACCAACAGTCAGCCACCCAGACCGAATATTGCGGTCTTCACCAAAGAGCTCAAGCCTCCGGCGCCCGAGAGAGAAATGCTCAATTATCCTGTACATGTCTTCAGGCTTTGCAGTTGAACCTGCAATTCATTGGCAAAAAAAAATCCAGAATAAGGTCTCAATTGCTCACCCTTTTTTCCCTCTTGGTTTTATTTACAATATACCTATACCAGTAAAGAACACGGAAAATAGTAGATGAAGGTGGAATTTGGGATCTTCAGACTATGCAGTGATATAGCATTCAGTTATTTTTACAAGTAAACATAAAATTGCATGACAAACATCGTTAAAATCTCCTTTATTCACATACTTTGCAGCAATATAAATAAAACCTCCAAAATCTCATTTATTTATGTACTTCTGCACCAATATCAATAAAACTTTCCCTCAAGAAAACAATATACAAACCTTTTAGACCACTGCAAGTGCTAGAAACACGAATTCCAAATGTCTATTTGTGATATAGGCCCTAATGCCAAAAAAAAGAGGAAACAGGAGTTCCTAATGCACTAATGCCCAAGGAAACATCGGTGCTTAAAATCTCTGCTTCAACTTGTTTTTCTTAGCCCTCAAACATCACATATGAAAATCAAGACCTTACACACAATTAAGAACACATGCTATAAATAAATGAGGAGATGGGAGAAAAAAAAATTAGTAATGAAACGAATTAAACAACCTTTTACTCCATTCAGATGAACTCAAAACCATAGCAACACAACAAAATGTTTCTTGTCTACATTCTTGATATATATGAAGCAAGCAGCATAGTGATAAATGAACTAATGCCTGCACAGTGTTGATGTCCAAGTCAAAATGGTCACTATCACTGAATCCATGCAGGTTCCTCAGCAATGATTACATCTGTGTCAATGTTGGCATGGATGATATGACCATCAGTACTCCGACGAACAGTTCCTTTAATGCCCATCAAGCAGTGTTCCTTCATCACAATAACATGGGACTAGACAGTTTAGGAAAATAATAACTGCATTCACAAAGCAACAGACAACAAAGGCAAGGGAACAGGCAAGGGAACAGGGAACAGGGAGATGATGTAGATCTTCATAATCAAGGGCAAAGTCACAACCAACCTTTGAGTGCTGAAACAAAGTATGAGAATCATGGCGCAAGCCCGGAGTTGCATTAGTTTTATTTGTCTTTACCCAACATATATCTTCACACCTTCGAAATCCCCACTGAATGACATATCATGAGAGACCAATATGTGGTATGTATGCCAGCAACAAAAAAGGGGAAATCCTACTCACATAGTTCGATATGAAGCTTCAATTACATACCTTTTTCAGACATTGACGGCCCTGCTCAAGGCCCATGCCATCACCCACCCAAAGAAATATGAAAGATGGTGTATCTGCAATCGCCTATAGATTTAGGGAAACAAAAGTTTAGATTCAATGTCAAAAGGGGCAAAATGAAAGAATGCCAAGATGATCTATTGATATCAGGTTCAGGAAGCATTTTTACATAACTAAAGGAGAACTCTGTCAGGAAGAGTTAAACAGATGAACTGCTCATAAGGTGTTTTGTGTATCAGTTCATAAGGTGTTTAGTGCATCCTAACAATAAGTTAACTATTTAAGTATCATGATATGATACAATTATAGTGGACATATAAGATTTCGGCAAAAGTGTTAGCTAATAGGATCAAAAGTGTTTTGGGCCAGGTCATTTCTCCGGTTCAGTCGGCCTTTGTTGAGCGCATAAATTTTGATACAGTGGTTGATAATGCAACTAGGTTGTGGACACTATTATTAGAAGGAAGGAGAGCGGCATAGTGTGCAAGTTGGACATTGAAAAAGCCTATGATCATTTAAGTTGGGAGTTTCTGTTTCAGGTTTTGGAAAGGATGGGTTTTGGCAAGCGTTGGGTGAGCTGGGTGAAGTGGTGTGTCTCCATTGCGTCTTTCTCTATCCTTGTCAATGGTTCTCTAGCGGGTTTCTTCCGAAACTGGAGGGGTCTAAGACAGGGGGACCCTCTTTCCCCCTATCTTTTTGTGATAGGTATGGAGGCGTTAAGCCGTTTATTGAATCGTGCAGTGGATGGTAATTATCTCTCTGGGAGTAAAATTGCTGAAAGGGATGGGGTCGGAACTTTTATTTCACTTCGTCTATGTCGGATGATACTTGTTGCTCGCGGAGCCAACAAAAAAAAAAAAAAAAAAAAAAGATCACCGCTTTCCGAGTTGAACCCCGATGGTTTGAGGCATTGTCGGGTTTGAGGATCAATCTAAATAAGAGTGAGATTTTACCCGTTGGGTCTATAGACAACGTGCAGGAGTTAGCGGTCGAATCCTGAGCTGGATAGGCCTCTTGCCCCCTCTTCATACCGAGGCCTCCTGGGCTAACTATGCTATGGGGTGGGATACAAAGGAAGATGTGTTCGGGGAAAGCGTTACTTTCTTGGAAATCACAGTATATTTCTAAGGGAGGTAGGCTCACGTTGATTCAAAGTACACTATCGTGCCTTCCCATCTATTGCTTATCTTTATTCAGAATGCCGGTTTCGATTTGTTCTAGGCTGGAGAAGATCCAAAGAGAGTTTTTGTGGAGTGGGGGTAGTCTTGAGAAAAAGCCTCATCTTGTAAATTGGAAGACTGTTTGTACAGAGAAAAAGAAAGGGGGTCTTGGCTTGCGTAGATTTTCCATTCTCAACAAAGCATTGTTGTGCAAATGGTGTTGGCGTTTCGCTAACGAAAGGGATTCTCTTTGGAGAAAGGTCATTAGTAGCAAGTTCGGTGAAGACTCTAGGGGTTGGTGTTCTGACGATATCAGTGGTGGTTTTGGGGTTGGTTTGTGGAAGGAAATTAGAAAAGAATGGTCTCAAATTTTTATCCAAATAATTCTTGCCTCGGAAATGGGAGAAGGATTAGCTTTTGGAAGGATGTTTGGTGTGGTGAGGAGGCGTTGAGTCTTGTGTTTCCCAATTTATTTAGGTTGACTGCCCAAAAAAATGCTAGGGTGGCGGATTTGTGGGACTGGGATAGTGGGGATGGGGGTTGGAATCCGATCTTTATTCGTTCTTTTAATGATTGGGAAATGGAGGAGGTGGATAGGCTTTTACAAGTCCCGTGATAGAAATGTATCGTACTCTCATGGAGGACAAAATCCCTTCAAAGGTTCCGTGAATGATGCATTTTCTCGAAAAAGTATGTAATGGGTGTTAGATTGCTCTCCTCAAGTGGTTTTTCCGCGGCATTGAATATGGAACTAACACTATCCCGCCTAGAAATTCCAGCTTCTTCGCCGAGGCTTCGGGAAAAGTGCTTGCTTTAGACCAAATTTCAACGCCGTGGAGAGCTCAAGCAATGCTTGTTTCTGCGAAGAGGAGGAGGAGGAAATCATCTGTTACTTCACTGCAAAAAGGCCAGAATGCTCTAGGACCTTTTCTTGTCGATAGTTGGAACAAGTTGGGTTTTTCCGGATTCAGTCATTCAAACGCTCCTTTCTTAGCAAGGTGCCCTCGGCAAAAACGTGAAAAACATATGGATCGCAGCCTTTATGTTTATTCGGATCGTGGTGGCGTAATAGGAACATGTTGGTTCAAAATGTGGCTACTGGATCGAGACTAAATTTATCTTTTTCGGGGTGTTATGGTCGTTGGAAAATATTCATAGTGCTCGATAATACGAATTTTGGTCGCACTGGGCCCGGTCAGTGTAGGTAATCCGTTCTTTTTGTTTAGTTTCTCTTCTCGGGCCGCCCGCCTTCGAGAGGTGGTTTTGTCCTTTGTTTCTTTTGTTCTCCTTTTGGGTTCCTTTTTGTATACTTCTTGTGTATGTCTTGGAACCTTCGTTTTGGGTTTCTTTATCAATATAATTGCTTTTTATCGATCAAAAAAAAAAAAAAATTATAGTGGACATTAAATAAAAAATTGCACATTGACAATATCATTATTCATCATTTTATTGTTCTGGAATCGAGGAATGATATGTCATTATTGGCAACAATATCTAGGTTAAAAAAAATATCAATTCTCAAATGGTCCTTTGACATTATAGGGAAAAAAAAAGATGTCAACATTGAACTTCTATAGATAGTATTACTACTTTGCAACAAGAATGCATACAAAATAACTGGTTAAACGCTGATTTAGCTGCATGGAAACACTCATTTTCCATTAAAGAGAGGATTGCAAAGAAAAGCATAAGCAAATACCTCAATCTTAAGATTTAAGATTTCTTCAAAGGTCCAGTATTCCATATGGTCAGCAACACCAGGAGCCCGATGAACATATTCCTCCCAAGGGGGGTCCACAAGAATGACATCGAACTTACTTCCAAAGAACTCTGATGATAAGACATGCTCCCGTAAATCACACTTGTAGTACATGGGAGGAGGAGCAGATTTAGCTACAATTTCATCTTTCTTCTGTATAAGTTCACGAAGTTTGGGATAGTCCTCCACAACATTAGTAAGCTCTAACTCCCTGATGAAATTCTGTGGCCGCATACCTGTGTCAACAAAATTCTGACAGTAATCATTCTGGTCTCCTCTTGAAGGAGCTTTACCAGGAGGTCCACCAGATCTAGGAGGAACCCAACCCCCAGCGGCTTTATCATGTGGTTGTCCTCGTCCTACTGATCCTGCAGCATTAAAAAAACCAGGGGCCATGATATGGCTGGAGGCTGCCCTCTTCCAGGGCCTGGCTGATTAAAGTACATGGCAGGATTTGGTGGAGTTCCTATGTTAGGAGAAAACCTAGGACCTGATGGTCCAGGAGGAATGGAAGAGAGACCAGGTGGAACAGCCAACATATTCATATCAACAGGTCGAGCTCCAGGCCAAACAACAGGTGGAGAGAATGGTGGAATAAAGACACTAGGTGAAACTGGAGGCCCTAAGCAGTGGACAAGGCCAGGTTAAGTGGCTGCATTATTCAGGTGGTGGCAGTATCTCAAGAGGTCCAAAAGCATGATCCCAATAAGGGCAGTGGATCCCCAACCTGCTGGTTGTCTCTACCAGTAGGCCTACCTCTTCCTCCTCTCCCAACCCTATTCCCTTTTCCTCCTTGAGCAGCAGCCCTACTAAAAGAACCTGGATCCTGGTTTCCATAAGGAGGCTGTGAACCACTACTGGAACTTTGGCCACCACCAACACGACTAGACATAGCACCTTTCTGACCTCTTCCTTTCCCTCCCTGAATGTCAATGTCCTCTCTCCAAGAATGTTGATCTCGCATAGGGGTACTATCATCTATATATCTTTCCTTTAAATCATCACCTTCAGGAATGGGGCAGCCCATATGCATCAATCCTTCTTGACCTGTCCTCCCGCATATATGCTCCACTCCTCAGCATTTGGTGCTGACTTCATGTCAGATGTTGACCACCTTCACCCCTCCTCCTGCCAAAGTTGATCCCATCTCAGCTTTTCCATAATCAAGAGGCTTGGTTTGAATTCTCATCACATCATACTCTCAAATTTTGAAATTCCAAAATTTGATGAGGTTTTCACAGCTTCACCCCTGCTCCCATCTTTCCTGTTTCCAGAACGGCCATCATTCCTGTCCCGAGCATGCCTTGGTAACTCCCAGTCTCTTCCATGATCATATGCAACATCCCCTTCTTTTGTCTCTTTGTCGTTTTCCCGCCGGTTGCCTGCTTCAACTCTTTGAACTCGATCCTTGTTCCTGTCACTCCAGCTATCTTCCCTGCCTTTTGACCTATCATCCCTGTAACCATCCTTCTCCTGTTCCTTCCGTTTGAGGCCAACACTTCTTTCATGGTCAATCTCATAGTTCTCTGATCCTTGATGTCGTCTCCCACTCCGCTCAGGAGTTCTTGACCTGTTTGAGTGCTCAACTTCTCTACCACTTTTGTCTCTCATCCATACACTTCCATCCCCATCAGTATTGAAAGACCTTTCTCGGTTTTCAGCAACATCACGACCAGTAGGAATTCTCTGCTGCCGGTGCTTCTCACTTTTATCTCTGCCAGATCGATCTTCACGAGCCAAAGGACTTGCCTTACGATCTTCTTCGGGAACTTCTGACCTGTTTTTGCTCTTACTCCTCTCAGCATCATTTCTTATCATATTCTTCCTTTGTTGCTAGATTTGACACCTTGTCACCGTTTTTTAAATCTATGCCTCTGTTTTTGCCCTCGGTGGGTTCAGTTCTTGCAGATTTAATATCTCTTTAGCACCTCAGACATAGGCTCAAAAGCCTTCCCACTTCTCAAATCAACTTTTTCATAGTCACTTTCTTCCGCTTTCACAACAGAATCTGCATCATCCCATCTTCTCTTTGGGTTTCTCACCTGATCAGAAGATCCATGGCCTTTCTCTCGGTTGCTTTCTTTCCTGTCTGAATGCCTGGAATCTCTCTCCATTACCTTTTCAAGCTCTCCATCACGAGATCTTTCTTCTTCTTTGTTTTTGCATTTCCGGGAACCCCTGCGTGAGTTCATAAAACTTTGAGGCCATTTTCCTTCTCTCACTTTCATGACCATGCCCTCTAATCCCTACCTTATCTCCACCATCTTGCTTGTTCTCCAATTCGCCATCTTGGTACCAACTGCTCAGCTTTTCTAAAGCACTTTCCTCTTGTTTTTTCTTCATCTGCTTAGAGCGAGAATCCTTATTTCCTCTATAATTATCTTCTACTACTTTCAGCTCTAGAGCTACCTAACCTTTTTTGGCTTTCGTTTCTTTCACCAGAAGTTCTCCTTCTCCCACCTCCTGATCCTTCAGTTTCTTCTCCATTGCTAGTCTTTTTTGACTTGCTTGATCTGTGCTTCCTCTTATCGCTATCCTCCCATTCTCATCATCTCGGCTCTTCACTTTCGCTTCATCTGAATTATCATCTATGTCACATTTCCCCATGGCCCTACTAATGCTCAGGTGAATCCATTCAAGCAAAGACCTCAATGAATTGTTTTTGTTTAATCCCAAATATACTAACATGTCGTGGACAATGTGCCAAAAAATCATTCCTCGCAAACTGAAGTGGAAAATTAGAATGAAAATAAGAGCAAAATTATTTATTGCTCCTGCAATGTTTGTTTTTCCAGAAAATTTCTTCAAACAAGTAGAAGAGATATTCCTCTTCAAAGAGTTTTTCCTTCAAGGAAATAGGAGATACTAGGTGAATTTCACTCCAGCTTCATGATAAACTAACCATATGGACAAAAGGAATTTTAAGAGAAACATAATTTTAGGCAGAATTTCCGCCTGCCCAAACAACCAAATAACTCACATAGTAGTCACAAATAAAGTCTTATGGAGTTTAGTTGAGTCCTAGAACCACGCATTTGCTAAGGACATCTTTTGTAGTCCCTTTCGTGACTTCACATAGCTAAATGACACCCACTTTTCAAAATGAAAAAGAAAACAAATTCAAATTTGACGAATTACAATTGTAAATCTCAGCACAAATCCAAAGAATGCTCAAAAAACCAAGCAAAGCAGAGTTCAATGTTGCATAATAATACACCAACTAACAAGAAGCCTACATTCAAAATTTTGATTTATTTCCTTTTTGTCCCTTTTTTCTCACCAACCAAAACACCATAACCATACCCCCTCAATTTCTCTCTCCTTCATTTTCCTCCTCAAGTCCCCAGGCCCTAAGCACACATGAAGAGGAAAAACCCCCAAACCCCAGCCAAGTGCAATTTAAAACCAAAACAATGTTTCAAAAACCCACTAACCGTCTGACACAGAAAAACTATATATATATATATATATATATATATATATATATAATTCCTAAAAAGTAACAATAACAATAATT
This sequence comes from Tetrastigma voinierianum, assembly GCA_016808115.1. Classification (NCBI taxonomy): domain Eukaryota; kingdom Viridiplantae; phylum Streptophyta; class Magnoliopsida; order Vitales; family Vitaceae; genus Tetrastigma; species Tetrastigma voinierianum. Next base: position 154,479 of record JAEQBH010005790.1, on the reverse strand, counting down.
AAGTGTTTTCCATTGCCTTCATTAACAACTCAAAAGAATCAAAAGATCTATTTACATGTTTTTCCTCCTTTTTTTCAACCAGCAAACAAACTATATCATAATAATTCAAATTTCTAATTTTCCTTCTTTCCTTCCATCCAGTTTCTCAGCATTCAAAGGCACCATGTTTTCCCATCGGCGGCAAAATCAAAGGCACCGAACTATAATTCTCCAAATCCCAATTCAATCCATAGAAGTCCCAAAACCCACAGTTACAATAACAATAATTAAGTGTTTTCCATTGCCTTCATTAACAACTCAAAAGAATCAAAAGATCTATTTACATGTTTTTCCTCCTTTTTTTCAACCAGCAAACAAACTATATCATAATAATTCAAATTTCTAATTTTCCTTCTTTCCTTCCATCCAGTTTCTCAGCATTCAAAGGCACCATGTTTTCCCATCGGCGGCAAAATCAAAGGCACCGAACTATAATTCTCCAAATCCCAATTCAATCCATAGAAGTCCCAAAACCCACAGTTACCAAGTAATTACTTAACACATTGTTAAGTCAACTAACTTAATTCTCTCTTTGGGCCGGAAAAAGAAAAGAAAAAATACAAAGCTCAGAATCCTCTGCTTCACACCAACCCAACACACCGTAAATACAATTTCGCAATTTTCCTTCCCTTTTCCCTCCCATGCCCTCCAGTTTCTCAGCACCCAAAGCCTTCCCACATTTCTGTGCAGAAATGAAAATAAAAATCAAACCTAACGAACCATAATTGAAAACCGAGTTAAATCTTTAATGGAAACAATCAAACCTAAAATAAAAAAGTTTTATTCAGATAAATATTCATAAATAACAAAATTAAAAGACCACGTACTTTAAACATGTGATCTATGAAAAGGGGTTTGGCGGTTAGGGTTGAGAGTTACCTGATATCGGCGATCCGCTGTCAATTCTCTCCGCCAGAAACCTAATGGAGTCGTAGAGAGAAAATGGAGTCTCGTTGAGATAAAGCGTGGAAGGAATTTCAGAGTGAGAGTTGTGTTTGGAAAATATGGAAACCCTAAAAGCCACCTGAATAGTTTGTAGATTTCCAGGTTAGTAATTATTTTAAAAATCAAATACTTGGCATCTGTGGTAAAGAGTACAAGTTTGGGATTCAAAGGATTATAATGGGCATAAACGTATTTTGGAACGAGAATGGGTAATTGTCTTATCGAGCTGTGGTCTCGAATGAGTATACATTTTAATATTTTATTATATTTTTAATATAAATATATTATAATTTTATTTATTAAATATGTTTATTTTAGTCCTCAAAATGTAATTGATGAAATTATAAATCAGTATAAAAATTTAAAATTTTGAAATCAACCGCGAATTTTAAAAATATCTAAATTTGGAAATTTTAAAATTTCAAAATTTTAAATTTTAAAATTTGGCGGTTGATTTCAAAATTTTAAATTTTCAAATTTTCAAAATTCCAAAGTTTCAAATTTTCAAAATTTCAAAATTTTAAATTTTCAAAATTTCAAATTTTCAAAATTTTAAAAACTCAAGGTATAGCCTTACAAAATCTTACATAAATATGTGATAATTATACCCATGATTTAAATTCGTCGAACTCGATTGTCTCCATAAACTTAATTAGCATATGGATTAGTTATCGCATTATTTTAAGAAGATATCCTCCATTTGATGAAAGAGTACACATTGATGAATGGGATATGCTTTCGCGAAACCAAAGAAGAAGAGTCGAGGAAGCGAGAAGGAATAAGCATCGTGGTTCAGTTCTGAGCCCGCGAGGATCATTCGTCGTGGTCGAGTTGAAGGTCGCGAGGCTACATGTGTCATTTCGCTCTCGGTGTGTATATGATGCTTTTTTTCGAAGGAGGTTTCGGATGGGTCGTCCTATTTTCCTTCGAATTGTGAACGGGGTGGAACAATATGATCCATATTTCGTTCAAACAACAGATGCTATCGGAAATCTCGGACTGTTTTCCCTCCAAAAGGTAACAGCTGCTTTCAGAATTCTTACTTATGGAACACCAGCAGATTCTGTAGATGAATACGTGCGGATTGGAGAAAGCACTGCAATAGAGAGTCTTAGAAGGTTTGTGCAAGCAGTTATTGCTGTGTTTGGCGATGAGTACTTGAGGCCACCGAACAATAACGACATTGCTTTCGATTCTGCTGCGATTGGTGAGCAACGGGGCTTTCACGGCATGTTGGGCGTGTCAGATATGTATCGTTGGAAGTGGAAGGTGTCCGCGCAGCGAGGTATGTACCTTTGGTCATTGCCATGAACCTACAAAATTTTAGAAGCCATTATTTTGAAGGAAGCAATATGAGCGTAGTTCCCTTGATATGATTAAACATCTGTTGTATCTAAAATTCAATATTAAATAAAATTACCTGTAGATTTGGATGTCATTGAAACACAGATCGATGCCGTGATGATACACTTGAGTCGGATCTCACAGTGACGGCCAGCGACCAACTTGATCTACGCACAGTCGATCTACGATTCGACCAATGCACTTGCGAGTCAGATCTTCGGATCATCGCCGGGGTGGTATGGATGTGTGTGGAGCCATGATATGAATGGGGCATTAGAGGCGAGATCTTAGAGGCGGCTTGAAAAAACGAAAGATAGAAAAAGTGTAGCACCTATTAATTACGTATTCTCAAAAAATGTATGAAAAAAAACTCAAAGAAAACCTTAAAATTCTCGAGGAATAGCATTCGTATAATAAATTATATTTATTACATAAATAACTTGGATTCATACTTAATAAATTATATTTGTTATAAAAAACTAGTTCGTATAATAAATTATGTTTATTGCTGAATTTATAATTTATACATATATTTGAGAATACTAAGTGGGACTACAGCTAGCGTAATTGCTAACAATCTCCCACTTGCTCTTGAGTACAAGCTTGAGCATAAGCACGAGCGAGTAGAAACCGACTTTTGTATTCCATAGTTCCGATGCGATATGAGTACCAGCGCTTTCCACTGAGGCTGTTTTGGGGATCCAGTATTATTAATTAAGGAAACCTGGTGAAAGCGATTATCTGTCAGGTGCCACTCACTGAGGCCGAGTTGAACTCCAAAATTAATAATATTGATATATATTAATTTCTCCATTGTAAAATATAAATTGGTGATGATTATATTTTAAATCATCAATTAATTATTTTAATCTCATGATTTACTTGAGTTTCTCTAATGGATCAAATGCCTTTGACGTGAAGCATTATAAGTCACAAAGCGTCTCGAGAGGATATTTAATACGATTTCGTTTTGTTTATTTAAGCAAATCGGTAATTAAATGATGGCGTTCACAAATCATCTAGGTATTGGCATGAAACTAGGCCTCACATATTGACAATTCAAAAGACCGATAATTGTTAATTCACCATTTAAAATAAGCTGGGATTGAGAGAAAATAATATCGATATCACTTGAGAAGGCACTTTGGCGCGCCAGTTTACCTAAGCGTAACTCGTGAGGTTAGATCCATCTTGTTCATATTATAATTAACTTTGGCGCGGGTAAAGCGATCGGGTGGGGATTGATACGAAGTAATTTGGGACCTTTAGCCATCTTCATCCCCAACGCTGACTTGATTGAGATGTGACATCCATTTGAACTGATGATCACCACGCACTTCCCAGTCATTACAGTGTTCATTATAGCCCCTACTTTGCGGCCTGCCTTAAGAACTTGATTGTGCAAACATCTTATGCAGTGGATGTTACGCTCCACTCTCGGGAATGGATATCATCCTTTCAAATGACTAACTTAACAACGGCAAGAATATAGCGTGGCGATATATCATTTTCCTTGTCAATTAAAGAATCTTTTTGCGACTTGAAGTCGGATGCATTTCTTTGAGGCTCATTTGGGCTTTGGTGTGGTTAGGACCAGCAGTTTAAAAATCGAGAACAATATACAAGGTTGGTTTTCGTATTATAATTATTTCCATCCATAGGCTTTTGACTCAAAATCATTGCTGAGTGGGTTAAATGATGCCATTTTAAAAAAAATACACACACTAGTAGTGGCGTAATATCTTACAATAAACATAATCTTAAAATTTGGTTAATCAAAAACTATTTTTAATTTATTGTAAAGCAATTATTTGGTTTCCATTATAAACAATTCACGTTGGGAAAGATATTTATAACAAACTAAATTTGATCCTTGAAATGATTAAAGTATCACTACTGATTTGGTTTCGGAGAGGAGAATTGAGGAATACAAGTGGAGTTTGTACTTGAAATGTGCTTCTTGAGCGGGATTTTTCTGGAATGTGCATAATATTTCTTCCCTAATTGTTTCCAAAACTTTGGGCATAATAAAAATATCGCATAGCCTCGTTGGAGGTAATAATTAAATTAAGTTTGAGAATGTTTTTTAACCATTGTTTTTAATTTCAAAATTATCTTTAATATCCCAAGATTGCCGACGTTGGGCAGTCAATCTTATTAAATTTGAAACTTAATTGAGTCTAATCAATAAAATATGTATGTTTTATCGTTGGGGCATCACATGATCATTTTATTTATTAGACCCACAATGGAACCCTTAGGTTTAAAATTAAATTAATTAATTAAAACGCTTCCCTGACTAAATATATTTTTAAAAATAATAGGGATTTTCTAAAATTATTTCAAAAATAAAATAATTTTTCCATATGGTATTAAACTAGATAATAGAATCATAATATTATTATGCACATGTAATTATCATTGATGCAAATTTATGGCACACTATTCTATATGGCATGTTATCATTACATAAAGCATTATTTATAAGCATATAATTTAAGCGAATTATATAAAGCATTAATTAAGTAACCTAATCCATGGTTTATAAGAAAAATTAAAATTGGGCCTATTACAAAATATCCTAAGGTTCTTGGGGCCCAATTATTTTAGTTTCTAAAAGGCATAAGCTGAAAACTAAAATAAATTAAAACCACAAAACCTAACATGTTCTAATTTGAAGGGTAGTAGGTCAGCGAATCCACCAAATCCGAAAACCGGCCCGGGAAGAACCACCAGCACGGCAGGCCGGCCGCGGAAGTAGCTGCCAAGACGACTCCGCACGCGCCCCTACGCGCCCAAAGACTATCGAGTGAGGACCACGCGAAACTCCCACCGGCGTGTGGCGCGTGGCGGCATTCGGGCACCGCCCGATCCGAATCCGACGCGTCTCCTCCTCCTCTAGCGTTTCCACGGTGGTCGCGTTACGAGATGGTGTCGGATCTTCTCGGCTTTCCAAATATTGAAGGGTGTATGATTCTGAGTTTTGAAATTTAAAATTACAACTATTTTTAATTAAAAAAAAATCAAAATAATAAACAACTGGAAGGAAACACGTCTTATAATGGCCTCTCACTTATTAAGCCGAAAAATTAATCTGTCAATCTCTTGAAAGTGGATACAAGAATGGCCATTTAAGAATAATACATTAATTTGGCTGAACAAAAATCATAAAATTAACGAGATCTAATCATGGAGTTTAACAACAAATAGAACCTAGATTTTATATACTAAATCAACATCAAAAATTACATGCATTATTGAATACACAGATACACATATCTAATCATGGCATGCTACGATGCAATTGAAGGAAAACCTGCTTGACGGAAGCATGGATCTATAATATGATTAAACATGCATTTGTATCTAATTAATGGCCAAATAAAATTACCTATCATGAAAGATTTGAGATCGTCAGTGAAACACGAATCGACCACCCGACGACAATCTACAGTGGATCTACGACAACGACCGCGCGACCCAGCAGATACACACGTCCGATCTGCGGATGACCGTGCGCGGGTCGATCTTCGGATCTATCCTCGGAAATTGACGTGAGTTGTGTGAAGCGCGATGAATCGGGCGTGGGAACTAAATCTTAGACGCTTGGGAAAAACCAAGGGCAGAAAAATTCTTTCTTTTCTGCTGATACTGTGATACTCAAAAAATGTATGTATGAAAAAAAACTCAGAGAAAACTTTAAAACCCATTTACATCAAGGAATAGCGTTCATATAATAAATTATATTTCACATTATAAATAACTTAGTTCATATAATAAATTATATTTATTATAAAAAAGCAAATTCATATAATAAATTATATTTATTATAAGAAATTTATAATTTTATATATATTTGAGAATACTAAAGAGTGGGACCCAAGAGCCGCATAATTTAACTGCAGGGCTTCTCCAAGATCTTTGGATTATGGCATGCCTTCCTTTTGGGCTTCCACAGGATCTCTTAATGACATCAATGTTTTGAAGCGATCCACAGCGTATTTTGGCTTGTTGGTGGTCGTATCCTCCTATTAATTATAGAATTAATGGTCACGACTAGCACAATGGGATATTATCTAGGCGATGGCGTATTTTGCCACGATTGGTCGACGTTTGTGAAAGCATTCCATATCCACAAGGATTGAAGAGAAAACATTATCTTTGCTGACCTGAGTATAAAAGAGAAAAGATGTAGAGCGGGCATTTGGGGTGCTTCAAGCGTTTTGGTATCGATGGACCCGGCACGTTTTTGGGATGAAAAGCGGCTTGCTTATATTATGAAAGCGCTATAATAATGCATAATATGATTATTGAGGATGAAGGAGCTACCAGTGAGTAAGCCAGTTTTGATGGAAGTGGTGAAAATCCAATAAGTTCAAGTATCTCATGTGCATACACGAGGAGTTCGTAAGACTTCAATTATTCGTCTTTATGGGTTAAGGAGCAATGCAACGTCATTCTCGATTACGATCATTCTTATTGAACATTTATAAGCCTTGATATCAAGACCAAATTGCAAATCATGAATAATGCCAATTTGAATTTGCAAAATTCAATAAACTAGTAATTTTATTATATGAGTGAAAAGTCGATCTGATAATAGTAAAATAATAGTAGAAATCAATCACTACACACATTAAAAGTTCTCTTTCTCATGGTCTCAACTTGAGATTCTCCCAATACTCTGCGGTCATTTGGATCCATGTTAGTTGTGTCGGTTGCATAATTTGCAATGCTAGCGCTTTTCCTCAATTCATTCCTTTGATCGTGTAAGTGGCTGCGTAATAAACATTGAAATTTGGTATTTACGCATGTTGGTTAATGCTCTCTCCTGTCATTTCGACTTTTGCATGTGCGAGTTCTATCCTCTGTTGCCATCGCTCAGTTGTTATCGAGCCTTCAGAGTCATTAATGAGGTTGTTTTTATCTTTAGCTTGTTTCTTGGAAGCCTTTCTGCCCAGTGGTCTATCGAGATTGGGGGAGAATTCGTTTTCATCCCTTAAAAAAACGGATTGTTGGGTTGATGGAGAAGACGAAGTAGGACTCATACTTGTATGACTTTTTTGCTTTTTGTTGGATATAGTATCAGTCCATTTCGCTCACGACTCAATATTTCCAGCCATTACTCATCTTGAAATGGTTTCCCAACCGTAAAAGTGTACGGTTCTACGATGCTTGACAAATTAAAATTTACAAATGAATTAACGACGTATAAAATTAACATTTAAAAATAGTAATTATATATAAAAATATGAACACTTACCCTTCCATTTTAATTTTGTCCCACTTTGTTGTCTTACTCTCTACTTATTTGTAAAATCCAATTTTGCACACTTAAAATATTAATATCTTCCGTGATTTTTTCAAAAGTTTGAAGCATTCTATGTGATTTCATAATTACTCATAGTAATTGAAATTCTTTTAAAAAATGACCACGATTGTTGTTCATTCAGTTACTGCATCTTTGCTTGTGTTGAGCCACCCTGACACAAGGAGATTATCTTCATTTGGAGTGAAATTTTGTCACTTTTGTGTTCTCCAAAGTAGGTCAAACAACATTTCATTTGGTATTTGCGTTAGTACGTCGGGATTATCGTCTCCAACTTCATCACATACGTTGTCATCGCTCATTAATAAATTAGTGAACGAAACATCGTACTGATAATCCATCTATAGGAGAAAAAAAAACTTAAAGCGAGTTAATTAAAATATTTGTAAGCTAATAAAATAAATTAATTTATATCAAGTAAAACATTTTATTTTAAATTATTCACAAAAATATGATTTATGGTTTTTCATTTAAGTAATAATGTGTTATTTATAATATTATTTTTGAAAATAATTATAAGTTAATTAAAATATTTGTAGGTTAATAAAATAAATTAATTTATATCAAGTAAAACATTTTATTTTAAATTTTTATTTTAAATTATTCACAAAAAATATGATTTATGGTTTTTTATTTATTAATAATATTTTATTTATAATATTATTTTTTAAAAACAATTATAAGTTAATAAAAATATTCGTATGCTAATAAATAAATTAATTCATATCAAATAAAAATGTTTTTTTTTATTTGTGTTGAAAGCATTTACAAAAAATTATGATTTAAAGGTTTTCCAATTCAAATACTTAAAACAAGTTTTATTACTTAAAAACAAAACGTGTTGTTGGGTGAAGTGGGCTTAAAAAACAAAAAACGTGTTGGGTGGGGGTGGGGTTGATCGGCTCTTGGGAAATTTCAGAAAGTCATTTCTTTGGAGGAGGGAAAGAAGGAAGAGAAAGGGGTATTTGGAGCAGCGACGGCGATGGGAGTGGCAATTTTGCTTTCGAGAAAGAAGGTTACCTGAAGTCGGAGATGGCGGCGGCCGTGATTTTGGACGGAGGCACGTCCGCGATGAGTCCTGTTCTTCCCTTCTCTTCTTCCTCGGATACGTGTATAAAATATTTCTTTGTGTTTGGTTATTTATAAAAAATTTTGTATCGGATTGGGGTTCAAAAACATTCGGTTTCTCCCCGGTTCAACGGCTATGAACGGGTTGTTTTTCCCTCGAATTATGCAAACTCATGACACCGGCTGCAAATTTGGAACCCCAAATTTTGGGGTTCCATTTTGATGATTGAAATGGAATCCCCGTTGGAGGACTATGCCGACGGATTGGGATTCCATTTTGGCGGTTATTTGATTTGGCGATTGTTATGGCGACGGGTTGGAGATGCTCTTAGGGCTGTTTGTTACTATTCTTGATAACAATTTTTGAGAGCATAGATCACACTATTTTCATGTTTTCTGAAAAACTGTTTTTTTTTTTTTTTTTTAATTTAGTCTAGTGTTGATAATTGATTATAAAAATTACTATTTTGTAAATAAGTTAATTTCGGGTAGTTGATTAAAAGTAAATTTACCTACATAGACATGATAGACATATAAAAATAATGCACATATATAATAGTGATATTTGGTGTTGGTATCTATTTGTTGTTTTTATAGTGACTTTGAATGAGAGGGGGTAGAGATGGACCAAAAAATAAGTTAAACGGCTAAAATTTAACTAAAAAATATGTAAATATATAAGTAATGAGCCAAGTGGGATTCTCGAATTTTATTAGAGAAAATTAGAGTAAGACCACATCCTACATAGGTCAAAATAATGTTTTTTTTCCTATTTATAATCTCAAATTTTGTTCATATTTTGTTTGATTTCGGTTCTCTTTGTGTCATTGATTAATAATCAAACCATTAATCACAATTTATTAAATATCTAATTTATCATTGATGGTGCTTTTTCTACCGGTATTGGACTGGAGCGGGTTGGAGTCTTTGGGTCGATCCGCCGATCCTACGCGATGCGTTATCTGCAAGAAAAAGCAATAGAGAGAAGGTGACTCGGCGAGGAGTGCGGGCGCCTCCGTGCAAGTGGGTTCCAACTTTAAAAGGAAAGAAAAGATCCAAGCGCGCGGCGCGAGTTTACTGCGTACCTTTCTGTGGTAAAATGGATTGGTATTTATAAGGGGGAGTAGTGGTTACTTTCCTTATTAGATGTGTCTGATGTCTCTCCCATTAGGTGAGGTTTCCTTTTATTATCGTGGGCCAGGCGGTAAGGGATAATGGAGGAGCTAGTGATCCGCTTTAAGATTTTATTTCTAATCATTGGGCGCGTCGTGGGCCCGGGCCTCTTTCTTTCACACGAGTTTTTAGGGCAGCCTATATCACATGATTGCCTGGCATGGTTGTTTCAATTATGGGCTTGGGCCCGTGTACTTTGGCATGGGTAGGATCTCGTTGTGGGCCAAGCTTCTTTATTGGGTATGTGCCTCTATTCCCTTCATAAGGCGGATGCTTGGGCTTACACCCTGGGCTTGCGCTCTAAGCCTGTGCCCATATTGTTTTCTACCTCATCAGTTGCCCCCCTCAGCCCTTGGGTGAAACGGAGAAGCAGGCGGGTGAATGGATTTCTTGGATCGGTTGCGGCTTCCATGTGGCTAGCCGAGGATGGTTTGATCCGGGCTTTGTCGCCATCAAACGTCTTGTGATAATGATGGCCATCAAACGATTGTTGCTTTCCATATCTTTAAAAACATTCCTTGTATCGCGTTCTTCCGTTCTTGAAACCGCTTCTTCTATGGGTTTGGAAATGTCTTTGATCAGTGCTCAGAGCTGCTTTTGGTGCTTTCTGTCGTCCTGTCTCCCTATGGACCATTTTCCCTTCTTTCCTTCTTTGTTCGGTGCCTCTTTCTTCTTCTCCGTCCGTTTTTCTTTCCTTGTTTTGAATTTTAGGTTGTTAGGGCATGTTAGGTTGGGGTTCCGCCTCTTTCGTTGTTTTGTTCGTTCTCTCTCTCCGCCGCTTAATCATGTGTGCTTTCTCTGGTCTTCTCGTTCTGTAGGCCTGCGTATAGAAGGAAGGCCGGCTGAAGAGCACAGAGGTTAGGGGCGGCGGCGACCCGGGGCTCGATGAATCCTGCCATTGTAGTTCTTCAGGGTCCTTCTAGTAGGTTATCTTCCTCGCGGCAGGGAGACAGGGGAAGATTAGTGATGTGGGTATCCACGTGACCCGGAATATTTGAGGGCCGCCATGAGGTACGCGGATGTTGTGGGCCCTAGTCGGGTTGAGCCTTCGTACGCTAAAACCTTCGCTACTTGTTATGGACCTCCTTTTGGTGTCCGAATTTGGTGTCATGATCTTCTCACGTCTTATGTTGTTCCCGTTCCCAAGATGGTTTGCTTCTTTGAGGCGGCCTTTGAGAATGGTCTCTGCTTCCCTTTGCACCCCTTCATCAAAAGCGTCCTATAGCATTTCAATGTATGTGTCGTCCCCAGCTCTCTCCCGATTTTGGGCGCAGTTGGCCTTTTAGTTTCGGGGATAGGGCATCGGGGTCCCTGGTATTAGCTCTTCGGTGGATCTCTTCGAGCGTGAAGAGGCCTCGAGAGAGGCTTCTTGTATATTTCAAGGCGGCCCTTTGCCCAGACTATCATTTTGACCTCCTTCCTCCACAAACGTGGAAAGGCTATTTTTTTGTCGGGGGTCGACATTGGGAATACAACCCTACCGATCAAGATGATATGTAAGACCCCAGAAAATTCTAACTTTATGAAAAAGGATAAAAGGGTAATTTTGGTTAAAATCCAGAATTTTTCTATATTTTTGATGACGAAACGGACTTCCACTTGGGTAGGGGCCGATCTGTGAGCTCTGGCTATCCGTCGAATTTCGTCGAATTCCGAGACAATCGGAATTTCACGTTTTTCGAGGCAACGAGGGTAGTACGGGAGACTTGGCACATTTTAAGTGGCTCAAGATAAGACACGTGTCAAGTGGAGAGATAGTCAAACATGAGCTCAAGTGGGACCTATGAGGCAGCGCGGCAACATGTGAGAATTAGGTGAAAAGTATCATGGTAGATGGATAGGAGGATAAGGAAATCTTAAGAAGCAATGGGAAAGTGACCAGAGTGGCGAGTGATGAGGACGGGTTCTGACCCAGCCTAAATAAGCTTGGTTTGGGGCGGGAAAGGAGGGAGAGAGAAAGAGTAAGCAGAAAGAGGGAGAAAGATGGGAGGAATTCTTCAGTTGGGAGAAATGCACCTCCCAGGTATTCGACGTCGATCTGTCGAATCTCGGCGAGGCAAGAGGCAAAGTTGATCCCCACTGCAAGAGCTACGCGTGGGTATCAATATTGTGGAGTTTCGACAAACTCCGGGAGGTAGGGGTCTTCTTCTACTTGGATATTCTTTGTCTAAAAAGCCATGAAAATGGCTTTGGATGTTGTGAGGCCAGAAATGACCATGAGTTCCCGGTTCCACGAAGTGGAACCAATGCTTGATGAGGGGGTTGTCCCCAGACTGACCCACATAATTAAATTTGTTAAGCGATCCCGAATTATGTTTGTGAAATGCGTCCATGTGTTTTGCTTGCATGTTATTGCTTAAAATGAATGGCTTGGAATGTGTATGGAAAATGATATGTTAATACATGCTAATTGATGTCTTAACATGAATGTTTGAATTATATGAAATATAATTGTGTATGATCCATTAGAATTGGATATATGAATTGGCATCATTGCATTCATGTGCACGGTGACATCGCGTAGAGTCGGGTGTGGGTGCACGGTATGGTTCTTTCACCACTCTTGGTGAATGTGGGTTGAGTTTGTCTTTGGGACTACTTCCAATAAAGACTCATAGTTCAAATCATAAAATGAAAAGTAATTAATGTGTGTTGAGCGAAGCAAGAAGGGGGCCGTTAATTTCCTCAGGTGAAAAGCCTGGAAATTGGGTGTAAGAGACCCGCGACACGAGTTAAAATTTATGTTTGGGTGTAAGAGACTCGCGACACTAGCCAAAAATTATGTTTGGGTGTAAGAGTCCCGAGGCGTAAGCCGAAATTTATGTAGCTTAAAATAGAACACACGGTCACATTTATCACTTAAACCCAGAGTTGAGTGATAGGAGTCAAGGTTGACTCAGGATTGGTTACCCGTTGGCAAATTGCATTGGGTGTTGGTGAGCCAACAAAGGCTCGGTGTTTGGGTGTCATTGGCATTACCAGTGACGATTGCCACACTTGGCATAGGCATGTGTGAGGGAGTTGGTGAGTGAATCGGGGTAAGGGCATGGAAAACATTTCATACATGATATAAATCATTCCATGTATGCATTGTAAATTGTATGGAATGTGAATGTTGTGTTGTCTTCGTGCGTGTGCATTTAAATTGGGGAGTAGCCCTCGTAGGAATTTCAACTCTTGGGCATTGCTGCGCCTTCCCCGTCGTGGGATCTCCACTTTCGGGTATAGGGGTGTTCGGAGAAGATGACGCTCCACCCAGAGGCGCTTTTGAGAAGAAAGTCGACATGTGGCTTTGATTATATGTTTTGTAAAACATGTAACAAATATTCTGATTAAAACATATTCGTATAAGAGTGTAATTAACTCTTGAAACTATTATAATATAGTTGATTATATTTTGGTGAGTGTGGATGTATGAGCCAATGTGGCCATTTTTACTCATATATGAGTCTCATGATATGAGACACACAGGTTTCCGTAGGTTGACGGTGGTCAACGAGACCCCCGAAAATTTGGGGCATCACATGATACGTTGGGGATTCCGACAGTATGGACTGCCCTTGAGAACCTGCGTGAGTTTTTCGTTTATGCTAGTAGGGGTTGACTTTTTAAAGGTCTTGCTATGTTCTTGACTTTGCTTTGGTTGCGTTGCTTTCAAGTATCCGTCCTAACCTTACTCTGAGGGACGAGGGTAAGCGGCGAGTTGGGGCGAGTGTCGCGCTGAGGGCGTATTCGTCCCGATCGGTCGGGCATTCCTGGCTCTTCGAGGTGTGAGGCCCTTGCTTGTTGTACATATTTGAGATCTCCTCCCTAGCTCCTGCTCACCGGAAATTTCTCTGAGGGCCTCATGTTGTGGAAACCCCGACTCGTGAAGAACCGGACGTGTTGATTTCTTTGGAAAGAAGGAGAAGTGTAAAGCACATAAGGCTCGGATCCCCCTAAGCGGCCTCCCAACTCGGGTAGGCTCCCAGAGGCTGGGAGCATCGGTTACGACATCGCCCGATCAAGGACGGGATACACGCCCAAGTTCGGGTGAGGGGGCAGACGTTGCCCTCTTTGGCCGAGGTGTCCGAGGTGGCGGGTGCACAACGTCGCTCATCCTCTGTTGCAGGAGCCAAGGGTTCTTTGAGAAGGGCTGGTAAGCCTCCTTTGAAAGTTCTTCCTATCTCTATCTGGAGCCCTTCGGCGCAAAACGCCATGCCTTCCCCTCCGATACAGGGAGATTTGGGAAACGTTCTCTTTGGAGTTGAGGGGGGTGAGGACTCCTTGTTTACCAATGCGGAGCTCGCCGCCGGGGCTGTTTCGTCTATCCTTCGGGACTTTGATCTCAAGAAGGCGGATGCCTTGTGCGTCGAGGAGGCTTTGGCTCTATCGCTTAAGAGAGCCGCTTTTGTACGTTCGAGCACCTTCTCTTATTCGTCTCATCGTTGTGTTACTGTTGTCTACTAACTCCATCTTGTTCCTTGGCGAATCTTTACTTATACAAGAGGCGAGGAGGGCGGTCAGTAGAGCTCTGCTAAGACGGTAGCTTATACAAAGCTAAAGTCGCCTCCTTGACCTTCGAGAGGGTTGAGCTGGGAGCTCGGATAAAAAGCTTGACCGAGGATGTTGTGGAGTATAAATCCGATCTGATGCACACCTCAACCGCAAAGGCGAGAGCTGAAGACAAAGAAAAGAAGGCCATAGAAGGCCTAAGGGTTGTCAAGGATGAACTGCGGGTGGTTAAGGAAGAGTTTTAGGTTTTCAGGGAGGAGTTATGCACCCAGCGACGCGTTGGATCGCCGGGCCCTTGAGAGGCTTCTTAAGGCGAGGCTGTGGGAGCGCTTAGGCGGGGAGTGCGACATGTTGCAGTGGGGACCTCCAAAGGCAGGAGGCTATGGATAGCCAAAGGGATGGAGTAATATTGGAGTTGAGGGCGAGGGCACACCTTATAGGCTGGTAGCCAGCGCTTTCCGGCGCGCCAGGCGCGAGCTTTTAGGGTTTGGACTTCAGTTTTCAAGTTCCTGATGAAGAGGTAGTGGAGGAATCCATTTCGAGGATGGCGAGATCCAGGGTGTGATACCCCGACTCGTTCCTCTTCTGGTGAAGGCGGGGTTCACCAGTGGCTCTCCTCTCGCCAGCTGGGGCATCGCCTTTTGACTTGCACGACTTAGAGGCTCGCACTTCGGAGGTTGCTTGTAGCTCTACCTCCAACGTTTGGGCCGCTTTATATATAATCTTTGCTCATTTTGGCTAACTTCGAGCTCCAAGCTTCGGACACTTATAACGCTAACATTGGTTTGGTTGTTATGGATATAAGTCAGCTACCTTCACGGGTTTCCGTCTTCTTTTTTGACCCGTGTTGAGAGGTTTCCTGGTCATCCAATCTTTAAATGGCTGGGCTCTTACTGAGCTATGCGGCCCTTGATTGGCTGAGCTACTGTGCTCTTATCAAGCTGAGCTATGTGTCTCATTTGGTACTCGGCCTTCTAGGCTTTTAGGCTCTTAAACTAGAAATCTACATGGCCACTGGCAGTGTGAGGCTCTTTTAGCTAGCTATGGCTCCCTTAGCATTTGAGCTACAAGGCTCTTTTGAAACTGAGTTATGTGGCTCCTTTAGCTATAAGGCTCTTTTGAAACTGAGCTACGTGGCTCCTTGACTACTTGGCCATCTGGGCTGTTAGGTTCTTAAGAACTTAGCTACGTGGCCCCTTTGAAACTAAGCTACATGGCTCCCTTGACACTGAGCTACGAGGCTCTTTTGAAACTGAGCTACGTGGCTCCTTGGCTACTTGGCCATCTGGGTTGTTAGGTTCTTAAGAACCGAGCTATGTGGCCTTTGGTAGCGACTGCTAGGCTCCCTTGATCTTTGAGGCTATGAGGCTCTTTTGGAAAGCCCAGGCTACGTGGCTCCTTGGCTACTTGGTCATCCTAGGCTGTTGGGTTCTTAGAGCGAGGCTCACGTGACCCCTTTAGTGTTTCACCGTAGGCTGGCACCCAGGCGAGGCTGTGGCCCTTCGGCGGGCTACAAGGCTCTTTTGAAACTGAGCTACGTGGCTCTTTAATGTTGAGCTACCTAGCTCCTTTAAGGCTGAGCTACGTGGCTCTTTGATATCCGAGCTCCTTGGCTCCTGAATTGAGCTACGTGGCTCTTTCGTCTTCCTTCCCAAGCCCTCGATTGTCTGCGGATCTATGGAGGGAGTGGAGCGGCTGCGTGGCTTCTCGGGTGTCGAGGTTTCTTTTTATAAATACTTAGCCTATCTTCCGATGAGTGCATGTTATACTCCGCTCCCAACCTTCTTCCTCTCTTCGACAGTGTCGGAGTTCGTACGTGATGAAGCTTCAGGGTTTGATCGCCACTATGCAGAGTCTATTTGGTGGTCGTAGGCCGACGTTTGGTTTCGACGTTCTACCATTTGTGGGAGTTTTGTTGTTCCCTAGTCCTGCCCATTGATGAAACTAGACCAAGGAACATATTCGGAGGGGGTGGAGAGCTCAAAGGGAATATTTTAAGTCCCGCTTCCTCCATTATTCCTTTCCTCCCCTCTTTTCTCCTTCTCCTTCCTTTTCTCTTTCTCTTTCCTGTGGTTTTTCCCTTGACTAGGTGTTGGCCGATCGTGATCTTCTGAGATGTAGAGAACGACTTTGCTGATTGTAATTTTCTAAGATAATAAAAGTACAGTCTTTTGGAAACGTGTGTACTTGTTTGATGTTTTTTTTTTTTTTTTGACGATTTGCGAGAATATTCGCAATTTGAAAATGAACTTTTAAATCACATTATTAAAAAGTAAAGCGTGAATTTCTTATTAAGCTACAATCAGGGTGTATTGGTAGAATGCGCTGAGGTGCTCGGCGTACCAAGAATGTGACAAGGTTTTCCCTCTTATGTTTTGAAGGATTCGTAGTTGCCGGGTCGGGGTATTCGCCTTCCGCATTAGGGTCCTTCCGTTGGAGTCCTAGCTTCCTGTGTGGGGTCTTTCGCTGGCAGCGGGGAGTTTTTTTAAGCCCAAGTCCCCGGGCTTAAAACTCTTGGGCCTGACCCTTCGGTTGTAATAATTTGTTGTCTTAATGTGATAGTCCTCGACACGCTTTAGAACCTGCTTTCATGTTTTTTCTTGGAAGTGAGTTGACGAAGAATCTCCTCATTGTGTTCGGTATTTGCGAACTCAACTCTTGGTGATTTTAACCCAACCTCGACGGGAGCTACCGCTTCAGGGCCGAATGCTAGAGTAAATGGTGTTTCTTCAGTTGCTGATTTGCGTGTAGTTCCATATGCCCATAATACCTCGAGGAGGTATTCTACCCATTTTCCCTTTAGATTTTCCACCTTAGTCTTTACTTATTTGCCTTGAGGCCTTATAGTGACACGCATTAAGTTTGGATTGCGGATGAGCTGGGGATGAATAGTAATTCTTGATTCCGAGCTCGGCGTAGAAATATCTGAACTTAGGATTGTTAGGCTGTTTCCATTTATCATATACGGGGGCTGGGTTCAGACACATATTATGGGCGCGAACAAAGTTATTCACCTTTTGCTCAGTGATTGTTACTAATGGCTCGACCTCGACCCCTTGGTGAAGTAATCCACTCCTACAATAATAAACTTGCATTGGCTCTTCTCAATGGGTAGGGGCCCCAATATGTCTAGCCCCTATTGTTGAAAAGGCTAAGGGCTTGTGATTGAGGTCAGCGGCTCGGAAGGGAGGTGAGAGATCTAGGCATGCTCTTGACAAATCTTGCATCTTTTAACCAGATCCATGGCGTCTTTGAGCATTGTAGGCCAATAACATCCCTGTCTCAGAGTCTTTGCTGCCAAAGACCTAGCTCCGATATGGTTGCCACAGATACCTTCGTGCACCTCTCTGAGCACGTAATTGGCGTCTTCCTTTCCTACACACTTAAGGATGGGTGTAGAAAAGCCTCATTTATAAAGGGTCCCCCGATGAAAGGTGAATCTAGCCAACCTCATCCTAAGCTTGGAGGCCTCCTTTGGATCGCTTGGCACTATTACGTCACGAAGTAATCCCGGATAAGTCCGCTCCAGAAACTCGGCTTCCGGACATTACCAGGGACACTTCTTCATTGTCGACGTTCACCGAGGGTTTTGGGAGGTTCTCTACCGGTAATGGTCTATTTAGATCCTCCCGTGATGTTGTTGTTAGCTTTGCTAGGGTATCTGTCCGCGAATTCTCTGCCCTTGGGACATGCCTGACTTGAACCCGTATGAACTTTTTAAGTAGTTCTCGCACCTTTTTGAGGTAAAGAATCATTTTTTCACCCATAGCTTCATAGGAATCCTCTATTTGTTTCACCACCAATTGGGAATCACTGCATACTTCCAGTTGATCAGCTTCCATGGAGTGAGCAAGATTAAGCCCGGCTATGACAGCTTCGTACTTGGCCTCGTTATTAGAGGCGTGAAATCCGAATATGAGTGCGTATTCCACCTCAATCCCATCCGGGGAGGTCAGAATCAGACCCGCATCGCTTCCTTGGGAATTGGCGGCCCCATCTACGGACAACCTCCAGATGGGCAAGTTGGGCGCCAATTGAGTAGTTTCGATGGGCTTCGTCGAGGTATTTGAAGGGATAAATTCCATGATGAAATCTGCAAAAACCTACCCCTTGACCGCTATCCTTGGCTTGTATCTGATGTTGAACTCACTGAGCTCTATGGCCCATTTTATCAGTCTTCCCGAGGTCTCTGGCTTGTGCAATATTTATTTGATTGGGTGTTCTGTTGGGATTTCAATAGTGTGAGCATGAAAATATGGTCGAAGCCTTCTGGCAGTGGTTACCAATGCTAGGATTAATTTCTCCATCTTTGGATACCTTTCCTTCACTCCTCTCAGAGCTCGGTTGTAGTAATAGACTGACTATTGTATTCTATCACGCTCTCTGACCAGGGCGACGCTAGTTGAGAAATCTGAAACGACCAAATAAAGGGTAAGAAGTTCTCCCTCGGAAGGGCTTACCAGGATGGGAGGAGAGCTCAGGTAAGTTTTTAGTGTCGAGAACACCTCTTCGCATTGAGCATCCCAGTGGAAAGCCTTTTTTAGAACCCGAAAGAATGGTCGGCACTTGTCGCTGGATCTAGATACAAAGCGGCTCAAAGCAGCTATTCTCCTAGTCAAACGTTGAATTTCTTTGGTGTTCGAAGGCGATTGAATGTCTAGCACGACTTTTATCTTATCTGGATTTGTCTCTATTCCTCGACTGTTGACTATGAAACCCAAGAATTTTCTAGTTGAGACTCCAAAGGCACACTTGGTTGGATTTAGCTTCATGTTATAATTCTTCAGGACCTAGAATGACTCAGCTAGTTGGGCTACGTGGAGCTCGGCCTTAACTGACTTCACCATCATGTCGTCTGTATTTACCTCCATAGATGCTACAATCTGCTTCTGAAACATTTTGTTCACTAGCCTCTGATAGGTGGCCCCAGCGTTCTTCAACCCAAAAGGCATCACCTGGTAACAGTTAGTACCTTGCCCAGTCACAAATGAGGTATTCTCTTGGTCACTGGGGTCCATTATGATATGGTTATATCCCGAGAAAGCGTCCATGAAGTTGAGAAGCTTGTGGCCAGCTGTGGTGACAGGCCGAAAACGCGGTGTGTAAAATGTACGCCTATGTGCGCAAGTGCACGCGTTGCCCCAAGTAATATAGTGTACTCGTGGTACGGATATCGATCCACAGGGACAGGTGTATTGACTACAAAGGTTCTCCTTTTTAGATAGTATGCGAGATAGATGATTCTAGAGCGAATTTAAGTATATGAAATTTACAGGCTAAACTATTGATTCTAATGAATTTACGGTATTGAAGCCTAGGGTTATATCTCCCCTGTCACTTTTAATGGATTATTTCTTCAAAATATTGGCTTATTCAATGTATTTATACTTTTGTATTGGCGAGGTGATCTTACTTACAAGATATCCTCTCTCGAGGTATATCTGCCTATCTCATGAATAGAGTTGAGTATATCTCTATCTCAACTCAGTATTCCGCGATGCTTAAACGTTCTAACCCCAAATGCCACCTTCAGGATCGGAATATCTCTATTTACCGAATCAACTGAAGGCTGCTCTATCCAGATCCCTGGAAAACCTCATCTCTCGAATCTCGGATCTCCAGTGTGATTATGCTAATGTTGGCCAGACATTATCCTTATAATTGAACTCTGAAATAGAACGAGATGTAACAAATTGATAAACAAGCTGAATAATATAAAAGATCGAACTTTAATGCATCGACATATGACCAGGGTTCCAGTATAAACCTAGAAATAAATCTAAGACATCTTGAGTGAAAAGATCAAAATGTTTAATGACCAAAGAAACATAATTCTAATATCCAAAAATAAGAAACAGTACAAATCCCGGGCACTTCCTCGAAGTCTGTGTCACTCTGCTCTGGAATTCCGTGCCTTCGTTCGTACGCCTCCCTCCCTTTCAATTTCTCAGTCATTCGTACTTTAAATGATAGGGTTCAGATCTCGAGCGTCGCGGCGTTGGGGCGTCGTGACGTTTTCCGCGTTGACACGCATTTGTTGACCCGACGTCGTGACGTTGGGGCGTCGCGACGTGGGGACGTCGCGACGTTGGGACGTCGCGACGTGACAGTCGCTTCCTTGCTCTGATCCCCATTGCTCCAAAAATTGCTTTCAAAAGCTGCTCTTTTCGCTCCAATGCACCTGCATCCAAACCAGACACCAAGTCAAGGGTCTAGCCACAAAAACTATAAAATTACTATCAAATAAACGAAAAGATGAAAGGCCAGACGAGTATAATATAGTGTTTTTAGGCACTCATCATGTGGCGTCCCAGCTATGAGTCGATCAGTGAGGAAAGCATCTTCTGAACAGGCTCTATTGACATCGGTGAAGTCAATGCAGAGTCGTCATTTGCCATTTACCTTTTTGACGAGGACTACTTTAGCCAACCAGTATGGGTATTCTACTTCTTAGATAACTTTAGCTTGGAGGAGTTTTTCAACTTCTTCATTGATCACCTTCTACCTTTCTGGGGTGAAACTTCTTCTCTTTTATTTGACGGGTTTGAAGGAGGGACTAATGTTTAGCTTGTGTGTGATTACTGCGGGGTTAATTCCCTCCATATCCTCCTGCTTCGAGGCGAATACTTATATATTTTGTTTTAAGAAGTGGATAAGGAGGTCCTTGACGTCTTTGGCCAATTTGGATCCGAAGTAAACAAGATGTTCCTGCTGGTCGTCAAGTTGTATTGGTTCTAGTTCTTATGAGAGCGTAGGTTGGATGATTACCTCATCTCTCATGTCGAGCTCGTCCATGTAGATGTTGTCGACCGCTTTTTGTTTCATTGATGCCAAGTAGCACTCACAGCTGCGACGTCTCCTCAGCCGAACCATTCTACCCGTTTGCGGTGGGGGAATTTGATAACCATATGATAGGCGGAAGGGACAACCCTTATGACATTGAGGGAGGGTCTGCCCAATAGTATGTTATAAGCTAATGGGGCCTCCACTATGAGGAACCTTATCGTCGTTGTGGCCTGGCACGGGGGATCTCCCAAAGTGAGCACCAGTTGTACTGACCCCAGGGGTAGCACTCTTTCTCCAGAGAATTCTCGTAGGTGGGCGTTGACCGGTTCTAATTTCTCCCTTTCAATGCCTATTTTATCGAAGGTTGACGCGAAGATGATGTCGGCTGAGCTTTCGTTGCCGACCAGGACTCTGTGCACTATTTTGTTGGCTACGACGACCCTTATTACTAGTGGATCGTCATGGGGATGCTAGCAGCCTTCTATGTCTGAGTTCAAAAAGGTTATGGTGGTGTCCAGTCGAGGGAGTTTGGATACGGCTTGTATTTCTAGTGTCTCCCTTGATCTGATGCTACGTAGATGAGCCTTTCGGGCCGAGCTAGACTGCCCTCCACCTATAAATCCCCCGGAGATCACATGGATTTCTCCTAAGGGTTGTTGGTGTTGAGTTGGAGCTGGCTGACAAGGTGATGGGGGCGGTGCTTAATCCCGACCTTTTGAGGCCACTAAGCGGCGAAGATGTCCATGTCGGATCAAGTATTCAATTTCCTTCCTCAGCTGGATGCAATCATCTGTTCGGTGTCCATGATCCCTATGGAATTCACAATACTTGGTTGAGTCTCTCTTCGCTGGGTTTGTCTTCATTTGAGACGGCTACCTTAGAAACTTTTCGTGTTGCGTCTAACGTAGGACTATTGAGGCTTTTAAAATTGGTGCCAAGGTGGATATTAACGCTCTAGCTCGGGTGAGTGGAGCCCCGGCCGATCCACAGCGTGCCTCGTCTCTTTGGAAGTCGTTCTCACATTCTCTGTCCCTTCATGGGGATATATCCATGTCTCCTCGTCCCCTGGGGCTCCGCTCCGCTCTTGCTTTGTCTCGCTCCTGCTTTTCTCCTTTTGCGCGGAAGAGTTTTCCTGCTTAGATAGAAGGGCTTCCTCGCCGTTGATGTATTTCTCTGCTTTGGCAAGAATGTAACGCCCCAAAAATACCGTAGAAGTTTTATAATAAAAATTATTATATATTCGAGGGTATAATTGGGCCAACTTGGGTATTGTGTATTATTTTTTTTTGGAATTTTAGATGAATATTGATTAAATGATTTTGAATCGGAGATAAACCCAAGTAAGAAAAAGAGAAAATATAAAATTGAAAAATGGGGACTAGGGTCGATTGTAAATAAGTTTAGATGTACAAGTGATTTTTGAGGAAATAAATAAGTAAGGGGAAAATAATAGGAGACTTAAATGAAGAATAATAGAGAAATGGAGGGACCTAAATACAAAATGAAATAAAGGAAAAAAATCAAGGAAATGACATGTGGCATGTAGGAAAGAGGGAGAAAGCTTCCTCATTTTTTAAAAATACGATTAAGAGTGATCGATAAGAAAAAGAAAAATAGAGAAAAGGGAAAGTTAGAGAGAGAGGCTCCACCTTCTTTTAGATTTTCCGATGATCGGACCATAGGTCTCCGGCGAAGCACGAAGGGAAGTCCTTCCTAGTGACAAGAGCTACAAGTAGAGACCGGAACCGAGGACTTTCGACAAACTCCATGAGGTAGGTCTTCTCCTACTTGGTCTTCTTCTACCCTAAGGATTGTTGGGTAGTTATCGTAGCACCAGGAAAGTTTGGTTGCATTTTTAAACCATGGGAAGCTGCCGCGTATGGTAGTGAGCGACTAAGCGAACTGTAGGAGCTGATTTTGGGTACGAAGTGAAGGGATTTGGTAGTGTGTCCTTCTAGTAAATTTGTAGCCACATCGATTAACTTGATGTTAGGCTTTTGAATTTCTCGAGTTGGGCTCTGTAAGGAAGCTAAGTTATAGTCCGCACTGCGAGGTCGACCAATAAATCTGGTCGGGTCGGTTTGTCCGGTTGAGTTAACTAGCCGTACCTTAGACGAGGTTTTGGATCTCATAAATAAAGAAATTTGGCAGTAAGTCATACAGTGGGGAATTATCCACATCAATGAACTTGATGTTAGGCTTTTGAATTTCTCAATTCGGACCCCGGTAGACCAAGTTATGGTCTTTTTACTCACGAGGCAGTCAAATGGGTCGAGTGGTCGTCAGAGAGCCCGGTCGTCGGGGCGGTGGTCGATCCAAGCGATTGTCGTCAAGCCGGTGAGGTGCCGTCGAAAGTGGTGGAATCAATGGTGGTCGTCAAACGGTGTCGTCAGCGGTAGTCGTGAAGCGGTGGTAAGATCGGCGGTGGTGATCAAGCGATGTCGTCGAAGCGGTGGTAGATCAAGCGGTGGTCGATCCGCGGTGGTGAATCCAACGGTGGTAGATCAACGGTGGTCGTCCAATAGTGGTAGTCCAGCGATTAGTTTGTCAAGCGGTGCTCGTTAAGCGATTGCTCGTCAAGCGATTTCAAATCGGGGTTCGGTCGACTCGTCAAAGAAGTTGACTATGTATGACCTCCAACCCCGGAAGGTCATATCTCCCTTGTTTGAACTCCGATTATGGTGTTCTTGGACTCCATGAAGAAGCCATGGAGTCAAGAATACATTCATATGCCTGAGGTGGATGTTAGATGTCAGACATGGTGTTTGAATGAGCTCGTCACTTCAGTGCTATTTCGTTAGTTCGGTCGGCTCGTTAGTTGGGGGTGACTCAAATCGGGGTTGACTCGCATGACCTCCAACTTTGAAGGTCATATCTCTTGGTTTGAACTCCGATTTGGGTGTTCTTGGACTATATAAAAGCCCATTAGTCAGAATGCATTAATATTCCTGAGGGTATAGAAGATGTTTGACCGAGGTGATAGACAGAGCTCGTCCGGTTCGAGTCCTGGCTCGTCGGTTCGGGATTTGACTGTGTATGACCTCGACTTGGAAGGTCCTAACTCCCTCGTCGAACTCCGATTAGTGTTCTTGCACTCTATATGGAAGCCCATTAGTCAAGAATCCATCTATATATAACATTTAAATTGGAACTGTAATTACCTCCGAAAAATCAATCCTAACCAAACTACTAGTACACGCGAATAATATTGTTCTTTAATGGTTTGGAATAGGGTAAGCAGAGGAGGAAAAGCCAAGCGAGATTGAAGGATTCCAAGAGTTGGAATAAAAGTGCAAAGATTTTTGGGTTTGTTCTACTGAATCCTATTCTTGATTCAAGTTTTTGCATGTTTGTTCTTTGACTTTATTCTTATGTCAAGTATTTTGGGTAGTTTACCAAGCATATGAAATGAGTGCGTGATTGAGTATATCCTTGAAAAGAGAATACGAAAGTGAATATGGAATTGAACTGTGATATTTGGAAACCGAATGAATGTGATTGATAAATCGAAATGCAAATGAATCGGCCAATTCTTGACATCTGGAATTTGCATCGATACTTTGAATGAACGCTGATGGGATGCTGTCGGCATCAGATCCGCGAAGAGCACCCGAAATTGTCAATGTCCCACTTGGCGGGATGCACCAATCGACATCCGTCGTGATGGCCCGTATGACGTGAAGAAATGTCCCACTTGGCGGGATCATGTCGACATCGTCATGATGGCATATGGCATTTAAGTGATCTGCGTGTCGAGGTGCGCAAGCGATCCGTCATGATGGGAGGCCAGGGTGTTAAATGTGTAAGCATTAGAATAATAATAAGGGCGGGATTCATCAAACGGAATCCGTCAGAAGTGTGAATTGAATAGTCAAGTGAAATAACCAACATAGACGAGTGTAAATGAGATGTTTATGTATATGCTTAAATCTCATAAATTAAATTGTGTAATGAATTGTTGCATTGAAATTGCATGATGTGATTTGGTAAATTATTTAGAAATTGAAAGCATGTGAAAATAAATAGCATGAGTATTTGTTGAATTAATAGGCATGGTTTAATGTTAAATTAATCTTGGATTACATTGAATATTGGAATAGGCTTGCCATAGAACCACTAAGCATGAAAATGCTTAGCGTATAGATTTATCTATGCGGAGTTTAGAGTAGACGGGGAAGAACAAGATGGGTACGTAGCAAAGTCATAGAGATACAGCGTATAAGTATATGCTCGCCATTTGCATATCATCTCTTTTGAACAATTGGTAATTTTTTTTTTAAAGGGTTAAACCCCGAACCTTGATCTTGTATATCATTTTGAAAAGGCATGAATGCCTTCTTTGTAAATGTATTTTGTAAATGTTTAAGGGCCTACCGAATTGCTTGAAATTTGTAAATGATTGTGGGCTTGCCAAAACTGAAACCCTCTTACTTAACTAAACAAATTAATTAAGCGTTTTAACAAGATAAATAAAAACGTTGGAGTAAACCGGGCTCCGGTTCGGATCCGCCATTCGGGTCGAGCGGGGATTCGGGTCGCGACACTTTGGAAAAGAAAACTAAGTATAAAATAAAAGGTCGCAGGCGTCCACAGGGTTTCGGTTGGACTTCGCCTTCTCCGAGAGTCGGGCCGGGCTCGGGGGTTGCTACACTTTAGTGGTATCAGAGCCTAGGTTTAGGCGTTTCTGGAAAAGGCCTAAACGATTTTAAAAGGATTTTGAAAATGGTATTTGACATGCATTGCATTTGCATTTAAAGGATGATATGATACGACGGGATCTTGTCGGTATTAATAGGTAAACATGGATGGATTCGGGTACCCGGGTCGAAGGTGACCGAGAAATAGTTGCGATAGTACGCGCTGGTGTGGTAGGTGGACAAGCATCTCATGCCCCACCAATAAATGAACGAGGAACAAGTGAGGAGTACTATGGAGTACATCCCTCAGCGATTAACTTCGAGGCTTTGCAAAGTCGGGCAACGTTTGCAAATATTCGCGATCAGCCATTGAGAGAATGACAAGGTACCGACCGATAAACTTTCTTGGAAAGAAAGAAGATGAGCCTTCAATGGCAAAGAATTGGCTCGAGAGGACCGAGCGAATGCTTGTACAAATGCATTGCACAGCTGAAGAGAAGCTGGAATGTGCAACACCTCATTACTACGGGATGAAGGGCTTGTCACGTTGGGTGGGTTTAAAGTGACCCGGGGACCGCATCACGGAAAGATTTACATGGAGGTTTTTATGGATGGGTTTAAAGGCATTATGGTGGGTCGCATATGTTTAAACAATATCGACGAGAGTTTCATAATTTGAACAAGGCAATTAAGTGTAACCGAATATGTGGGAGAATTCACACGATTGAAGGTAGTATGCTCTCTAGAGATGTTAGTAAATTTGAAGAAGAGAAGTGTCGTAAGTTTGAGACGGCCCTAGACCACGGTCGGACCCATGTGACGAGTTTTTGCCCGCGATGATTTCTCAAAAATCACGTCATGCATACAAATATAGAGCAGAGAGTAAAGAGGAGGAAAATGAAAGAAATGATAGACGGGGGGAAGAGAAAAATCCGGGTGAATTGAAGAGTGCTGCTCATCAGCGACGGAGAAGGGTGCGGGACCGCAGGGATGCGGAGCCTACGGCTCGGGCCACCGTGAGAATGCACAATGCAGTCGGGCGCCGTCGGTTGCCAGTGCACAAGGAGGTGCCTCTAGAGAGACCAGGCGTTTCCTCATTGTTCCCCATTGTGGAAGAAAGCCTGAGGAGATTGTTGGAGAGTGGCGGTGCTTGCTTGGGTTGTGGATCCATGGAGCACAAAATACACGAGGAGTGTATTAGGGCACGTCCTTCAAAGCACCCCAAGCGGGGGGCAATGTTTCATCCCGATGAGAGAGGGCGGCCAAAGTGTTGCATCAGGAGTGTTCAGAACACGAGGACCTGAACAGGGTAGGAAAGATGGTCGTGCTCGGTATAGCATATCAGTAAAGCGGGTGGAAGATCACAGGCACCGGATGCTTGATGATCGGTAATTCCCTACATCTTTGATACTATTATGCATGCATTGATAGATCCGGGATAGATTCATTCATATATAATATCTTGACATACTGACTTGGGTAATTTTAGGAGTGAAGCAGTATGACATCTTGGTGGCGAACCACTTTCGGGCATAAGTTATTGTGAATAGAGTGTATAGAGATTTCCCTATCCGAATACGAGAGTAAAAGTTTCCTAGGGGTTTGATCGAATTATCCTTTAGAGAATTGGATGTGATATTAGGATAGTAAAAGGGCCATTTTAGAAGATATGTGCAAAAAGGTGAGATCAATGATCGACTATGAGGGTAGTTGGGATAGACAAATTCCTTTAGTTAAACTTGTTTACAACAACAGTTTCCAATCAAGAATTGGAATGGCGCCTTACGAGGCTTTATATGGGAGAAAATGTAAAATCACCCACTGTGTTGGACAAGGAATTTAGTGAAAGATTGAAAAGATTGAAAGTGACCATATCGATAGATGAAAACATATGCGACATGAAGAAAGAAAGAAGCTCGATATAAGATCGGCGAGAAAGTGTTTTTTCAAAGTATCACCTTGGATGAAGGTACCCGCCACTGTTTGACCAAGGTAATTTCGAGGACGAAATTTTATTAAGTGGGGGAGAGTTGTAGCGCCCCAAAAATACCTTAGAATTTTTATAATAAAAATTATTATATATTCAGGGTATAATTGAGCCAACGGAATTATTAGTATTATTATTATTTTTTTTTGGAATTTTAGATGAATATTGATTAAATGATTTTGAATCCGGAGATAAACCCAAGTGAAAAAGAGAAAATATGGAAATTGAAAAATGGGGACCTAGGGTCAATTGTAAATAAGTTTAGATGTCTAAGTGATTTTTGAGAAATAAATAAGTAAGGGGAAAATAATAGGAGACTTAAATGAAGAATAATAGAGAAATGAGGGACCTAAATACAATGAAATAAGGAAAAAATCAAGAAATGACATGTGGCATGTAGGAAGGAAAGCTTCCTCATTTTTTTTAAAAATCTGATTAAGAGTGATCCGATAAGAAAAGAAAAATAGAAAGGGTTAGAGGCTCCGCCTTCTATAGATTTTCCCGACCGATCGAGACCGTAGGTCTCAGGCGAAGCAGAGGAGATCCTTCACAGTGACCAAGGGAGCTAATTAGGGGAGTAGGGCAGGAACTTTAGACAAGCTCGTGGGGTAGGTCTTCTCCTACTTGGTCTTCTTCTGCCACTGGGATTGTTGGGTGGTTATCGGCTGGGGAAAGTTTATGGTTATTTTTAAACCATGGGAAGCTGCCACATTGTGGTAGTCTTGCGACAGAGCAGACAGAGCTGATTTTTGGAGTGCGAAGTGAAGGGGGATTTGGTAGTGTGTCCTTCTAGTAAATTGTAGCCACATCCAGTGCTTGATGTTAGGCTTTTGAATTTCTCGATTTGGACCTCGTAGACTAGAAGTTATAGTCCTTTTCTTTGAGGTCAGCCCAACTAAATCTGGTCGAATTGGAGTTTGTCAGTTCGGGTCAACTAAGTAGTACCTTAGAAACGAGGTTTTGGATCATAAATAAAGAGACTTTGGTAGTAGATAGCCACATTGAGTGTATCCACATCGATGAACTTGATGTTAGGCTTTTGAATTTCTTAATTCGGACACGTAGACCAAGTTATGGTCTTTTTACTCTGAACAGTCAAATGGGTCAGTGGTCGTCAAACCCGGTCGTCGAGACGGTGGTGGGATCAAACGGTGTCGTCAGCCGATTAGTGTGGAGTCAAGCGTTGAGGTGGGTCAATGGTGGTAGATCCAGCGATTGTCGTCGAGCGATTGGTGGAATCAAAAGCGGTGAGGGTAGATCGACGGTGGTCAGATCAAGCGATGTCGTCAAGCGGTGAAATTAGATCAAGCGTTGGTCGTCCGGCCGGTGTGGTCGTCGGCGGTGGTCATCGATGGTGGTCGTCGGCGATGCTGGATCGGTTCGGGGTTAGCTCGTCAAAGTTGGTATGTATGACGCGAAGCAGGAAGGTATTATCTCCTTAGTTTTGAACTCGATTTGGGTGTTCTTGGACTCTATGGAAAGCCCATGGAGTCAAGAATACATTCATATGCCTGAGGGGAGGATGTTAGATGTCAGACCGAGGTGTTTGAATGAGCTCGCCGGCTTGGTCGCGACTCATTTCGTCGTGTGATGATACGGCGATGAAACGAAATGTTGATGTTCGCACAATAACGTGTGTTCGGATCGCTCGTCGGGGTTATTCACGCGCTGACCTCAACTTGAAGGTCATATCTCCAGCCGTTTGAACTCGATTTTGGTGTTCTTGGACTCTATGGAAAGCCGTGATCCAGAATACGTGTATTCCTGAGGTATAGAAGATGTTGACGAGAGGTGATAAGGCAGAGCTCGTCAGTTCAAGTCTGCTCGTCGGTTCGAGGATTTGGTTGTGTATGACCTCGACTTCGGAAGGTCCTGCTCCTCACGATCCGAACTCCGATTCGGGTGTTCTTTGCACTCTATGGAAGAGCCCATTGAGTCAAGGAATCCATCTATATATAGCTTGTTTAAATTGGAACTCATGATACCTCCGAAAAATCAATCCTAACCAAAACTACTAGTACACGCGGGTAATAATATTGTTCTTTAATGGTTTGTAATAGGATGACCGAGGAGAGAAAAGCCAAAGCGAGATTGAGATTCCGGGATTGGAATAAAGTGCAAAAGAATTTTGGGTTTGTTCTACTGAATCCTATTCTTGATTGAGTTTTTTGCGTGTTTGTTCTACGACTCTATTCTTATGCTTGGTATTTTTGGGTAGTTTACCAAGCATATGAAATGAGTGCGTGATTGAGTATATCCTTGAAAAGAGAATACGAAAGTGAATATGAAATTGAATTGTGATATTTGGAAACCGACTGAATGTGATTGATAAATCGAAATGCAAATGAATCGGTCAATTCCTGACATCTGGAATTTGCATCGATATACAGAATGAACCGCCTGACGGGATCTGTGTCGGCATCAGGTCGCGAAGTAATACGAGAATTGTCAAATCATCCGGCAGCGGGATGCGCAATCGATCCGTCATGATGGCGTATGGCATTGAAGAAATGTCCCACTTGGCGGGATGCTTTATAATCGATCCAAGTCGCGTGACGCATATGGCATTTAAGTGATCTGGCGTGTCGAGGGTGCGCAAGCGATCGATCATGATGGGAGACGAATTGTTAAATGTGTAAGCACATTAGAATAATAATAAGGCGGGATTCATCAAAGCGGAATCCGTCGGAAGTGTAAATTGAATAGTCAAATTGAAATAACCAACATGGGCCAGGGAGTGTAAGTGAGATGTTTATGTATATGCTTTAAATCTCGCCAGAATTAAATTGTGTAATGAATTGTTGCATTGAAATTGCATGATGTGATTTAGTAAATTATTTAGAAATTAGAAAGCATGTAAAAATAAATAGCATGAGTATTTGTTGTTAATAGGCATGGTTTAATGTTAAATTCATCTTGAGTTACATTGAATATTGGAATAGAAGCGTCTATAGAACCACTAAGCATGAAAATGCTTAGCGTATAGTTTTATCTATGCGCAGGTTTCGAGTAGACAGGAAGGGAGACAAGATCGTGCAGCGCAGAGTCATAGAGAGAGTACGGCGTATAAGTATATACTCCGCCATTTGCATATCATCTCTTTTGAACAATTGGTAATTTTTTTTTTAAAGGGTTAAACCCCGAACCTTGATCTTGTATATCATTTTGAAAAGGCATGAATGCCTTCTTTGTAAATGTATTTTGTAATAAATGTTTGGGGGCCTCTGGAATTTAGCGAAATTTGTAAATGATTGTGGGCTTGCCAAAGCGAAACCTCTTAGAAGCCCAACAAATTAATTAAGCGTTTAACAAGATAAAATAAGCGTCGAGAATGTAGGGCTCAGGTTCGGATCATCGTGAATTAAAACACAGGATTCGGGTGTGACACTTTTGAAAAAGAAAACTAATAAAATGTAAAATAAGAAAGAATTCGCGGGCGTCCGGTTTAGGGTTGGACACAAGCCCTGCTCCGGTCGGGCGAGCTCGGGGTTACTCTGAGAGAACCTCAGCCATGCTTGCACGAGGGTTCTTTGAAGTGGAACATCGAGTGCTCAAGCGCACGCCTAGCTGCCCATGGTCGACAAGTGATAGCTCGGCTTTCTGTACGTTTGAGCTTTAATGAAGTGGGAGACGAACGCGATGGATAGCTCTCTGAAGGATAAGATTGACAATGGCAAGAGTCTGTTGAACCAGGCTAATGCTGGGCCTTTTAGCGTGATGGCGAAGGCTTTGTATCTCACGGGGTCCTGGTATCTGTGTAGTTCCATCTGATTCTTGTAGGTATTGAGGTGGTCTACAGGATCTTTCGTTCTGTCGAACGTTTCGATCTAAGGCATTCTGAACTTTGCTAGGAGAGGGAAGTGCAGTACCCCGGTCGTGAACGGGGATTCTGTTTGTTGCACCAAGGCATCCATGGAGACTTGAGCTCGCCCTTTTACAGTTTCCTTCATGTGGGAGGCTCTTTGTTGGATGTCTTGAGCATCCCTCCCATGATCAGTTCCCCAATCTCCCTGCATTAAGGGATGGTCCATTGCCTGTTGTCCTTGCCCCGCACTCCCTCATTGCGATCCTCTTCGGGGGGTTTGTAGGGATCATGCTCCTTGGCTTGGCTAGTTTCTCCTTCTCCGTCAACGTCTCGAGAAATGTCATGGTGTCGTTGTTCTTCATGTGAGCGTTGCATTTGTCAGGTCAGTTCCTCCAAGTCTCTCAGCATACGCTTGGTTGGTGAGACGGAGTGCCTCCATCTCGTCAGTATTGGCCTATAGAGTTTCAAGAGTCTCTTGGTGGTCGGCTATATAGGTCGCACTGTTGGTCTTACGTCCTAGGGGGGTTGGTGTGACTCTTGCTCATGTTTCGGGTCGATACCAACAATCACTGAGAATTCAGTTTTATTTGTAAAGGGACAGTCGTTCCCATAGGAGCGGCGTCAAGCGATGGTTCTTTTCTTGGTATTGGGCGGGCGGGTTGGGTCGTTGGGCCGTCCGCAGATCTTCGCGATACGTATACGAGAAAAGCAAGAGACAAGGAGGTGACCGCCCGGGAGTGAAGACGCGTCGGATGCTTGAAGTGGGTTTTTAACCCCAAAAGGGAAAGAAAAGATCAAGCGCAGCAGGGCGCGAGTTTACTGCGTACCTTTCTGTGGTAGAATGGATTGGTATTTATAAGGGGGAGTAGTGATTACTTTCCTTGTTAAATGGTGATATGATATCTCTCCTATTGGATGAGGAGTTTCATTTTCGTTATCATGGACCGACTGTTAAGGGATAATGGAGAAGTCGTGATCCTGTAAGATCCTTCTTTCATATTCTATGGGACGCGGATCATGGAGACTGGGCATTCTTCCTTTCACACGAGTTTTTTGGGTCGCCTATACCACTTGATTGTCTGGCATGGTGGTTTCAATTCTTGGCCTCGGCCCGTGTACTTTGGCATGGGTAGGATTTCGCTGTGGACCGAGCTTCTTTATTGGGTCTGTGCTTCTATTCCCTTCATAAGACGAATGCTTGGGCTTACGCCCTGGGCTTGCACTCTAGGCCTGTGGCCATATTGTTTTCTACCCCATTAATCATAGATAAAATTAATTGTAATATATAAGTTCTATGTTACAATATTTATAAATCATGTCATAAAAAAATCATTTCGAAGTGTACTTATTTTGAGTCATAATTTTATCATATTAAATAACTAAAAATAAAATTTTAAAATTAATATCAAATTAAAAATGAATTTTGAATTGTATAATTATACAGCATATAAAATAATTAAGGATAAAATTTCAATTTTTTTGGAATAAAATTCAATTTAAAAAAAGATAAACTTATTTACGTAAATAATGAGATAAGGATAAAAGCAAAAAATATAATATTTTTATATGAACCCCTCCCCTCCCACTGAGCCTATTCCTGTTTATTTAATTTTTTTGGGTTCCAATTATTAGCTAACCATTTCAGATGAGTCTTCAAGATCTCAATGTAGTGTATGATTTTTGTATACCTAAGGAAACAGTTTCAAGAGAGAATTCTCTTTTTAATGTTTTAGGGAGTAATTTTTTTGGAACAAGGATGTGTATAAATTGAAAGTTCTTGGAAGAACCTTGTTTTTAATCCATGGCGGATCTTGATACCATTTTTGTAGCTAGCTTTCCTTCTCTTCTTCCTTTTCTACACAACACAAACCACCTAGAGCCATATCTGCATAGCACAGACCCTTTTGATGATTATGCATTTGGGTTCATAAATTTACTGGTGAATTACATTTTATTTCTCATAATTTTGGCATGATATTCATCTTATTAACTAACAACTATCTTATCTCTTTATTTTGTGGATATGAATATCTGAAAACTATTTTCAGATATGCGTTTTTTAAATTTCCCTCCCTTTTTTTTTCCAAGAAACAGAAAAATATCGTTTAGGGGTTTACAAAAGGGAAAATTTTAAATATTTTGATAAGAGTAGGTGTTCGGACCAGTTTGTCTGCACCCCTAAGCGTGACTTCGAGAAGAACTTAGAGATAGAGAGAGAGAAGGGCTAAAATTGATGAGGAAGGGATAAAAATTATGGAAAGATTTGAATATTTTGTGTGAGTACAGACCATAATTTAGCACATGAAATACTTCTTGCTAGGCCCACATCAAAGCTGCTGATTTGAGCTTAAATTTTCAGCTCCTGAAAATGTTCGAAGTTCTGAATATATTAGACTGTCATCTATGAACTGGTTTAAACTTTAAATTATTGAATGATTACTCAGCCTTGCTCCACAATATCTGAGTTTATAAAATATCTCCTTCTGTGCCTAATAAATCCGTATTATGATTTACAAACCTCTCCATGCTTATTTAGCCTTTTATCCCCAACATAAAACCAGGATTGACTATGTTTAATATCCATCAGATATCAGGACTAAGAAGTGACTATTATTAAGTTTTGGTTGAGCATCCATTTGCAATAAAAAAATATATATATCAAAGTTTTAATTTTTTTTTATGTTATTTTCAAAGTTCACTTTTATTATGCAAAAAACTTTGAAAGTTCAAGGTTTTTTTTTTTCTTTATGCTATTTTCCCTTCTTTTTTTTTTTCATAAAAATGGTGGGTGATTTTGAATCCAATCTCCTTTCCATACGTGTTGAGAGCCCAAAAAACAAAGCAATTAAACGCTCCTTTGACCAAAAAATTTAATGTCAGGTATATCAAATTAAGAAGGAAGCAGAGTTAGTGTGATTGGGGGTAGTTCGATGCCATGACAAAGTCCGTCCTCATGATCAATCCACCAGCTGAGCCTGTCTCAACAGGTTGTCAATGGGCTCGCTGCCTCCTCCCCAGCTATGTCGAGGGTTTCGTTTTGATGTGTGACGCAAGGATGTAAATATCACTTCGACTTCGATATATCGTAAGATATTTCGATTTACTGATATATCAGCACGTATCGGATTTTATTGCTTTTTACACGAATATCGATATATCTAAATTAACAAAAATACTTTTAATTTATGTAAATACTTTTTAAGTTGGGGTAAAAACGATATTAATAATCAAATATATACATCGAAATACATTACAATAAGTTTTTAAAACGAAGATCACGTATTCCATTGAAAATTTCGATATGATCCCATCTTCGATAAAAAAAGACACATCATACCAAAGACACAGATTCCGATAATATTAATTATGCGACAACACGCCACGATAAACGTTGACCAGACCACAACTTTTCAACGCGATGCAAATTCCGCTGCTCATCAACACGCCGCTTTCAAATATTAACTAACATTTATTAATATATTATTACTAAATTAACTAATTTAAAATATGAAAGATCATATAACCATCACAAAGAAAAAAAAAAAAAAGAGTTAAATGAAGATTGAATGGTTAGAGAGAATCGGCGATCAACAACGATTTAGTGCGTATTTATGATTTTTGATCAAAATAGTCGTTGGATGGTTAAAAAATCTTTATAATTTAATTATAACCGTTGGATTTAATTTTTGTACAAATTTGACCGTTAGATCTTCTTTAAACTGTAAGGATCAATCTATAACTGTTGGATCAAATCAGAAAATCTGACCATTTAAATAAATCTCCGATATATCGTCAATATGTCCTCGATATATTACCGAAAAATTAAACTAAGCTACAGGTCACATACTGATGCTTCCATCAGCAACCAAACCGATATATCGTCGATATTATCGATTTTTTATCAATTTTTCCCTCAAACGATTATCGATTACCGATATCATATCGAACATCACCGATATCCAATATATTGGCAATATATCGGATATTTTCATCCCTTGTGTGACGACAGTCAAAATGCAGATTGTGGTTCCCGTATAGACGACAACATCCCCACGCCTCAACTTTCTTTTCCTACTGGATGATATAACAGAGTAAATATTGGAAAGGTTTTGGGAGGGGAAGAACATGGATGATATAACCAATGTTCATCATATTCCCTTTCCTGGGTTTTTTTTTCAGAACATGCGTAAAAAGTGGGCTTTAGTAGAAATGCAAGAGCAGGAGGATCGAAGAAGCTGCGTAATAATTGAGGTTAAAGATTATCTACTCAGGCTTTTTTTTTTTTATATGCTTTGGGGTTCTAATGGTGGGATCCGAAAAAGGGGGGGAAAAGTTTTCCTTCTTTCCTTTCTTCGGGCAGTAACATTTGGTTATGTATTGCTTTAGCAACTTATTTTTGCTTATGACCAACCCTACGGAACAAGTAACAACACATGGTGTACATAAAAAAAACTAACTTAAAGTTTGAAAGAAGAGGACTTGTTTACTATTGCATTCAGAAGGATGATGAACATCTTCCTCCTTCAAAATCTTTATCGATTGTAGTAGTTTATGTGCCACTAAAGTCTAGAGGGTATTCCACCAGCCACTACCAATGTCTCTCCAGTGATGTAAGAAGCATCATCGGAAGCCAGGAAGGCTGTGGCGGCTGCCATATCGTTAGTGGTTCCAAGCCTGTTGAGTATAGTTTTATTCTCGATAACCTTCCTCTGCATGACATTGATGAATTGCAAATTCAGAAAACCAAAACCATAGCCAGTTTCTGTTAAACTCCCAGTTTCAAAGCAAAGACCTATGAGTACCAAGGCCATAATAAATAGGGTGATTTGATTTAAAGACTTTTTGAAAACCCAATTTTGGAAATTTGACTCTCCATAAAATGGAGAAATATATTTTTGTTCAAAATGAATTATTTTTCAAGAAAAAACATGAAAAACGTTAGATTCACATATTCAAGATTATTTAATGTCTTTTAACCAAACATTTATAATAAATATACTTACGACGTCAGCATTAGTCGTGATGAATTCAGCGAAGTGTGTTGGTACAAAACCAGGCGCAACACAGTTCACACGAGTGTCTGGACCCATCTCCGCTGCAAGGGCCTAAACGCAGATGAAATTTAAGTAAGAATGGAAATGTTCCACTAAATCACAATCAATTAATGGTTATGATCAAGGGTGTAAACGAGCCAAGCTATTTGTAAGGTACTCGAACTCGATTCGTAGAATACTTGAATTTGACTAGAAGTTAATCAAGTTAAGCTCGAGTAGCTTGTTAAGTCAAATTCAAGTATTACAATACTCGACTCGAACTGCTCACGAGCTTAATCGAACTTTACTATTTTATTATTTATTAATCGAGTTTCACAAGTTTAAATTTATTCGAGCTTAATCGAGTCGATTTTGAATCGAGTTTTGAACATCTGAAAGAAAAAAAAAAAACTTGATCGAGTTCGAGTCGAGAGCTTCGAGTTGTTTAATCAAATCAAACTCGAGCTTGGCTTTGTGTCGACTTGATTACACACCCCTTGTTATGATGGTGTGCATGAAACAAAAGATTAAGAGGTACTTGATCCACATGGAACACTAAATTAGAGTTGACATTGCCACACTGGAAGCATATTTTTATGATAAAACACCTGATGTAAAATCAAAATGGGAGACCAATATACCTTGGTGAGCCCGAGAAGGGCGGTTTTAGTCACTCCGTACATACTGTGGCTGATAACCAGCAATAGAGGATATCAAGACAACTGTAGAACCTTTTCTCAAGTGAGGAGCTGCCTCCTGCAAAAATTGATGTTTCATACGAGGGTCAAGAATGCTAGGAAAACGCCTAGAAAGAATCCCAAGTGATACGAATGGTTGAACTGGCTATCCAAATGGGACCCGTTCACACAAAACATGTTTTAATGCTTACTCCCATGATATGATCACATATCAGTTCTACAAGAAATTGTGGAGTGGTCCTTAAGCTTGAGAGGTACTCTCATCTATCAAACCAGTCTTTTGGGTTAGACTATTCTATTAGGCTTGGATACCTATCATTGATGTTTTTATTGAGAGCCGATGCATAACGGGAAATGACCACCTAGAAGAGGGATACCTAGCACCCCAATAAAGGGTGCGGAGTGAAAACTATCAAAAGTGTGAGGTTCTACAAGAAATTGTGGAGTGATACTTAAGCTTGAGAGGTTCTTTCACCTATCAGACTGGTCTTTTGGATTGAGTATCTATCATTTGTGCTTTCATTAAGAGACGATGCGTAACGGGACAAGGCTACCTGGAAAGGGCTGCCTGACACCCTAAGAGAGAGCTCATGAGCTATCCAGTGCGTAGCCGTCAGATCGTGTCTGCTTATAAGGATGGGTAATGATACAATCCCACATCGTATCTCCACAAGAACAGAATGATACTTAACAGTGCCGCTCTCCCACCTATCTGCATTCAATTCGTTGGGCTTGGCTACCTATCACCCCCATTTGTAAAAATTGTGCCAATTTTATACCTGTATAATGAGTATCGAAGATTTGACATTAATTTCCCATAGCTTGTCCAGGACTGGTTCTTTTGTTTCCAGAATAGTATCAACAGATGGGTTGGCAGCAGCATTGGACACAATCACATCTATTGCTCCATAGTTCTGCAATTTAACACAACAACTATTACTCATTTCCAACATTGATATTCTTACTGTCTTCATAAATCAGCACCCTTAGTAACAAGAAAACTCGAACTTAATACACTAAAACCATTGAAAAATAGCATAGATGGTCAACATTTTGTTTGGCTCTGTTTGGGAAATGTTCATGAGAAATAGTTTTAGATATTGTTTTCCAATGTTATGTAAAACAAAAAAGTCTGTTTGAGAGTCTAAAATGTTCTTTAAATTCACTTTCTCTTCTTAAAAAGTTGTTTATGTTTTCGGTCACCCGACATGTTCTTCAATTTCTTTTTCTTTTTCTTTTTTCATTTCCAATAGCCAAACCTGTTTTTTCTGTTTTTTTTTTCTTGGAGAAGCATAAAACTATTTTCAGTAGCAGTCACCAAAGATCCCACGCCTTTGAAGAAAAACACAGTTTAAGAGCAAAAATCCTGATTTTAGATCATTATAGAAAATTCGTTTCTCTCTATGACACAGACAAATAAAATCCACAAACCACAAATGAATTCTCTATCCGGTAAAGAGTCAATCACAAAAAATAAACAAATAAATAATTGATGAATTATAGATCCCTTTGCTGGAAGAGTGAAAGGTAATATTGCTTACCTGAACTGTCTTTTCGATCAGATTCTTCCTATGTTGGGCATTGGAGACATGACAAACTACGCCAATCGCTTCAATTCCTTGAGCTTTGAGCTTGCTAACTGCCTCATCCACATTTTTCTGCATAAAATCAAATCAATAAAACAGTAGACTCTTCCGTGTTTGGCTGCTGAGAGACTGGACAAAGGAAAACGAACTAACCAGAAACTTTTTCGTGACATGCTTAATTTAGTAAGAAAACTTTTTGATTTCTTCGGAAGTTAAAAAACCTCAAAACCCTAAAATATCTAATACTTTTCATTTCCTTTGCCGACATTTTCTCACCGACAAAATGAAAGGAAACTCAAAAACACAAAAAGAATCCAAAAATTCATAGAATTCAATAAATCTAAATGAAATTAAGTTGTGAAATGAAGAACTGAAGGGACAGCAAGGAACCTGCTTGCGAGACGAGAGTACCACAGAAGCCCCCTCCAAGCCCAGCCGCTCAGCGATAGCGAAGCCGATCCCCTGAGTAGACGCCGTCACAATCGCTACCTTCCCTTGGAATCTCTTTCCGAACTTCTCCATTTTCCCCTCTCACCAAGAGCGTTTCTTTCCCTTCGATTCAGAGAATCCAAACAGGGCCTTCAAGTTTGGATCGGATCATTAAGGTGGGAAGACAGCAGGAGTGTTGACCGATGGACAGTTGTCCACAACTAAATCTCCACCGTTAGATCTTTTCTTTCCTCGAGATATCCCAAATATAAACATCCCAAATTATAACTTCTTTCCATTTTCGGATTTTCCCGACATGTTACAAATTATTCATATCTCTTTCCATATGGGATTTAAATATTTTCCTAAAATGGCCATCGAAATAAAAGATAATACCTTAAAAGCAATTTCATTCAAAGCTACATCTTCAAATGACAGGTTTTGTAGGGTGCAACCGAATCAAGCTATTAGTCAACTGTTCGAGTTGGACTTGTAAAATACTCGAATTTAATTCAGAGTTAATTAAGTTGAGTTCGAATAGTTTGTAGAGTCAAGTTCAAATATCATACGAGTCAAGTTGCTCATGAGTTTAATCAAGCTTTATTATTTTATTAATTAAGTTGATTTCGAGTATAATTATTTATTAATTTTTAATTGATTTAATATTTGCTCGATTTTTTTTTTTAGTCGAATTTCGAACATCTAAAGAGAAAAACTTCAATCGAATTCGAGCTTTAAGTTTTTTTAACCACATTGAGTTTAAGATTAATTTTATATCGACTCGACTCGATTACATCCCTACTTTATGATAACGGGGGAATCCAAAAGGAGGAAGAAGTTTTCCTTCTCCAAGCAGAAGAAAGGAAGAAAAATGATGCATAGTGATGATGCTACACATTTTGGATGTATGTGTAGAACAACCAAATATTTATACGTTCGTTCTTTCTTCTACCATCTTCCTCGAAATCATAATTTTTGTAGTTTTTTTTTTCTTTTTTTTTTTTGAACTTTTATTCACTTTACATATTAAGTTAAAAATGCTTAAGATGTTGTTTTGTTTTTTCTTTAATATTGAATATAAACTTGAGAACTAATCTTGAATGATTAATGACATTAAATATTAAGTTGTTTGTTTTTTAATATTAGTGAAATTAGGATAAGATAGTAGAGGCCAGTTATTTTGGGTTCATAAGCGCCAGCTGCTTAATGTGAGGTTTGGTTTAATTTTAATCGGGTTTTTACTTGGGTATGAGTTTATTTTTACCAGAATCCAAGAAGCGGGTTCAATGTATTGTCTTTTCACTTGTAAAATCATAGAAAATTAGAAATTTAAAAAAAATTGGCAAAATATTAATAAAAATAATAGAATTATAAAGCTAAGGTTCGAGGAAGAGCACATAAAATTACCACAGATACCGATTAATGAAATGGGCTGTAGCCCGAATTTAAATTCGTAAATGAAATATAATGACCGAGAAAAGTTTCGTTGAATTAAGAGACGAGTGGAAATTTTAGATTTTGTGGGTGATAAATTATCGATTATTTCAGGGGATGAGATTTTCTGAAAATCTCGGAAGTTAATAAATAGCAAGAACAAGTCATTTAAATAAAGTAAGCGAAAAGAAATAAATTGTTTCGGAGCAAAAAATGAAACGATATGAGCGAAAAGTATCCAAAATAATAATAATAAGCCGATCAGGAGTATATTTTAAAAATAATTTTTATTATTTTATTTTTATCTTTTAATATAAATTATAATTATTATAATAATGTTTTTAACAGTAATTTATAAGAATTAAGCTCATTTTATTTTTGTGAAAAATATTAATTTTAATATAATAAAAATTAAAAGCGAATATAAAAAAATTAAGAATTAAAAATAGAAACAAAAAATAAAATGTAAGCGGTAGAGTTTAGGAATTTTAAATTACCAATTAAATCATAATTAATTTTTAAATGAAAGGTTTGAAATTGAAAAGATAATGGCCCGGGATTAAAACCCTCCCGTTATTATCACTAATAGTGTATTGAGCAATGATTGAGTTTTTAACATTTTTGTGGAAAATGACTTAAATAGAAAAAGCGAAATCATTCATTTTATTCGTAACTTTTAAAAATTTAAAATGATAAATTGTAGAGAATTTTAAAAGCAACAGTTATGTTAAAAATTTATTGAAACGGCGTTAAAGAGGCGGTGTTTGTTTTGCCATCTTGAATAGAGCTTTTTTGAAAACGATCTTTGAATAGTCTTTGTCTTCAAAGTATTAAGATTCATTGTTTTAACGTTAGGTAGTGAGTAGGGATATGACGGGACGGATTATTTTGGGTTCGAGTCTTGCTTATTGTCGTAACCTGAGTTTCATTTAATTTTTATACAGGGTTTTTAGCAGAACGGTTTATTTTACCAGTCAAGACGGGTTCGGTATTATTCTTATGCAGCAAAAACTGAAAAATTAGAAATTTTAAAATAATGAAAATGTTAATAAAAATAATAAATTCTGCTGTGGGGTTCGAGAGCAGAAAGTCTACATATCTTGGATAGTGAGAAGCGATTGCGGCATTCAATTATTTTCATGAAATCTAATAGTACAAGGAAAAGTTTAGGTGAATTAAGAATGGCGGAATTTTAGATTTTAAGTGCGATAAAGTTCTTGAAGTATTTCAGGGACGAGATTTCTGAAAATCTCGGAAGTTAAAATGACTTGAAATTTAAGTTCGTTTAAATTTAAAATTAATTTAAAAAAATAAATTGTTTTGAAGCAAAAAACAGGACGATGAAGCGATATAGAGCAGTATATCAGAAATAATAATAATAATTTAGTCCACGAGTATATTTTAAAAATAATTATTTATTATTTTATTTTATCTTTTAATATAAATAATAATATTTATTATAATGCTAATAAATAATTTATAAATTCATAATATTTTATTTTTATGAAAAATATTAATTTTAATATAATAAAAATAAAAAAGCAAATATAAAATAAAAATAAAAATAGAAACAAAAATAAAATATATAGCAGGCTGAGTTTGAGAATTTTCTATCTCATTACATGCTGTTTAATTTTTAAATGAGATAAGTTTGGGAATTGAAAAATAAGCAAAGCTGGGTTAGGATAGAATAGTACGTCCGAGCCTCGTGTTATTATCGCAGTAGTGTGTATTGAGCTTGATGATTGAATTTTTTTATTATTTTGTAGGAAATGACTTTTCTGAATAGAAAGAGCGAATATTTTGAACTACATTAGTAGCTTTTTTTAAAAAGTTTCGATAATAAGTACAGTGAAAATTTAAAAAAGCAAACGGCTTAATCTTAAAAGCTATTTAAGAGCTGACGTTAAGTCGAAAACAATGGCTTAAAATCTAGTTACTTTAAAAGATTTGAACTTGGGATTTCCTGTAACCCCATCTCACTTTTTTACTACTTGAGTTAGACCTCACAATTGTCATTGTTTGTAGTTTAACACCAACATGCACTTATATAGAAATCAAAGAAAAAGGACTAGAGTCTAGCAGTAAGTATTCCACCAGCCACAAGCAGTGTCTCTCCAGTTATGTAAGCAGCATCATCAGAAGCCAGGAAGGCTGTGGCTGCGGCCATATCTTCGGTGGTTCCAAGCCTGTCCAGTTGAGTTATTCTCAGAATGCGCTTTCTCTGCATGACACGATGAAGTTAGAATTCTAAAGCCAAACTAACTAGTCCAGGAAAACTTCCGTGTGAAGCAAACTAACCTTGAGAACTTTTTTTTTGTCGTAGTAAGGATGTTTGAGAGAGGCTGTGCATCATCTGGAAGGCATTTTAAAGGCCCATCACACATCCCCAAGACTAGTGCTATCTGACAGGGAGAAGCTGAGGGTGTTAAAAATTTCTGGCAGCTACGAGCGTAATTGCGTTACGAGAGCCCCAGAACTCGGTATTGGTTAAGTTAGGAGGGCGAAAGCAAGCCTCGCATAGCCACATGTTCGGTGTTAGCTAATACACAAAACTTTTTTTTTTTTTGGTCAGATCATGAGATATGTCCTAAATAAGCCCATGCATATATATGGAACGTGCTTTTAAGTTATCTGTGTGGCTCGAGTACATCTTGAAATCTGATAGAGAGGCCCGAGGGTGATAAGAATATCGACATGGCATTCACGTTAAAGGCTCGAACTCGAAGTTTCTTAGTTAAGCTTAGAAGTGCACGTGGCGTCTATTTCTGTGCTAAACGATAGCAACACCTAAGAACTAAGGCCATGAAATATACTTACAATCTCATCATTACTCATGATGAATCGAGCAAATTGTGTCGGTACAACACCAGGCGCAACACAGTTTACACGAGTTTCTGGCCCCATTTCAGCTGCAAGGGCCTAAACGCAGATCAAAGATTAAGTAAGAATGGGGAAACATCTCATCACCAAGCTTAAACAAATGTCATAGCAAAGCCAAAAATCCAGAACAAATTGTTTTCAACTGTTTGATCAGAAGTTTGTAAGTTATTCAATGAAGCTGGCACATTGGAAGTATATCTTTTATAAGTAAAACAAGATGGGAGATCCATGGTAGTACCTTGGTGAGGCCAAAAAGGGCTGTTTTAGTCACTCCATACAAAGCCACAGAAGACACTGGACGATAGCCGGCAATGGAGGATATTAGGACGATTGACGAACCCTTTCTCAGGTGAGGAGCTGCCTCCTGCAACAATACGTGTTTGATCGATAGGGAAATGCCAAGAAGGAATCCCAAGTGATGTGAGAATGGTTGAAGATGTAAAAATTGGTGCCAATTTTATACCTGTATAATGAGTATAGAAGATTTGACATTG
The DNA here is from genome assembly GCA_016808115.1 of Tetrastigma voinierianum. Lineage (NCBI taxonomy): Eukaryota > Viridiplantae > Streptophyta > Magnoliopsida > Vitales > Vitaceae > Tetrastigma > Tetrastigma voinierianum. The sequence continues at coordinate 110,315 of JAEQBH010005790.1, read as the reverse complement.
ACTTCCCATAGTTTGTCTAGAACAGATTCTTGTGCTTCCAGAATTTTGATACCAAGAGCTGGGTTGACAGCAGCATTGGACACAAACACGTCTATTGCTCCGTATTTCTGCAATTTTAACACCAACAGTTTCTCATATCCAACACTTACTTTCTTACCATCTTCATGACTCAGCACCCTTAATAACAAGAAAACTATTGACGAAAATGGGAACCTGCACCAAAGACCGATCTGATAGGTGTGACTCGTATCTACGTGTATGGGTCGATGTGAGATCGTGTCGTTACGTCTTAAAGAAGGCTAATGTCGCGGATGTTCCTTATTTCTAAATAACTTACGTTAGAAAAGTATCTCCTTTGGGGGCGCTGGGTAGGCGAATTCACTCTTTATCTCATTTGATAATGGGAGCATGGGTGGTCTGTGGCGATAGAAGGCCGGCCTGGGGTCGATGGATGGGAGAGCATATGGCTTAAGTATCGAGCAGCCCAATTTAGAAACAGACGTAGATGTGGGATTATGTCGTAACCTTTGAAAATTGTTTTCCGATGTTCTAGAAATATGTTTGAACTCCCTTGCCTAACTCTGCCCCTTTCATACCAAAAACACAGCTTAAAAGAACAAAAATCCCACTCACCTGAACAGTCTTTTCGATCAAATTCTTCCTATGTTGGGCATTGGAGACATGACAAACCACTCCCATTGCTTCAATTCCTTGAGCTTTTAGCTTTTTAACTGCCTCGTCTACGTTGTTCTGCATAAGGCCAATCAAAATCAAATCAATGCACCACCAGCAGGCGAACCAACCAGAAACTTTTCCATGGCCATGCTTTTTTAATTTAATATTTAAAAACCCGGGAAAGTGAGAATCCGCGTCAACCAAATAGTTTCTTCCTGGCTTAGCAAAACTCCTATGATTTTGTCAGTTATTGAATGGTAAGCATCCAAAACTTTATTCTCTCTTTCTCTTTCTTTCTTTCTTTTTCCTGCACTTTCTCAGGAACCAATCGATGTATACAAGAAAGTAGATATATTATTCAAATTTAACTGAGAAAAAAATTTGAATTCTTCGAAAGTTAAAAATCCAAAAACCTTAAAATATTTAATCATTTTCATTTCCTTTCCTGGCTATTTTCTCATCGATCAAACAGGCATACTAATAAACATAAAAAGAATCAAAGTTTAATTATCTTCATTTCCTTTCCCAGCAATTTCTCACCGATCAAATAAGCACACTGATAAACACAAAAACAATCCCAAAGTTCATAGAATTCAACAAATCCAGAAGAATCAAGTAATTTTCCAAGAGAAACAGGTAAAACAAAGAATCGCAGGGACAGGAAGGAACCTGCTTGCGAGACGAGAGTACCACAGAGGCGCCCTCCAAGCCGAGCCGCTCTGCGATACCGAAGCCGATCCCCTGAGTAGACGCAGTCACAATCGCCACCTTCCCTTGAAATCTCTTTCCGATCTTCTCCATTTCAATTTTCCCCGTCAGGAAAAGCGTTTTCTCCGATTCAGATAATGCCAAACAGGGCCGTAGAGGTTGTTTGGCGCAATTAAAGCAGGAGAGCGTAAGATTTTTGACGAATGTTAGGTTGTTCAGAGTTCAGACTAAAGCTCCATTGTCGTCCTGCCCTTTCGTCGGATACTCTGTACTGGCCAATACAAGTATTCCATCATTGCTTTTCGCTCCTTTTCACTGTTTCCCTCCGTTTTACAAAATCACACGATTCACCCCTCTTCCTGCTGGGCCCGTTTTCTTTATGTTTTCGAAAACAGTTTTCTGTTATCAAAAATGAAAGTGAGTAAAAAAACACGAATAACACTTAAAAACTGTTTTCAAAAATAATTTTAAAAAATAGAATCAAGCAACTCCTAAGCTCTTTTTTGGAACCGGAAAAGTACAGGGGGAAAGCATAAGGAAAAGACCTTGCGAGGAAAATAAAAAAATTATTCATATTTATTTGATTTGTTTAAATAATGACTAACAAAATTTAAAATTTTTTTTTTTTAAACAAAACCTAAATATTTCTACAAAGTTAATGTATTTATCACGTAAACTTTGTTTGTTTAGTTCTTATAAATCATCAAATAAAATTTATTTGTTTATTTCCTTTTTAACGTATAAGAAGAACAAAAGAGATAAAAGTAAAATTAAAATTAATGATTATAATATCAAAGTTTTTTTATTAGATTATCATCGTCATTTTTTAAGAATTTTGTTGAGTATTGAACCAAATATTGGATGTTACACGACCTATTTTTGAATTACAAGACCCAACTAAAAACATAATTCTTCATAGAAAATAGTTTTACAAATATATTTTTTTTTGAAAATAATTACTAAGTATCCATTTTCATATATATATATATATATATATATATATATATATATATATATATATATATATATATATATATATATATATGAATTCATGAACCTGAAAAACCAGTGTTTAAATAAAAAGCAATTTAGTCAATGAAATTTGACTAAATGGTTAAGGACAAGACATAGAAAAGAGGCCAAGTCTTTATCAAAAAAGAATACTTAAACTTTATTCAAAGTGATGTCAAAAAAAAAAAAAAAAAAAGCAATTTCCAACCAGGAATAATAAATTTAATAGTAGAACAATTTTCCACTGCCAGCCAATAGAAATAAAAAAAAGTAAAGAAAGGATCGTCAAATGAAAAGAAAAGTATGTATTAAAACATCTTTATTCATAGGGGTTTCTGAAATTCTTTAGAAGCTCGGGAATGTCATAGCCAAGCATGTCGTCCACAGCTTGTATCATTCTAGGCTTCAACTTCTCGAATTTATCGATGCTGTAGCTGTTCAGAACCTCCCTAAAGTGTTCCACACTTGGGAAATCACCAGCTGGAAGATGAAACTCCCTTTGGATCTGTTTTTCACAAAAAAAAAAAAGTATTAAACAAACTAGTCTGTTCATAAAAAGATATGTTTTATTTATTTATAGCAGTAGATGTCCTGGTCCAAACACATTTGCACGTATCTCGATTAAACCAATAGAATTTGAATTAACCATGAGGTTAAATCTTTAAAGCCTTATGGAGCTTTGAACTTGTGACCATGGGGTAAACCCAAAGGCTTTTGACCAATTTAGCTACCCAAAGTTTTATTCATATAAATATAAATATAAATAAATAAATATATATATATATATATATTCCATTTACACACATCTCAATTAATCTCATGAGACCTGAATTAATTATCGGGTAAAATCTTAAAGAGCCTAGGGGGCCTCAAACTTGTGACCATTGGATAAATTCAAAGACTTTAGACCAACTTAGTTACCCAAAGTTTTATTCATATATATATATATATATATATATATATATATATTTGAAAACTAATTTAAGATATTTGACTTCTCAGATTTTGGCAAAATTTTAACAAAAATACCATCCTAGATTTTTTTTTTTGTTAAAGTAACCCTTCTTGTAAGAAATTATGTAAATACATAAAATAAAAAAGAGTATTTTTGTCCAAAAAATATTATTTTTTCAAGAAAAAATATAGAATAGGTTAGATCCACAAGTCTTATATTATTTGATGTCTTTTATATATATATATATATATATTGAAAGAGAGGAACAGAGAGATTGGGCAGGTGTAAACCTTAGCAAATTCATCTTCAAGATTATCTGTGAGTCGCTGCTGTGCTTTAGCTTTGCCCATCATTGCAGGCATCTCCTTTTTGAGGTGACTGATTATATAGGCATGAATCTTGGCAGCTCTAGCTCGTTTTACAAATTCATTGATCTGCAATGCACAAATGTTGTCATACTTGTAGATTAAAATATAATCGTCTGTTTCGTTCTTGTTTTTAAAAACGGTTTTTTATTCTTAAAAGAACACGATTATTTCTCAGTTTTTTTTTTTTGTTCTAAAAAATTAAAGAAAATGCTAATTTTAGATAACAAGAACAATTTTCAAAAAAAATCAAAATTGTTCTCTATATTTTGGAAAACTATTATCAACAATAGGTTTCAAAAATAGGAACCGAACCAACCATAAGATTTGCCAGCTTACCCGTCGATCACAAGCTTTCTTTGGAATGTCTATCAAGTCTGCAAGAAGATTATCCTGCTCTTTCTCAAACAGATCCTTCCCTATTGGACCCGCAGCTGTTTCATTGACAGGCTTGTCATTGAATGAACTGCAAAAACCAAGAAATGGAAATTTAACACAGCACGGGCGGATTCAATAATTCACTGAAATATTAGATCTATATGAATGGTATTTTATATAAAGTTAATGCAAAATCATTATGGTTATTATCAGTGATAGGTACAAACTAATAAGAGATCCGCAACTTAAAGACACACTGCACGATAGGTGAGATGTCTACGAAGTTTAAATCTGTTCAGCAATCATGAAGGCAGGTATGGGATCGTATCAGTTCGCTTTAAGAACAGAAAAGGGGAATTTCTCAGCGGGAACTTTAAAAGCAGCGTTCTTAGGTTGGGGTGTGTCATTCCTGAATGATGCTCCAAGGAACCGTTCACGACCCTAGTGTGGGGGTTCGTATGGTTTAACCCCAAGGGGGTGTTTGTCGCGTCGTATCAGTTGGATAGAAAGTTCACACAGCAGTATATAGGTATGAGCACTCTCAGCTTGGCAGACGCGTTTTAAAGCGGGTGATGGCCGTTGGGTGAAGCGAATAGCTCTACGTAATTGAAATTTGCATCTTTCACATTTTAAGCACAACCCAAAACCATTTTTTGTCCAAATGACATGGCAGGTTTTGTCAAAATGAAGTAATATATGAAAATAAAAAAGAATCATACCCAATATAAACTCGCACAACCTCAGGGGTATTCAAAACTTTCCCAAGTGACCACATCAATGCACCATAGACCCTCATTAGCTGCAATAGAACAAGAAGCAAGTCAAGAAAAACTCATATAATATGTAAACGTCCAGAGGAATGAAAAATAAGTAAATAACAGTTGAGAATCCTACTTGTTGTGTATCAACTTGATCTGCTTTGTTCAAAACTACGCGTATCTTGTCATCATTACCACGTAAAGAAGCAATCACACGCTTAAATTCATCACTGATATCAAGTTTGTGGGGATCAAAAAGAAGAAGAATGAGATCACATTTTGCTGCAAACCAGGATATAACACCAGTGAAATCATAGCTTCTTTGTGTTCTTTGCTTTTCTCCAGATAGGACCCCTGGAGTGTCCACAAAGGTGATGTGTTCTAGAAGCTGCAAGTTTATGAGAGATAAAATATTATATGCCAGAGATGGAGAATACAGAAGAGTTAATGATAGAAGCAATGAAAAGTTTTCGACTCCTGGATTTATAACTCACAGGATGTGGCATCTGGGAACCCTCAAATTTTGATAAAAATGCTCCACCAAAGGTTGTCAAACCATTGAAAGGCATCTCTGCATTGACTGCAATGGTATTTCCTGGAATGCTCCTTTCATCAGGTCCAGACTGAGAACAAGAACGCAAGAAGTTACTTGGAACTGTATTTGAATTCACATATGATATGATCACACTTCATCCATCTTGATTCAAATAGATGAACTGCAAATAATTAACAGGGTGGGGAGAAATAGGAGAAGAACATATCCAAACAGGTCAAAAAGAAAAGCAGTGCTTGATAAATTTTCAGTGACAGGACAGAAACATGAAAATAAATTTATGATACCATAACAACAACAAAGCGATCAGTTGTAGGCTCAGGTCCAATGTGAGCTCCTATAAAAAATGAAGAAAATAGTAAGCTTTTGGCAATGTAACTTGATAAAGGCAAGGGCAGAAACAGAAATTTTACTTACCTGGGAAATTACATCCGAGTAAATGTTTTATGAATGTAGTTTTCCCAGTTGAATACTGACCCAAAAGCATAACCATAGGTTTAGCATCGAAGTCGCTATGGGTCTGCAAAAGAAAAAGTCATAAATATTTCATACTGTCAGATGAAACCTTTGGACCTAGATGCCACACCCTGCTTCAATTCCTCTTGACTTCTATAAGGGAGCAAGAAGGTTCTTTCCAAGGGCAGATCTATGTGTAGTTACAAAAAAAAACCTTTATAACTCCTTTTTTTTGGCCCTTTAAAAAAATTTATTATTCTGACACCTCGAAAAGAATTTTTTGCTTGTATATTATTAGACTGTTATAATGCCGACACCCCACGTATAAAATCCTGAATCTGCCACTGGTTCTTCCTGCAAATCTGGAGAGTCCTACAAAGTTATAGAAGGGTGTGGAATGTCCTAGAACATGTAGAGTTCTACATAGCTGTGAATAAGTATGGTGAAGTCATAGAGACTGTGGGGAGTTCGAGTCTTCCATGTATATGCATGTTATAAGGAATCTTAGGGTTTAAAACTGCCTATAAATAGATAAGAGCATCATTTGGTCAAGACACTAGAGGAAAGCCTAATTAAGGAGAGTCACAAATTTGAGAATGACAAGTGGGTGAGCCTAGGAAGTTGAGAGCTTTGTTAAAACGCGCTTGAGCTGTCTAATAGTCGCATGTGAACATTGGAAGGTCTAAGTCCGTGTCGAGAGCTGGACTACTACTAGAACAACATACATAATATTACATATTTTAGAATGTGTTACATAGGAATAGAATAGAAGGGAACATATTTAGGCATCTCATCGTAAACAAACAACAATATGCTGTCCACTTACCAATAAGGGAGAGACAAAATCATTAAAACGATAGGTGACTTCCAACGGCTTTAACTTTTCGTTGTATAGTCTCTCCAAGCCATCTATTATTGATGTAACAGAAGTAAGAGGTGCCTACAAAAGAAGAGAAGAAGAGATAATATAGGATAAAAAGACCAACAGAATGACATTGTCCAATACATTTGTGAGAATGTCTTTTTGGTGCATACTGTAAAGGGTTCATTAACATGAATAAATAAAAGAGTAGGTGAAGAATCAAATTTCACGTTTATTAAACAGAAAATCCCACCATTTTTTTTCTTATAATGATAATGAACCTAATCATCCATGTTGGAGAAATGCCCATAAAAGAAATTAACAGGTTAGATCATCAGGCAACACAGTTCTTACTTTCTTTATAGATTTTGAGGCGAACCAAGGAGTTGATGGTGATGGCTGTGGCCTGGAATCTCCTACAACATTACCAACTAATTTTAAGGAAACAACAGTTGAAGCAATATCGAATTAACCATTTGAAGATAAGAAATTGGCTAACCATTCAATTCAAGCTCACAGTTATTTGTTGAGACCTTATTTTTCTGGAAGAAAAAGAACAAGGAGAAATTCAATAAACTTAATTATATATATATAGTAGTGTAAAGATAAGAAAAAAAAAACTTACATTTAGTAGGGCCTTCAAACCTTCCATTGATGGAGGTTCCAAATTCTCCAAATCCTCTGTAATAAAGGAAAGATGCAACAATTCAGGATTCTCGAAGTGTTTGTTAACTAAAGGTTAATCCTTAAACCCTTGTGAATGGCAATGTGCAGAGACTACCTTGAGCAAAGTTAAAAAATAATTGTTTTTTTTTTTTAAAAAACATCATACCTTGAGGGTTTCTGATCTATCAAAGGTAAGAGCCCATTTCCCTACCTCATAAGTCACTCCTCTATAAACATGTACCGGATGGATAAACCAATTTATAATGCATAATAATCTTAATTGATTCAAATATGCTGTTGAAATGCTCAAAGAAAGAAGAGAAGATCAAAACATATTGTTCTGCTTGCCTGTAGTCTTAAGGATATCCAAAGTAATCTCATTTCCTGCTTGTGCCAGAGAAACCATCTGTTCATCATCAATAAATAAATAAATAAATATCGAGTTCTTACAAATTTATATGACATAAATGCAAGAAACAATGTTGAAAGGAAGAACCTGCATAGCAGTGATGAACTCTCTGAAACCAAGAAATCCCTGTCGTTTGGAATCCGCAATAGCCCAAACCTTCAACAAACACAAACAGTATAAGTTCAAAACATCATTGAATTCAGAAGCCACCAAGCAAATTAAAAATCGCTGGTCGATTTCATTTCCAGAAAGGACTGTGAATGACACAAAACTACACAGAGATAATATAACTATAATTGAATACGCAAAAAATCAAACAAATTCAGATTATCCAATGCATGAAAAACATGACAAACATTTGCTCCCCTTTTCTCTTTCCGAGAAAAAATTATTATTCCTCGAACTTTTAGTTGGGAATATGAAAAGAAAATAAAATAGGGAACATGGAACGGAAAATAAGTTTCAACTATATGAAACTGTAATTCATCATTTCAAATACTCTTTTGATTCAAAAGCTCCAGTCACCTATTTGAATGCAATAAAATACTGATATTAAAAAAATAATAATAATACTAATATTCGAAATTTAAAAATAAAAAAAATAAAAAAACCGGGGAAAAAAAGTAAGAACCTGTTTGAGTTCCGGACGGGAAAGTTTGGACATAGCGAAGAACTTTATGGCATCAGTTCCAGTAATGCGCCCATCATTATCTGAAAAATTAGAGAAGCAAAAGAAATCAGTAACAGAATGAGAGATGGTGTTTGGTTAGTGAGAAAGGGAAAGAAAGAGACCTGAATCCGCGTAGTTGAACCATTCTTGGTAGATCTTTTGGTTGTCTTTGGAACACGAACTGATCGGCACGGATGCAATCTCCATCGATCAACACAAAAACACAGAACGATTGATGATCGATCGACCGGTTATCGGAAACTTCAGGATATTTAAATTTTGAAATATGAATTAACAGTGAAAAATGCTCTGTTCTGCCCCCCGATTGATAACAGTTTTGCCGCCCGATAAAGTTATATTGCCAAGGCAAAAATTATACACTCAAGGTAAAACGACGTCGTTGGTTTGTCTCTCGACAGAGTCGCATCGTTTGATGGTCTTGACTCTTGACCGTTAAATTTAAAAATATAATTGATTTGTTAAAATAAAAGTAATTATATATGGGATTTGAATGGTAAAATATTTTTTTTAAGAGAATAGTAAAATAATTAATAATGCTTTTTAAAAAAATATTTAAATTTTAACATAATTACATACTAATATCATATAATAAAATATATCACTACAATGCTACTTTGATTATTTTAATAACAAATTGATTAGTCAAGATCCCATTGAGGAACAAAGTGTTTTTGTTTTTGTTTTTCATTTTTTTTGTGCTCTTTGAAAGCTATTCTATAAATCAAAAATTATATTTTTGTTTTCTTTTCTCCTTTTCTATCTAGAGGTGTAACCAAGCCGAGTCGAGTCGAGCCAAGTATTAGGCAAGCTCGACTCAGCTCGGCTCGGTTTTAAAGAAGTAGGCTTCACGAGCTTGTTTACAGGCTGAGTCGAGAGTTTAAAGTCTTCATTATTTCGTTTAAACTTCCTGAGACTTAAAATGATGTTAATTTCGGTTTGTTTAATAATAAGCGAGTTGACGAGACCTAGCAATGAGCAATAGAGTGGCTCGTAAATGCTTCGACTACACATTACAACCATATTTAAAGAAAATGTTCATCTACATAGCCAACATACAACTAAATTAAAAGATAAGACAATAAAGTTCAATTAACTTTATTGAAGTTCGAAATTAAAGTACCGTTTAGTTGAAAATTTTATTTCTATCGAGGAAATTCGAATATGAAAATTTTCAATGTATTCTGTCTTTAGTTTTCATTTTTCGAAAATACGTTCGTCTTTGAATTTGGTTGAAAATACGTTTTGTTTGACGTTTGGTTGAATTTGGTTGAATTTAATTAACAAGGAAAACGAACTACATATTTTACGATTAAATATATAAAATGTTAAGAAAATAGTGGTCATTTTCTTTGTTTGAAATTGTTTCGTCTTATTCTGTTATATGCAGCGTTTTCGCTATTTCGAAAAGTTTGAATAAAACGAAAATTTTTCTGCCTCTTAAGCCCGAGGATAAGGCCCTGGGTTTAGTTCGCGAAAAAATTTTATTTCATCGAATTAGAATGAAAATTTTGATGTGATACTGTCTTTAGTTTTCGTTTCGAGAAAATACGTTTCGTGCTTGAATTTGGTTGAAAAATACGTTTTTTAAATTTTGGCCCGTTTAGTTTAATTTGATTGAATTTAGTGAAAGCAAGGCTTGCTTTACACATTTCTAATTCATATATATAAAATATTGAAAATAGTAGATTCATTTTCTTTGATTTAATTTGTTTCGTCTTGTCTACCATCTTAAGCGCGTTTCATACATTTTCGAAAAGTTTGAATAGAGAAAACAGAAAATTTTCTACCTACTAAACAGGGTCTAAAATATTCATCATGTTCATTTGTAGGAAAAATTTGTTGTGCATCAAGTCTTCTCCATGTTAAGGCTTGGTTCTTATTTCTGATCATGGCTGGTTAATAAACTGGCTCCCGCGGCTGTGTGGCGTGTTTGGTGACGAGCCCAGAGTTTAAAGGTCTTTGAGGCTGTTTCGTTTAACTGATGCCGAAATGATGTTCGGTCGACTCGTTTAACCCAATAAGCGCGAGTTGGCGAGGTTTCCCAATCGCGACGGCCAGTGGCTGCGATGGCTGACGATTACGATACTATTTACATCTTCTTTGGAAAGCAGATTATATAGATCAATCACATTGACTTGATCCTTTGGACAACATAACAAATTGTATGATGCTTCATTTCGTATTCAATTAATATAATATAATATAATATAATTTATATATATATATATATATATATATAATTTGTAATTTAAATTTTGTAAAAGGTTTGAAGTTTGAAAGTTTGAAACCCTGAGCGGCATCTCCCAACCAGGCCATTTGGTAGGCCCACATTTGCATCTCATAATTTTATTTCTAAGGTAGGCCACTTATCTTTCACTCAATCAATTACCTTATATATAGGAAAAATCAACCAAAAAAAGAAAATATTATTAAATATTTTATAATCATGATCAAGCTCGATACAATTTAATCTGAAAAAATTGATTGAAGACGGTTTTTACTAATCTCAATACGAATCAGGATTGATCATAAGAGCGATAAAGCTCTACCACTAAAAAGCATATGTATTTTCAGAACTCAAACTCGAGACTTCTAATTAAGTTAGAAAAAAACCCTAATCATCTTAACTACATGTCCGGTGATGGTTTAAGACAATTTTTGTCATAGCCAAAAAAGGAATATTTACAAAAATGATACTGTCCAAACTTTTATATTAGGTTTTCCTTTAATTAAAATGATTTAAGCAGTGTTAAAGCGTGCTCCAATGCAAGGTGGCGTTTGTTTTTTGAGCATCTTGGTGGAATAGCTTCGTGATAAATTTGTTGTTTTTAAAAATTCATGACTTATTCTTGAAATTTTTAAAAAAGTTCGAATAGAAAAGTAATATTTAAGCTTACATTCGGAAAAAGTAATTCATGAAAATAAAAAAAGCTACATTATTGCCCAAAAGAAAAATGGCTAACAATGGCTCGCTAATAGGGATGACAGGGTTCGGGACGAGGCGGCCAGAAATCGACCGCTCGTTTATTTTTTGATTCTGAAGCATGCTCTCGTTTAAAAAAATTAAATCGAAATTTGGGCAGGCGAGGATGAAAAAAGTTTATAAGCGCCGTTTACGATTTGATTTTTGTTTTATTTTTATTTTTGTATATTTACTTTTTTATTTTATTATATTAAAATTAATATATTTCGTAAAAATAAAAATATTATGAATTTTATAAATTATTTATTAAAAAACATTATAATAATAATTATTATTAATTATATTAAATATAAAATAAAATAATAAAAAAATATTTTTAAAATATAATCGGGGCGAGGTGGGGCAAGGCGGGGCGAGAGTAATAATACCCGAACTCGTATCGGATTTGAGAAAATAAACCAAACTTCTTCAAAAATAGATTATAGTTAAACCAAGCGCGTCAAGATTTAAGAGCGGGACGGGGCGAACTTAGAAATAATAAAGTACTATTCTTATCACTGTCGGCTACGTGTTAAAAAGCAACGAAACATCTTAATCTTTATTAAGTCTTATTCGATAGACTTAAAAAAGTTATATTTAGTAGTAAGTGAAAAAAAAGCAAAGCCTTATGGCTGGCCTTTCATACACAATAAATATTGGAAAAAATAAATTTATCAAATGGATGAAGTCCTTATTTGTCCAGATAAAACGACGTCGTTGGTTTTGTCTCTCGACAGAGTGTCACATCGTTTGGTAGTACTTGACTCTTGACCGTTAAATTTAAAAAATATAATTGATTTGCTAAAATAAAAGTAATTATATCACAGGATTTAGATATTGAAATTTTTTTAAGAGAATAGTAAAATAATTAATAATCTTTTAAAAAAATATTTAAATTTTAACATAATTACATACTAATATATAATAAAATATATCACATAATATCACTACAATGCTACTTTGATTATTTTCTCATAATTTATCATAAATAACAAATTGATTAGTCAAGATCCAACTGAGGAACAAAGTGTTTTTGTTTTTGTTTTTCATTTTTTTTGTGCTCTTTGAAAGCTATTCTATAAATCAAAAATAATATTTTTGTTTTATTTTCTCCATTTCTATCCTGGGGTGTAACCGAGCCGAGTATTAGGCAAGCTCGACTCGGCTCGGCTCGGCTCGGTTTTAAGGAGTAGGCTCGAGCCTATTCACGAACATGTTTATGGTAGCTTGATCGAGTTTAAGGGTGTCTGCAGTTTCGAAACTTGTTTAATACCTGACGCCCAAAATGATGTTCGAGTTTAATTTCGTTTAAACAATAAACGAGTTAGAACGAGGCTTAATGAAGCCGACGTCAGTAGGCTACCATGAAGTAATTCTCCGGCTCGTGCAATTCCCCATTTAAAGAAAATGTTAAGTAAAATAAGTAACATCTGTAAATTAAAAGGATAAGACAATAAAAGTTCAATTAACTTTATTGAAGTTCAAGAGTTAAAATATTCATCATATTCATATATAGGAAAAATTTGTTGTGCATCAAGTATTTTCTATGTTCACGAGTTTGGTTCACGACTTTGTTCATGAATTAAGTTTAACAAGCTTAGTCCTGAACCTATCGTGAGCTGTTTACGATTAAGCGAGTCGAGTTTGAAAGTCTTTCGGACGTGATACCGTTTAACTACGATCATAGAAAATGATGTTGGTGTTCATTCGGTTCAGCAATAAACGAGTTCGTGGAAACCTAACGGCGAGCGTCGAGCAGTCGCGAGTAAATTTCGGCCGATTCTATTACTATTCTCTCTTAACGAAAACCATTGTATAGATCAGTCACATTGACTTGATCCTTTGGACAACATAACAAATTGTACTATGCTTCATTTCGTATTCAATTAACATTCTATACCATATATATATATATATATATATATATATATATATATATATATATTATAATTTGTAATTTAAATTTTGTAAAGGTTTGAAGTTTGAAAGTTTGAAACCCTGAGCAGCATCTGCCAAACAGGCCATTTGGTAGGCCCACATTTGCATCTCATAATTTTATTTCTAAGGTAGGCCGCTTATCTTTCACTCAATCAATTACCTTATATATAGGAAAAATCAACCAAAAACAGAAAATATTATTAAAAATTTTATAATCATGATCAAGCTTGATACAATTTAATCTGAAAAAATTGATTGAACACAATTTTTACTAATCTCAATACAAATCGGGATTAATGTAAGAAGCGATAAAACTTTATCCATTTAAAAATCATTTGTATTTTAATTGAAACTCTGAGGCTTTAAGTTAAAGTTAGAAAAAAACTCTAATCATTTTAGCTATGTTAGATGGTGATTTAGACAATTTTCTCATAGCCCAAAAAGGAATATCTACAAGATGATACTGTGGCTTTTATATTAGGTTTTCTTTAATTAAAATGATTTAAACAAGTGTTAAAAACTGAAATCAAACTAAGCCTTACAAACAATAAATATTAGGAAAAAATAAATTTATCAAATGGATGATCCTTAATTTGTCAAATGCTGAGAAAAAAAAAAAAAAAAAAAATATATATATATATATATATATATATATATATATATATATATAATGTGGCCTTCTTATATAAGAAGTTTGAGAAGCTGAAAGCCATGTGTTTATCATTCCCTCCTAAGCCCAGAAACAGCAACATATCACATGGCAACATGAAAAACATAATATATTTAAGAAACGATTAAGCCAATAGAAAAAATATATATAAAATGTGGAAAAACTGGAGTCAGGTTTTTTTGTATAAATATTCTTAATGTGTAAGTAAGTATACTTATTAGGTGGGGGCAATGTGATAAGAATGAATAATTATTTAAACAAATTTTAACTATCTTTATAATAATATTTGAATTTAAGTGGAGGCATTTGTAAAATTCTGGGACATATCTTGGGTCACAGGTTCTGGTAGCTTTCGTGTGTTGATGTTATGCATTACGTGAAGAGGAAAATAAACTAATGCGTCAATATGCAAATAAGGAACAAATACTCAAATTATAGAAAAGTGGCTCTTGACTAGGGGTGGCCACAGGCCAGAACTGGCAAATGTTAACTGGGACTGACTTAGGAGTTCGAAAGATATTAATAGGGCTTGAGAGCTGTTTCGAGGCTAGATTCGAGGCTTATTTGTGCTCGGGTAGACGAAAGAAATAAAGCTCGAAGATGTTTTCGAGTAGGCTCGTTTTATGTATCGTAAATTCATTTGATATCGTAAAATAAAAATTTCGGCTTCGGCTCAAGTATGTTATATATTAATATTAAAATATTATTATTTATCACTTATTTGAGTAAGCTTGAATAAGACTCGACAAGCTCGCGTTGAATATGTTAAAGCTCGAGTTCGGCTCGTTTAACAATTCAAGCAAATGTCGTCTTTCGATTTCGACTCGTTTGATTTTGAATGGGGCGACGACTTTTCTGGTCATCAAGAGCAACTCACGAATACGTTTGCCTCATGGCCACCACCTGGAAACTCGACCATACGTGACCTCTGCATAAACGGTCTCATTTTTTTGTATTAAGCATTTTGAATTCTGATATAATAAATTATGTGTGAGTTTTATTTTAGGTGCTTGTACTTTTCCTCACTTATCTTTCGCTTTTTGAAACGTTGAGCGACTCTCGCGCAAGCATACTGTATATTATTAAACTCTGAATTTTAGAAAACTTCAAACATGGCATTAATATGATACCAAACTTCTGAACAGAATACAAACCTTTGATCCGTGAAGATTTTGATTCCTTTTTGTGGGTGTTTGAATGAACCTTTGTGGTGGGGGAACAGTTGGAAGCGTGGTAGATGCAACTTGCCTTTCCTGCTTCACCTTGTTGAAAATCACTGTAAAACCTTCTCCTGAAGTAGGGTCTGTTTCATCCCAAGCTCCAAATTTAGGCACTGAAGCTACTCTATGACCCTGCAGCTGTCAACCCAAATACACAAAATAAATAAAATAATCCCAATCTCCTTACCCATGGCTGCCTATATCATCATAGAAGGGAAAGTAGAGTTTCGACATTCATATAAAAATATTTATATATAAGTGATCAAGAAAGCAAAATAGGGAGGAGGGTCAGTATATGCTTTCCAAAAATAATCATGGTTCGGTTTCAAAATCAAAGATGCTGAAAAAAACTCACTATTCACTTCTTTTATGATAGTAAATAGAGTAGTTATTGTAGGGAAATGTTTTCATAGTTTTGCGTTCTTAATCACTTGTTTACAAATACTTTTATATGGATGTAGGGAAACCTACTTTTCGCTACAGTGTACTATGATAGTATATGGAATATGTTATGGTAATAACTTATTCTACTATCATAACTGCTCGAGTTTTTTTTGAGCATCTTTTATTTTTAAACCAAATCACAGTTATTTTTGGAGAGCACCCCTTATTTTGTTTTCCTAATTACCTATGTATAAATATTTTTGTATGGATGTCGAAAACCTACTTTTCCCTCTAAAGAGGAAAATGTGATAGTAAATATAGCTGTTATGATAATAGTTACAGTATATTATGAAAATTTATGGAGTATGTTATGGTAATAACTTATTTTATTATCATAATTGCTGAGTTTTTTTTAACATCTTTGACTTTCAAACAAAACCACAATTACTTTTGAAGAGTACCCTATATTTTGCTTTCTTAATTACTTATATGAATAGAAAATGCAATTTTACCGAAAAGAACAAAATCGAATTTCGTGAAATCCGAAATTTATTCTCTAGATCTCGGATGGCGAAGCCAGTTTCACCAGATTTGGAATCGTCTCTGTGAAATCTGGCTAGTACGTCAAATTTAGGTCGAGATTGAGGATAATTCGAATTTGCACGTTTCGAGGCATCGGAGTGTCGGGTGTAGAAAAGGCTTGTGATGTGGCGAAAGTCGCGTATAACGTATCTTCCGTGCAGCGGATTCTGCGTGGTGAGTGATGGTCGAAATGGGCCAGTAGGGATAATAGTCTAGAATGTTAGAAAATCTAGAATAAATGACAAAATAGGCGTTATTTGAAAGTTTAAATTGAATAAAACCAAACAATGAGCAGTTGTCTTAACATTTTTAAAGAAGAAGACCAAATAGGGCAGTAGTGAAGCAAAGACAGCAGAGTGGGTTTTTTTAAATATTTTTAGTGAAGGGTATCCCACTTCTCTACAGATTTTAAAATCATTGTCCAATCATTGGCAGAAGGAGAAAATTTTGGCACTCTGCGCGGAGAGGCTGCAGCGTGGCCTGGATCTAGGGAGGTTCGTCAGAGCGAGGAGGTGGGATATTTATCCTGCTTGGGTTTCTGCTTTATTTAAGTGTTTTATAATGTTCGGTTGTATTGGTAGTGAGAGATGGTTTGATCGGTCTGAGAAAACATGGGACCGAGTTGTGGGAATTTTTTAATCTCATTTTGGATAGTGTAGTCACTGTTTGGACGGCTAGAGGTGGATTTTATGCAATAAATTGTGTTTTGTGTGTATGAGATGGGAAACGGCAATGGAATTCGGTTTCAAAAATTGGAGCAAGGTTGGGCCAATTATGGAGCTGCCCATGGACAGCCTTTGGCTGAAATTTTGGGATTATTAAAATCGATCGCAGGTTGGAGTGAATTGGATAAAATACTCGTCCATTGTGTTGTGTCTTAGAATTATTGAAATGAATGGCTTGAGTTGTGTGGAAATAGATAGGTTAATATATTATTTTAATGTGTTAACATAATGACATAATTATGTAAAATATAATTGTGTTTGTAGGCCATTGAAGATGATTTAATAGGTTAATGCATAAGCTTGATGTGTTAACTTGATGTCACAATTATATGGAATATAATTGTGGGTGTAGGCCAATGGAAATTGAATGAAGTGATTAGGCACAGTGAGCGGAATTTGGGGAGATTGGTTGATATTGTTGAATTACATGTGATTCTAAATTTGATAATATATGCATATTTGATATATTGGTATAAAATGATTGAAAAGGCATAATGCATTTTAAGTATGCGCCGAGGTAAGCGCAAGTGGGTGAGTACATGATGAAAAATTGAAAGAACAGCGTTTTTTTAAAGGAATTTCACATGATGAATTTCTGGAGAGTGGGGTTGGGAGACAGGTCAATAGGATCATTTGGATGAGGACCGTAGTACATTTTCGGAAGGTTCTCCCGACACATTCGCCGGAGGGTAGTCGTATTTTGCAGATCTTGTAGTATAGTTTCGAAAACAACGAAATTGTTTTGAAAATGATTATTTTTAATACATGGCCAAGCTGATGTGAGGGAGTGATGAGGACTCGAGACGAGGGTTGGTCAATTAGACATTCAAGTAGGATCAATTTGCTTGAATGTGTGTTTTACTTTGGAGCATTGCGTGTGCGTGGCAGGTGGAGATGGCATTTAGGGTGAGTTCATCTTGGGCGATAATTTCATGCTGTCGAGGGATATTATTTTTAGTCTGGGGCGCGAAGGCGGCACATTTTGAGACGAGTTTGAGAAGAAAAGTCGGGTTATTAGGCTTTTGGTAGTTAGTTGTATGCATGTATTAGAATTATATAAATTTTAATATATGTTGTATGAAGTATTTTATAACTCTTGAAAGCTATTGTATATAGTTGGGATATATTGGTTGGTGATGATGCGAGGGCGTGGCCATTGTTACTCTCATTTGGACCACTGTGGTGGGTTGGATGTGTTAGGACGGGTTATGTGCTAAGGGTAGAGTTAAAATTTACAAAGGAGACTGCAGATTTCGTGAGAGATGTCGGGTCGCTGAGCGTTCGCGAGTGTTTAACGAGTTGTGGGTAGTCAACGGACACCCTGGGATTGGGGCGTCACAACTTATGTACAAATATTTTTATATAAATGTCTAGCTTATTTTACTATCATAAGTGCTCGAGTTTTTTTTTTAGCATCTTTTACTTTTAAACTAAATTACAGTTATTTTTGGAGAGCACCTCTTATTTTGTTTTCCTAATTATTTATGTACAAATATTTTTGTTTGGATGTCAAAAACCTACTTTTCCCACTAAAGAAGAAAATATGATAGTAAATATAGTTGTTATGGTAGTAGTTACAATATATTATGGTAATATATAGAGTATGTTATAATAATAACTTATTTTATTATCATAATTGCTCAAGTTTTTTTTAACATCTACAATTACTTTTTAGGAGAGCACCCCCATATTTTCCTTTCTTAATTACTTATGTATAAATGTCACAAACATTCTATTATCATGACTGCTCCGAGTTTTAGCATCTTTTACTTTTAAACTAAATCAGCAGTTATTTTTGGAGGAAAGCCTTGTATTTTGCCTTCTAATTACTTATGTATAAATATTTTTGTATGGATGTCGAAAACCTACTTTTCCCACTAAAGAGGAAGATATGATAGTGCATAGAGTTGTTATGGTAGTAGTTACAATATATTATGGTAATTTATGGAGTATGTTATGGTAATTACTTATTTTATTATCATAATTGCTCGAGTTTTACTTGTCTTTGACTTTTAAATGAATATGATTACTTTTAGAGAGTCTGTGTTTGCTTTTTAGTGCATGTCTGAATATTTTTGTATAAATGTTACAGCTTATTCTGCTATATCATAGCTGTTCGAGTTTTTTTAGCATCTTTTGCTTTTAAACTAAATTACAGTTATTTTGGAAACCTGCACTCTTTATTTTTCAACCACCAAGTGCATATACAGATATTTTTTGTTTGGATGTAAAACCTACTTTTACATAAGAAGAAAATATGATAGTAAATAGAGTTATTCTGATGTGGATTTAAGTATATTATGGTAATAACTTATTTTATTATCATAATTGCTCTAATTTTTAATTATATTTTAACTTTTAAAGTAAATGCACAATTATTTTTGTACAAATGTTTGCTTACTTAATTATTTATGTACAAATATTTTTTTGTATGGATGTACAGCTTATTCTTCTGATCATGCTTCTTTCAAAGTGTTTTTTAGTATCTTTTACTTTTAATTAAATCGCAATTATTTTTAAAAAAGCACACGATTCTTTCTTGATACTTATGTATAAATATTTTTATATAGAAGTCTGGCTTATTCTACTATAATAAGCTGCTCGAGTTTTTTTTAGCGTACGAACTTTTAAATCGAATCTGTAATTATTTTTAAAAAGCGTCCCGTTATTCTAGTTTCTTAGTACTTATGTACAAATATTTTTATGGAGATCGAAAGCCTAACTCCTAACAGAGAGTATATCAGTAAAAACAACTTGCAATTGTCATTGGAAGGAGGATTTCCGATACTTCTCGAATCTAGTTGAAGGTGTTGGGACCAGAGGAGAGACGCTGTTGCTACTGCCATCACTTGGCTGACTCTTCTTCAGGTGATGAGAGTAATCTGAGTTGCTTCTCTCGCTTCCGGATTCGGAATTGATGCTCCTCGTAGTTGTTCCTCCTCCAATCCGCTGCCGATGATCGGAATTGGTTCTCCGGTGAGAATTCCCCCTCCGGTGGTGGTTTTCTTCTTCCGGCGGAGAGTTGTGGAGGTTGAAGGCATCTGGATTCTCCTCAGGATCGTTAGGGTTTATCCTCGATCAGGTTGGACCTTCTTTCTTTTCTGGCGTTGTCGGAAATTAGGCTGTGTATGGGACATTGTCGTTGTCCCAGTTTCCGAACTTTGGGACATGGGATCTTTGCTGCAGCCACAACTCCATTTATGGCATGGCGCATCACAACAGAATTAAATTCAGATTTATTAATTTAGCCGTGGAGCCCGGCAAATTTTGGCCCCGATCCATAAACCGCGCGTATTCGATACATTTTTATGTTTTGTTTTGTATAATCGTATTTTAGTCAGTCGTAGCTCATACTTTTTATCTTGGTGTGATACGAAATTGACTTAATTAACCAGTTTAATATGTTATTTGTGTTAAATATTGATAAGTTAATTATAATTCATATTTATTTATATGATCAAATTAATAAACGGGTTATACATATTAATTGGGTCAGGTTTGAATTGGTTAATTTTGACAAGATTATTATTTGGGTCGTGTTCAGGTTAACGAATACAATTGTACACTTGTGTGTGCGAGACTTAGGTATGACACATTATTATTTAGTGGCCACAAATTGAGGTCATGTTTAGTTCATTTGTTGAAAATTGTTTTTGTTTTTTGAAAGCGAGAAATATAGGAAGAGCATTATGTTTGCTTATGTGTTTTTGTTATGAAAAACATAAGCGAAGAACAGTAAGCACGAAATTGAATAAGCAATGCGGTTCGGATAACGTGAAATAGCGTAATATGTGTTTTATTTATTATCAGCCAATTTTAAAAGCATGAGCCGAATGCGGCCATAAATTTTCATTTACTCTAACTGGGAAAACTTTGTTAAATTAATTGCTTTGGTTGGTTTTGATTCCATAGCGGAACAAAGTTCTGTTAGAGGTAGGAATTCAGTGTAAGTTCCATGGAGATATTAAATTTTCTCAACTGTACTTTCCTAAAAAAGACGGCATTAAATGACTGAAAACCTCCAACAAACAACAAACAACAACCAAAGAACATAAATCCATCATTTCATGACACCCATCAATACAGATAAAACAACAAACACCAAAAATCAGAAACCCAGAAAGAAATTTGAATCTAAAATTTAGTACACAACACATTAAAGCAAATGAAACAGCAAAAACCAGATTCAAATTCTCAGAATCCCAGATGAAAGCTGATAGCACTAACAAGAAATAAAGCAAAAGAAACACTTACAGTCATGAATTATCAAATTAGATTGGAGAGAGACTTTCCTGGTTTTTTTTTTTTTTTCCCAAATTAAAGTATGGTTAGGTTTGGTAATGGTATTAGGTTGGTTTTGGTTGTTGTTTCCACCCGGAAATCTCGAGGAGATGAGCCTGCAGATATGAGGTAGATGATTCGATGCTTTCAATGTTTCAAATCAGAAAACAAATTCGATGGAAACATCCATCCATTTTAGATGCAACAAAAGGTTGTTTGTCGACTCGCTTAGCAACCTCTTACCTTGGCTTTACTCATGGCTGTTCTTGGAAACGTGTCAATCGCTGCTAAGAAGTTTGTAGGAAAAAAACAAGGAAGGAAAAATAAAAAAAACCCCATGAAAATTATAATAATAAGCTTTTTAATGAAAATTTGTATTAATTTATTTCCATTTTATGTTCATACGTTTTGTTACCCAAGTTGTGTATTACTATTACCATTATTTTTTATTTTAGTATTTTTTAACCTTTAATACAATACACTAAAATGGTGTCTTCCACTAAAATGGATAGGGTGTTTTATTAATTTAATTGATAGTTTTTTGTAGTTCGTAAGACTCGTACGAGAATTAGCATCTTTTTATGTTCAAAAAAAGCACAATTCATTACTTTTAGCAGCCAAATTATGTGGCCTAGTGGTCCAAAGATTCATGAGTAAATTTAAAGCCCCTTTTCCTATCCAACCACATGGCATTCAAATTTATTTCATTCTTATCATACTTATCAACGAAGTCTGAAAAGAATAATAATAATAATAATAATAATAATAATAATAAATAAATAAATAAATAAATATTAAATGAATGTTGACTTGGGTGTGATGGTAGATAATGCTAATTATTACACTTTATCTTTGTTGCCAATTTCATACCTCATTATTGGATACATTAACTTCCATTAAATCATCTCTTTCCACTTAACTTCTCAGGTATATATCCTTTACTTCTTTTGTTAATATTTTCTTCTTGAGAAATTTGTTTAAAATGGATAAAAATAAAAGTTATTTATAAAATTAATCTCTTATTTTATAACTTAAAATATTCTCATTTAGATAAAAAATACCTTTTAAATGTGTTAAAACCTAAAAAATATTATAAATATAATATATTTCTATACATATCATACTTAACCATCATTAAGTTAACATTTAAACAAACTTGAACAATATCAAATCTAGGTTTTTAACATAACTTTTATACATATTGGATTTAATCATCTTTAAGTTATATTTTAACAAACTTTAAAGGGGTTAAGTATAGGTTTGTAATAGATATAATGACTATTTAGTTTAGAATTAACATATTTGAACAAACTTTAAGGGGTTAAATTCAGATTTATATGGTGGTTAAAAAGATAAATTTGTCAAAATGATATTAAAATATCCTTTATTTTTGGGTTTTAAGAAAAATGGTTAGATTTGTAAATCTTTTACCTTTTCTCTGTTTTAAACGGTTACCTTTCTTCTTTTAGTGAAAAGTGAAAGCCATAATTTTTTAAGAGAACATTCACATTGTAAATGCATCTTATGAATCTTTGTATTAACATCCTTGTTAAACCGTAATCTACTTAGAAGAATTACCAAATAATTATAAATGCTTTTATTATTTTATCTTAAAAATTAACTTCTCAAACATCAATCCAATTATGAACATAACAATAAGAAATCAAATTCATTTCTCGTTTTAACTTTCAAGCCTTGAATCAAACAAATAACATAGCCAACGATATGATATAAAATAATAAAATAATTCAACTAAACTCGCAAATCTCAATATTATATAACATTTGGGATGATTAGATACAACTAGATAATTCGGTTATCTTTAACAGATAATTTAAACTCATTCCAGCATAAATTCTTAAATAAATTATACTTCTTTTACAATATGCAGTTATTATCTAAAATCAGAATTTTTGTATGGTACAAGATTTAAAGTTAACCTCTCACAATGTTTCTGAAAATTTGAAAATCATTATCAACCGACAAAATTGATTAAGGGTTATTCAAGCATGACAAAATTGATTTAAGGGTTATTCAAGCATAACGCATATAGGGTTCACCGAGAATTTTTCGGTTACCTAACTTATTATTATAGAAAGGAAACACACATGTATTAGAGAGTTGTGAAGTATGTATATATACTATCTGAGGATAAAATAGTCATAACATAAAACCAATAAAAAAGAAACCATAAATATGCTCTAATAATTGTATGGATTATATATAAAAATGAATTTTCAAAAATTCAATTTATATCCACTAGTTAATTCAAAAAGTAAAGAGATGGGAGGAGTCCTTAACTGGAAAATGCTTAATTATAAAAAAATAGATTTATTTATTTATTTAATGGTTCTAACTCAAGTGGTTTAGAGTCGAGCAAGCATAGGGAGGTGAGGGTCCCAGAGTTCGAGTCCTTACGAAGACAAATTTATGAGAAACAAAATACTGTGTTGTAATACAAAGTGAATAAATATACAAACAAATACGATTTTTTAATTTCTATTTTAAATATATATAATAATAATGACAATACAATACTTTTAATAAAATGAATTGTAAAGAATTATAATATTTAATTGTTTAAAAATATATAATTTTTAATGTAATTGAAAAAATTAAGAATTAAAAATTACTTCAATAAAAAAATACTAAAAATAATGAAAATACTAAAAAAATGCATTTACCGTATTTAGTTATTCATAAAAAAATATAAAAATAGTTTAAAATGAATTTAAGACATATGTACATTAAATTATATTTTTATAAAAATAAATAAAATAATTTTAGAAACATATATGAAATAACTTTCAACCTTTTTTTTTGAAATAAAAATAATAATATTCTTGCAATATATGGATAAATCCTAGACACGAATAAATTAAAAATATGCGTTTATGAAGCAAATATCAGGGTTAATACTTGTAATAAATCGGTATAAAAACTTTACAGATTTGATAATATAATTATTTAGAATATCTACTTATTTCTGGTTCTTCACCATGCAAAGCTGACCATAATTTGCAATTTTTGGTGATCGGATCAAACATATTGTTTGAATCGCACACATTATAAGCCTTAGTAGAGGCGACGAAACGACGTGTCTCATTAATATTAGCAGTACATGTTAACAAAACGTTGATAAAACAATGATAATATAAAAAAACAAGATAAAACTTAAATGTATTAGGAATAGCAGAAGCTTTAT
Organism: Tetrastigma voinierianum; assembly: GCA_016808115.1. Classification (NCBI taxonomy): domain Eukaryota; kingdom Viridiplantae; phylum Streptophyta; class Magnoliopsida; order Vitales; family Vitaceae; genus Tetrastigma; species Tetrastigma voinierianum. The sequence goes on along the minus strand of JAEQBH010005790.1, from coordinate 85,861 downwards.
TAAACGAGAAAATGAAGAAAAGATGAAGATCGGTAATTTCGAGTAAAAATGATAAAAAAAATCCTTTTCCTTGTGAGGAAAATAGGCGCTTGAAGAGCAGATGAGAGAAAAAAAGAAAGGTAGATTTAGGGTTTAAATCAAAATATAGGTATGATTTTTATAGGATCAAATAACTTTCAACTTTAAATCTATATTTTTGTTATATTTTGTATACTTTTGTTTTCCAGAATCAATCGTAGAGGAAAAAAACCTTCAAAAACTATCCTAAGATGTACATTAGGAGCCGCACAAAGTGCAGTAGGATTGCAATGAAAAAACTTTGAAATAAGTGAACTCTAAGTTCAATGAAAAGGCTTGGTTACTATTTTTTGAAAGCTATTTACTCTTTCTTAAAATGAGGAGAACGAGAAACGTGATTGGTTTTAGTTTTTTTTTGTGAAAATCATAGAGACTACGATTTTCATAGAATACAAAAGTGTGTTCTCTGTGTTTTTTTAAAGCATTATAAGAACAATTTTAAAAGCGGACCCGAAACGTACCACTTAGATTTTAATTAATTTTTTATTTACAAAAATTAAATGCTTGAATGTGCATTTGGTGAACTCCCACCAGATTATTAATTAGATGAAGACAATACAGTCATCAAAAATATTGAGACAGGGTTAGTAGTTGAGATTATTCATCAATGGAGCAAACTATAACCATCTAGAGTCTAGTAACATGTATGCATAGACAAACACAGTCAAATAAACCAAACTCTGTTTTATCCCATTTCGCCCAGAAAAACATGCTTCTTTTAATAGCGTGGATGTCCCTAAGGCCGGTTTGCGGCTCGCTCGACTAATCGCATGAGCTTTTGAAGTTCTTGATTGGATAAAGCATAAATAATCACGGGGAGGACTCGAACTGATAATCATTGGAGTACTTGCGACGTCCTTCGCTGACTTGAGCTACCCTCAAGTTTTCACTTGAAAAAAACTGGAAGTTGGGTTACATTTAATGCTAAGCCAAAGCTGAGATACCTTGGCGGCTTGGGACCCAGGCCAAGGCATTATAAATAAAGCAAACACCTTAACAATCCAAACATGCAAAACAAGCAACAAAGCAAGCAAACAACCATTTCTTAAGAGGAAAGAATGGCTGAGAAGATGGTGGTGGTTCATGGGTTGATGGTCCTGGCTTTGATCATCGCCAGTCCGGCGGAGGCCAAGGTGTCGTGTGGCGACGCCGTCTCGGCTTTGATCCCCTGTGGATCATTTTTGTTGGGCATGGGTGCTGCTAAACCTAGCAGTGAGTGTTGTACCAGTGCTCAAGGCTTGAAAAAGTTAACGACAACTACAGCAGATAGGAGGGCAGTGTGTAAGTGTTTTGAGGAGTGGCCCATCTTTTGGGATTAAGCCTGCCAGAGGCAAGCTCCTTCCTTCACTTTGCAAGCTCAATATCAGCATGCCTATCAACCCTAATGTTGACTGCAACAAGTAATCTATCTCCCTTTCTACATTTTTTTTTTCATTCTTTGAGGTTTACAATTTCTTTTACTTAAATTTGAATCTTTTTAATAAAGTTAGGGAAAATAACATAAAAGACCTTGACCTTTCAAGTTTTTTGCATGTTAAGCTTGAACTTTGAAAATAGCATAAAAAAACTATGAACTTTGTTTTTTTATTGCAAATGGAATCTCAACAAGTCTGTATTCGAATATGGCCTCCATTTGCAATGATAAATCAAAATTCAGGGTTTTTTTATGCTATTTTCAAAGTTTGAGCATCTACAAAAAGCGAAGTTCAGGAGTTTTGTGTTATTTTCCCATAAAATTACTAATATTTGTTATTTATCTTTTTATAATACTATCCACTTACAGAGTCTGAATTTGCAGGGAGTTCAAGTGAAACTTGGAAATCATACCAAGAGCAACTATTATTTGAAAGATTAAGCAAAGTTGTGGAGTGGCAGCATGGAGGATATAGCGTAAAATTAAACTATTGGTCTGTTTGTTCCCTGTTGGATTATAATGGAAGAGGACAGATTCTAGTATGGTAGCTAAAGAGCTCAGCTTTTTGGCTCCCTTTTTCCTATTCTACTAAGATTTGTGTTTAGTCTTTTTTCACTTTTCAGCTGTGTTCCTGAATCCCAATAGTGCATGAGATTTGGGATTTGAAGAATGTGACTCAGATCCCAAACTGTGTTTTATTTGATCGGAAAATGAAACAGTTTGGCTCTTGAAAAAAAAAGGAAAATGATTTCTTATGCTAGAATGCTATGAAAAAAAGTAAGAAAAAATACCAAGGAAATGAGAAGAAAATGTGACAAAAGAATTTCTCCTCATTTTCCTTACTACAAGTGAATGAAGTTTCAAGAAAATGTATTCCTTGATAATCCAATTTTCTTTCCCTTAACTTCTCTACAGCCTACCCAGTATAATTTTTTCATACTTCTTTTTGTCCTATATTTTTTTCAAAACACCGAACATAACTCGAAGGATTCAACAAAGTGACAACATGAAAATGAAGAAAAAAGATAAGTATCACTTTCCCTGGAAATAATAACCCACATATCAACATGCAACTCATTAGAATATAGTATTAGGATAAATGTCAAATGACCTAACCATGGCCCTACTTCTTCATGTGGTGTTCATAACTTCATGTGTTAGAACTTTGCAACTAACTACCTACTTTTATAGCATGGGCTCCAATTGCATTTATATGACACTGAGGGATTTACAAACGGGGTACATGCAGTAGCCCAACAACCTTTTTACTATCCTAAATATTGTTTATAGGGGCAAAGGATAAACGCACAGGCCTCAATTTTGGTACTTGAAAGTTGAAACAGCATTGACTATTCAAGCAACCAAATGTGACTCTATAACACCATATCTTTAAAGATTTGATATTGCATTGTACTGTTAGTATGATAAGTCAATGAAGCCTATTTATAGTTACTTTCTTTTTTTGATAACCATGGAGAGGGAGGCGGGGCAGCTTGAGCCAGCGTTGTCCGCGGGCGCGAGTTAACGGTAAGATAAAACCTCCGATGACCATGGGGACCCTAGCAGGTGACCACTTGGATAGCCCTACCCTAATCGTTCGCTTTGATTGAAATTTTTCTGTGGTTTATTCATTAATCGTGGATGTCTAGGCCAGTTTATGCACACCTTGACTAATCCTGTGCTGAAGTTAACAGCCAAAATGTATAAATGACACAAAAGAGTACGAACTAGAGATCGTTAGAGTTAATAAGTCTTAGACCAACTCAGCTACCTCTCAGGGTTGAAACCTATTTATAGTTACTGAAGCCAATAAAAGAATATACCATTCTTATTCAAGCTTTCCCTTCTAGAAATCAAATCCACTTGATGCTCTATAAGCAAAACCAGCCTTGAACACATCACACATTGAGATGGTATACTTTGGAACAAGGTATGTCATAAGTGACACCAAAAAATTGACAAAGAAGCACGACAACTTCAATTTGTTTGTGTGTGTGAGTTTGTATGTCAGCAGTTATTGTCAAACATCATCAAAAGATCAAGTCCTAATTACAAAGGATGAAAGCGGGCCAAAAGAATAGGTCTAGTAACTTACAGTTTAAGAAGTAGATGTCTTGCTACTGAAATCTCCAAATGCAGTGAGGTGCATCTGACTGAGTAGTGCAATTGATCTCAACTTCAGGGACAAGTCGCCTCCAAAATTCAATAAAATGTTATCAATGACTGTGTTTTGAATAAACTTAATGAGGATTAACTATCCTGGAATTTTCCTGTTATGAACAAATCCTTACAAGCTAAGCAGTTAGTGATACCCCCTTCCAACAGCAGCAGCAAGAAAAAATAAAACAAAATGGGAATGCATGAGACTATGCACAGCTGTCACTTTCCTGGTATCGAGTTGGATTTCTTTAACCTCTACAAACCAAGCATTTTGCAGATGCCAGGATCCTAAGTTCAAATTACCTGTCAATTCTGGTATTCCCCAATATTTACAAATTTCTCTAAGTTTTGGAAAACTACAGTATGAATTTCCACATTAAACAACAAAAATATAAAAATGTAATACTTTATCCCTGTAGCAATGCCTAGCAGAAAAATATTAAATTTCTTCCGCAAATTTCAACATGACGCAAATCTTCGCATCCACAATCACAGTTGATTTAATCTTAGCACTTATATCTGGACGCAAAGGAATCACCATAATAGTGAACTACTCAGTGAAACCTGATTCAGACATGATCCCAAATTCAATATGATCAACTACACCAATTGAATGCAGGTCAATTCAATAATGCAGAATTATTCAATTTAGATCTATATATATCGAAAGAACTTAATGTTTTCATCAGCAGAACATCCAGAAGTGAATACCTCTTCCTATCGTTCCTCTAGCACCAACCCTCATGCAATAATGTAGCACTCAACTACTATTTCAAGTGATAAGACTGCTGTTTTCTTTTGTCAATTTGGTAGGTAAGGACAGATTAACTGAGTAAATGTCAGCCCCACAGATATCTTACTGTCGAACTAACAAGATGCATAATAAATATAGGCCTACAAGATTTGTATTTTTTTCTTTCCATTGTCAGACTATTCTTGTATATTTAAACGGAGGACTATTAATATGGATACCCATAGCCCCATTAGACTCAATGATATTGCTGATATGGACTAAGCAGACCCATAAAATAGGTGCTCTAATGAGTTTATCCACTGACTATCTACATGTTTGCTTTTAGACAGCTATAGAAAGACTTTAAAGTATGTTATGGTCTCACCCTTCCCATTACTCAAGAACAACAGTCATCCTTCTCTTTTTCTTTTCCTCTTTCCATCATTTCTTTCAAACAGTGTTCATTTCCAGAATTAAACAGAGGATATATTTCCCTTAGAAAGTATAATATCTACCAAATACAAAGCTCAAATGTATAGGAAACTCGATGCAAAACTTCAACAGATGGCTTCTTATCATTGCAGGAAAAAAGATCCCTGCAGTGGCAGAATGACACTATGAGATCATAACATGGTCACCAAAACACTATGAGATCACTATTCTTGATAAAAATTCACTTGCAGAAAAATAATCACAGTAAAAGAAAAGAAAAGAAAAGTGCTAATTTCAGAGTCAAACGTAGAGTATTAGAAACCCAAGAAAATTAACACAAACAAAAGAATCTTTCCAAGAACAACTAAGGCATCTTCATGACATAATATATCATAATTAGTTTCAGAAGCAAACTATAGAGAAAAATTTAGGAACCGACACAGTAATTCCATTGGTAATAAAATCCGTATCCTCCAGAACCGTCTAAACACCAGATGAGAACCAGTAAAAGTTATTTTTCTCGTATTTGGATTCAGATTGATTAAGCTTTAAGAAACCTCGTTTCTATTTTTCCTTCATTCCCAGTTATACAATGTATCTACTTATAATTATCTAATCATTTGTAGTTTATCTGTTTAAAGTTGCTAAATTGATTACCAAAGAACATTGGGAGACGTATTAGCACAAAGAAGCAATGGAACAGGGTATTTGCCAGGTAAAAATTTAATATTAGATCATAACTCTCTTGTACATAAATCACAAAAGGATAAAGATAAGCTGAGCAAGAGCAAGATGATCACCTAAAATGAAGCATGGTCTTGTAATATATATATTTCCTAAAATGTCAATGCTTGTTGGCTTATTCATGCTAAGTTTGGCAATTTTCAGTATAATGCATACTCCAAATGACAATGCAGATTTCATTCATGATGCTAACTAAATTTCAATCTTTGACCATCAAAGAGTAGGAGAACTCAAGGTTGAACATTAAACAAAAAACTTGGATGGTTCCACAAGGATATGGCTGAATATGAAAAGTGTGTAGGTTTCTAACATGACATTCCCAGCCACTGACATCGAATAGGACAATGGACAATTTGCACACTTATGGACCCCAAGCAAGTAATTGGGTGTTACATTATCAACCAACCTCTTTTCTGAAAACACTAATTAACATTAGTTTATAACTTATCAAAAAAATAAAAACATTAGTTTATATATGCTCTTTCTCCTCATACCTTACCCTTTTTTGAGCATAGATTCTTACAGAGGTGCAGAACAAGTCATTTTGGTAATCAACAAACAACTTCACTCTAAGGTTCATAAATAACTGTGTCTGTGGTTTTGTCCCAATTCAACTCATAAGCTTCTATATTGTTACTTAATACAGAAAGAGCATTCTAAGATTGAGCTTCACAATGGCAAAGAAGATGGGTATTCTGTGGATGTTGTGTTTATCAGTAATTCTGATGCCAATTCCCACATCTGGGATAAATTGGTGATCTGTCTCATCTTTAGTCTCTTGTGAGTCTTACTTGGTAGGGATGGGAAGTCCCAACCCTCCCTTGCCATGTGCAACAATGCACAGACTCTGAAGAAGATAGTTTTAAGCAAGCCAGATCGCCAGTCTCTGTGTGAGTGTTTTATGCTGATTGCACCAACTCTTGGTGTCAATTTTAAAAAAGCTGATCAACTTCTATCATCCTGCAACCACATAGCTACCTCAAGTAGGTGATGTTTTTTAGCAACACCACAATATCTATAGGTACAATCAAGGTCCACCTTTATTATAAAATTTATTCTTTACATGTATTTCAGTAAATAAGGTGTTCATCAAAAAAAAAACAAAATTAATTTGCAATCAATTAGAAACAGAACTTGCATTTTTTCTTTTAAATCCTTCAAATCTGAATTCTTCCACAACATTCCCTCCATTACTAAGAAAATGACTGAATTCACTGGTGAGCATATTTACAAGTGGCTTAGTCTTCTTATCCAAAAAAGGAAATTGGTCTAATCAGTTAAAAATAAAGAATGCACAGTAGGAAGATGTTTGTGAATCCTGAGCATCCCATCAAACAGATATCTATTCAATTAAGACTTACAATTCAAAAACTTCCATAGACATGTATCATTAACAGATCCTAACCTTGTTAGTCCTTCAAGGCTCGGAATTTTTCTCCAATAATTGTGAAATTCTCGTCTCAATCAAACCATGCTATCCATCAACTATACACCCAACTATAGCCGTAATTTTCAAATACCTTGCTGATTAACAACAAATTGATCCATTTTCCCCACTGATCCAGCAGTGAACTTCTAGCCACTCTATTTTCCAGCAATGTCAGAGTCCAGATCACCTCAACTAAGCCAAATAACTGCTGTTTGGTCCATGGAAGCATTCTTGTCTCTTATTCCACATCTACTGAAAAATCTAAGAACAATTTTGATTGCTGTTATTTCCATATTTTCTGACAATCAGACTGTTCTAAAAACATATTTCGGAAGAAAAAAAAATCAATGAATAGACCAAGTACCATTCTAGAATCTACCAAACGAATTGAAGTGCGTATTACAATCAAGAGTAATTTTGGTTAGCCCTAAACTCCAATCATCAATAGCATGAACAAGAAGAAAATCAATATTATACAAATATGGAATACATTTACCGATTCTCCTTTATGCAGAGAGACTCAGAGAGAGATGGATTGACACAGTGAAATTATCCTTTGAGGTGTTTCGCGTTCGGTGAAACGACGCCGTTTCGTCATCATTCACAAAACGGCAACGTTTCAATTCTCTCTCATGTCAAGCTCATGCCATGAGAGTACTTTTTAAATATAGAAATTGATTTAAAATCAACAAATTCAAAAGTCATTAGTAAAATTAATTTTTTGTAAAAGTAATTTTGAAAATGTTTTATTTCGGACAAAAATGTCTTTAAAAGTATAAAGATAAATCCCAATGTGATAATTAAATACCCAAGGTTTTTTTGTCCCATCCCTATCTTATAACTAAATATTCAAGAGTATTTTTGTCCGAAAAATATGTCTTTTTTACTAAATATTGCGAACTTTAGTAACGTAATGTTTTTTTTATAATCGTGGATGTTCATATCAATTTGTATGCACCTCAACTAATCTTATAAGAAATATAAAGTTAATAGTAGAATAAAACCTTTTATGATCTTAGAACAGTCGATATTAAATTGGAAATTAACACTTTGTAGTCACTTGAATTAAAGAACCATTGGATCGTCGTAGCATTCCTGATTAGCCGTAATAACTGGTAGCCTTTATAAAATAAACCACGAGGACAGCCAGGGGTGATCAAGTAGCCTCTCAATAGCCTCTTTTGGGAAAACGAGAGTAAAAAAAGTGTTCAACCGATTGGGGAATGCGTCGCTTGCAGTGCGATTCGTTTCCCTTTTATAGAGGAATGGGAGATCCTACTTTTTAGGAGTGGGCGATTCTTACTTAAGGTAGGAGAGGTTGGCTCTTATTGCGGAAAGGGGGATTTGTTTCCCTTGTGTATAACCGCTTTCCAGATAAGGATGATATTGGGAATACCTCCTATTTAAATCAGGACGAAGTCAATTCATAGTAAATTTGTTTTGTAGCCAAGAATGGCTTTGTTTGCTTGACTTGCCCAGGGAGGATTGGCGCTCGGAAATGTGCCTCTGAGATCTAAGCCGTCAGACTATGATATCCCAGCCTTGGAACGACTAAGGCATCCATGGTAAGCTAATCTCTCACTCCCTTGAGATATCTGGACGGAGGGTCGGCCTGGCACTCGTGCGGCGGCCCGAGGCTGGGCCGCCCCATTCGAATGGCCCAGACCCTTTTGGCTGCTATGAGTTTGGGCTTGGGCCCCAAGTTCCCATAGCATTTGCCTGAAGCCTTACACAAGTGGATTGTCCTCAGTTTATTGTAACCATAGCTTAGTCTTGAAAACTAAGTTTACTTAAATAAGATAATTTGAAGAACAATCAATAAATAATAAATTTTTTTTAAATTTGTTAAGTCATATACTTGCATTGATTTAGTCAACAATCTAAACCTTTATTTTTTCTCTTCACTATGCTAATGGAGTTTTAATCTATATCTTAACCAATTGGTATAAGAGATAAATGTAACACTCAAATTATACCATGACAGGTTTTTATAACATGTTTAGGTTATAATAAAAATAAATGTATATTTTGAATAAAATAATACAAAAATAAAATAAGCAAAGGCCCCAAAATTAATACAAAGGTCAAAGGGTAAAATTGATAAATTGTTAATTAAGGACTCAAATGACATGAAGAAAAGATTGTATAAAAGTAGATTTTGATAAGTTAAGAATTAGAGATAATAGAGATGAATTGACTTCAAATATAAGTAAAGGCCGAACATGGCCTTATCTTAAAACCAAAAATATTTGAGATCTTTGGGGATGGGGGCAAGGGATAGGGAGAGAGAAGAAGAGAAGGAGAAGAAGAGAGAAGAGAAGATAGAAGGAAGAAGGAAGAAGGAAGAAGGAGGAGACAAAGAAATCCAAGGTATAAACTTGTTTAGGAACTTTGTATTAATTTTTGTATGGATACTTGTTTGGGGTTTGAAATCTGCTCTTTTTTGTGTAGAATCAGCACATTTGGAATGGTTGTTTGGTTTTTGTTGTGAGTCTCAGTGGGGAAAATTTATATAAAAGAAAATGTTAGGTTTTGGGAGATCTTTATCAGTTTTTTTAAGCCGTGTTTTATTTTGGTCATGCTTGACCATCTCAGCCAGTGGTGATTAAATTTAAAGACTAAACTAATAACTAAAGAAGAACCAAATCTCTGAAATAGGTGTATGCAAATTTGGACCAGAATTTTGCAGAGAAAATTCGTCAAAGTGAAGCTCCATTTTGGTTCAATTATGTTTCAATTTTGATACAGTTTTGGATTTCTAAGCAGTTTTGGTATTTAAGCCATAAGTTGAGTTTCACTCATCCAAATTGAGTGATTCAAATTTCTGGGTAAAATAGACTTATAAGAAAACAAATATTCTATGAAGTAGTATATCAGTTTGATAAATTAAGACCTAAAAAATTTATCAAAATGGGAACAATTCGGTCCCTCAAATGCGTCTCAAAGCAGTCCAGCAGACTGAAGTAATTCCGGTTGTTTAAATCATAACTTTAGTTATACTGGTCCAAATAAGGTGATTCAAATTTTTGTACAAACTATACATTGGGGAGAATAAATTTCATGAAGAACCAGAAAATTTTCAAATATAAGACACAATTCCATATTATGTTCCTGGAAATTATCCAAGAGTAGTTCGGAATGTTTAGACCATATCTCCAAAATTAAAAGTCCAAATGACATGATGTCTTTAGACACCAAAACTTAAGACGCAAGGAGTATATTGAGTTAGAAGATTACTTTCTCTATAATCCACGTTCTGAGAATTGACAATTGTAGTAGAAAATGGGTGAGTACCTAGAGACTTTTAAGACATAATTAGTTATGGAAATTGAAATTGTATAAAGGGTTATATAATTGTATTGTTATATGAAATAATACATCATAATAATATGATCTGATAAAGTAATGTTATGAGTTAAGAAGAATATATGTATAATTTTATTTATAAATAAAATTCTGATTAAATGCTTATAAGAGATTATTTGACAATGAATATCTCATAAGTATACATGATATTATGAGATATCTTTTTCTAATACACGAAGGTGTTAGAAAATATAATAAAGCTGATTATAACTATGGCCAGGTAGTTGCATGAATGACGTGCGCATGAATCTGATTGATGTAACCTCCCGAGTTCAGATCTCGAGGCCCGTTTGGGTAGATGACATGAATCCTGTTTAGATCATTATATGGCTTACATGCGGGTCATCTGGATAAGTTATTAATACCGTGCGGTGACGGGACAGCCCGGGTACATCGGTTAACAAGAGTATCGACTTAAGGTTTATGCGGGCATGAAACATAAAAACAAATGACAAGTATACTCCAAATAGGATGTATATGATATATGGCGTGATAGAAGCATGCTCTTTGCTATGTGATGATAATATATAGTTACAAGAACAATAAATAAAGTGTAGATAACCACGAAAAGTATATGAAATATGATAGAAATAAACATATTATGAAAAAGTAGATATGAGAAATGGATAAGTATATGTGAGTTATATCTTGTCATAAGCATATGCATGTATCTGTAGTGAATGATCTTATTAGGGGTCGTCCCGCAGTATTATTCCCACTAAGCTATAAAGCTTAACACGGGTGTTTATCCAGATATGTGGTGAAGAAATCGGAGGATAGGACCAATCTGCATCGACAATCTCAAAGTCAACGTATCACTGAGGTACCTTTGAAAGACCATTTTGGTATAATATATGTGTGTTTTTGTTTTAACTTTGTATGATAAATATTGTAAATGTTGAACACTTTATATATGGAGCTTGTATATTTTGCTTAATCCTTTGCTACATAATATATTACAAGTTAAATGTTAACATTATGAATAGACAAACTTAAGTTTATAGTTTATAGTAGCGAAATAAAAAAAAATGACACCTAAACATTTGTGTGAGGTTAGGGCGTCACTTAAGGTGATAAGTATTAGAGAGCCTGGTTTGGCGGCTGCGGAATGAAATTATATGATAAGAAAAACATGTGTTTAGTAATGTGTTGAGGCGATGTGGATGTCCTTGTGTTTTGTATAGATGGATTGTCTCTAAAGTCAGGTTGAAGAATAACGGAGAGATCAAAGGTTACTTTGCTTGGGATCCATACGAATCTGTCGGAAGTGAGAGTCATGCCCAGTAAGACAATGAAGCTTTCTTGAGGATATCTCGAGGACATGGCTCGGTGTTGGAAGATTAATATTCTGGAAGCTGATAAATATGGTAGAAGACATGGATGAGAATTCATGGGTCAAACATGGAAGGTCAAGTCATTTGAATTATGGTTGAAGCTACTTGAAAAATAGTGGAGGAGGTGGGAATGCCCTCCGCGATCAAAGAGTGACATGTGGTTCCTCTGTTGCAAGGTAGTGGCATGGTTGGTGGAAGCTAGTGTTTGAGGTACGAGACCCGGATCCCATACCATGGGAGTTTTTGTCAGAGTTCGAAATTTAAATATGTCTCAAAGTATGCAAGAGTTAGTGCAGACGGTTCCGATGCATTACAAAGATTTTCTCAGTGGTAGAATATGAAAGGAATTCATCCATCTTAGCAAGTGCGCACTTGGATGAGTCCTCAGAGCATTTAGGTGTAGAGCGGTTTGAGTCCGCCAAAGATCTCTGGCGCACAGCAATAATACTCAACAAATGTTCTCTCAGTTGAGGATTCAAAGGCGGTAGTGAAGGTGGGGAGATATGGGGCAAGCGTTTGAGAAAAATTTAGAGAGATATTTGCAATGGGAACTCTTCCTCCTGGGTAAAATTTGAAGAGTCCTAAAATGGGTTAGTCTGAGTTCGGCTACAAGAGGTAGAAAACGGGAAATCTGATGGTACCTAAGATTTGGGTAAGTGTTTCAACTAGACAAGAGAAGTCCGGTACCCTCATTTCCAAACTGACATTTAAAGTGTATGGGTTATTATTGAGGAAGGTTTGAGATGTGGAAATATTGAACATGATAGCGGTGTCCTTGAGAGTCGGGGATAATAGGAGTTCTGAGGTAATTAGGCGAGGAGGGAGATATATTGCACCACCTTCAACTCGGGATTCAGGTAGAGGTCGAGGTGGCCAGGTCAGCTATAGGGGCGTGGAGGTATAGTGTCGGAGAAAGTGGATGGAGCCTATGCCTATAGCCCCTAGCGACATACTATGGAAGGCTTGTGAGGATCGGGGATTCTCTTGAAGTGATTGTTGAGCCAGCCTACTCTCTTTATGATGTTGAGATGCATGCTGATAGACTACGACTCTGCTCATTTGTATATCTTATTACCAGATATCATGTTTGATAAGTACCATCAGTGAAACCCAAATTTTCCTGCTTGATATGCTTGTTACTAGTCCACAGGACATAATGGTACAAGTTAAATTATTATAAAATCACCCCTAATGACTCATGATAAAGAGTTTTCTGCTGATCTACTTGTTTTGTCGTTTCATGAGTTTGATTTAATTTTGGGAATGGATTGGTTATCAAACATCAAAAGCTGTTTAGGTGTGATAAAAGCGGTAAAAGGCTTAAATGTTTCTAACACAGCCGGAGGTAGCGATTACATAGTATCCAATGCGGAGCCGTGTCAAATGTAATTCGATTATCTGGCAAGCCGATTGTTGAGGAAGGTTGAAGCCTTTTTACTTTGTAGTGTGGCTAAAGAGTCAAATAGAATTGAAAATATTCTAGTTTGTGAAAGATTTACTGGATGTGTTCCACGAAGAGTTGCAGTGCTGCAGTAGAAGTGGATTTATCAATTTGAGATTTTACAGAACCTTCTACTTTCCTAGAGCACTACTCTGAGGATGGCTCAGTGGGTTAGAAAGAGCTAAATATTCAACTGAGAGCTTGGATGAGGTTTATCAACCTAGTGTTTCTCCCACTGAGGTGCACTTTGTTTTGTTTGTGAAAATGAAAGATGGCACCTGGATGCATTGATTATAAGCCAAATCAATAAGGTAATAATGAAAACAAATACCATTCTTTGAATTAAGATCTCTTTGATCGAGTTAAAGGGCGGGTGTCTTCTCAAAAGATAGACCTGCGATGGGGATAAGTATCATTAGAGTGAAAAGATATCGATGTGCGAAACTGACATTTAGAACTTCGATATGGCCATTATGAGTTCTTGGTAATACCATTTGGGTTCCAGTAAGCGGACATGAAGCGACATTTGAAAATGGTTACAGTCTTTTGAGAGAGAAAAAGTTGTATACTAAAGCAGCAAGTGTGGTTTTAGGCGAAGGAAGTTTCATTCCTTGGCCATAGTATGTTATTGAAATTATAAGGTTGATCCTGCTAAGATTGAAGTTTGTGGTGAATTGGAAACCTTACAAGTGTTACGAAGTGAGAAGTTTCTTGGGCTGCAGGATATTACCAAAGATTTGTGAAGGGATTATGCATCATAACTGCCAAGCTGCCAAATTACTCGAGAAGGAGTAAAGTTTCGGTGGTCAAATAAATCATCGGAATAGTTTTGAACGGTTTAGAAAGAAATCTTGAGGTTGAGCTTACCGGTAATATGACCTACCTCGTGAAAAATTACACACATTATACGATGATCGCTGGAAAAATTTGGTTTTAGGATGTGTGTTAATACAAGATGGGAAAATAACGACTTATGCATCCGGGCATTTGAAACCACATGAACAAAATTATCCCACTATGACCTAAGTTGGATTCTGGTGATGTTTGCCTTTAAATGTGACCTTACTTATAGCAAGGAAAAGTGTAAATTTTACAAATCATAGAGTCTCAGTATTCCGACTGAAAAGAATTAAGCGAGGCGGCCGGAGGCGGTTTGAGTTTATTGGGTGCTAATTGTATAGTGACTACCACGGAAAAGCTAATGTGAAGTGGCAGGATACGCCTTAAGTGAAAGGAAATGGCCCAGCTTGTCACTCGACACAGTGGTCGGAACTAACGGATAGTGGAGCTATATTAACTTCAATTAAAAAACATAGCATGTGTTAGCGAATGATTATAGATGCTCGGAAAAATGATGAAGAGATCGCGAGAAAAGGTACAAATGGAACCAGAGAGATGGTATTAAGGCGGGTTTTGAGTAAAAGAAGAGGGGGGAAGTTTGTATTTCCGGGACGGGTATGCGTGCGGATGATAAAACTAAAAGAAAAAAGTTGTTATTTGAAGCTCATAATCAGTGTTACCATATACATCCACAGGTAATAAGATGTATCAGTTTAGGAAACAACGTATTGGTGGAAAGGAATGAAGTGTGACCCAAGTACGTCTAAATGTTTGATGTGTCATGATTAAGAAAAGAGAAGAATTTGAACACTGAGTTATGAGTGCATTGAATCCCACTAGATTCCTCGATGGAAGTGGGATAACATTACCATGGATTTTGTGTGGGTTTTCCCTCCATAGCAAAAACATTGGCCTACCTTGGGTGATTGTTGATAGGCTCATAAAGTCGACCCATTTTATGCAGTGAGATTAATTTATTCTATGGTCGACTAGCTAAGTTCCTCTGTCAGGATGGGATTGTGCGATTGCATGGTATGCCATTGGCTATTATGTCGGATAGAGATCTGCGATTTACATTGAGATTAAGAAATTCTGATTTACCATGAGGAACTGGATTAATTTCAATTGTATTCCACCATGAAGACAGGATGGGCCAGTCAAGAGGTTGATTCAAATTAACTCGAAGATATGCTTTGAGGATGTGTATTAACAAATTCACTGAAGTTAGGATAGTGTGTTCCGTGATAAATTTATCTATAACAGGTTATCAGTAAACATTGGCATGGCACCATAGTTTGTATGGCCGAAGATGTAGACTCTTGTGTATTTAGACATTAAAGCCAGGCATAAAGTGATTGGTCCAGACATAGTAAAAGATACATAAACAAAAGTTCAGGTTATTCGGCAAAGGTTAAAGGTTGTCAGTGATCGACAAAAGTCATATGCTGATTTGAAAAGGAAGGACATTGAATATGAAGTGGGTGATAAGGTCTTCTTAAAAGTATCGCCGTGGAGGAAAATTCTACGGTTCGATAAGAAAGGCAAGTTAGTCAAGGTTCGCGAGACCGTATGAAGTGCGGAGCGACTTGGTGGGTGGCATATCTTGGCACTCCTCAGGGTTAACCAAGTTGTGATGTGGTTCCGTATTATTACATCAACTTAAATCTTGGATTACGATAGTCTCGCATCACTACAGGTGAGAAGTCTAAATCAGACAAAATTTTCATATAATAGGGCAAGAACTATTTTTGGTTCGAGAGGTGAAAGCGTTCGCGGGATAAGTCACAGGTTAATTCAAGTGTTACGACAGCACCATGGCGGGGAGAATCTACTTGGGCCGAGAAGCAACTAGAAAGCTAGTACACTTGTCTTGATTTAGGTATGGTCGGAGGCGAAATTCTTTTAAGGAGGGGGGGAGAGATTATGTAGTGAATTATCATCAACGGAGTTTTATCTTGTGATTAGGAGTATAAAAGTAAATGTATATATTTCCAGAATAAAAATAATGCTAAAAATAAAATAAATGGCTTTGGAATTAATATAAAAGTCAGGAGTAAATTGGTAAATTGCCAATTAAGGACTCAAATGATATAAGAAGAAAATTTATGTATACAAAAGTAGGATTTTGATAAGTTAAATTACAGAATAATAGAGAGATGAAGGACCTAAATACGACAATGGGAAAAGAAGATTCAAATATGTGATAAGGCCAACTCATATGCCTTATCTTAAAATAAAGCCTCTTTTGGTCTTTAGGGATAGGGCAAAAAAAAAAAGGGATAAGGGAGAACATAAGAGAAGGAGAAGAAGAAGAAGAAGAAGAAGAAGAGAAGAGAAGAAAGAAGAAGGAAGAAGGAAGGAGACAAGAAATCAAGGTATGGAACTTGTTAGGAACTTTTGTATGGATACTTGTTTGGGGGTTTGTAATACCTCTTTTTGTGTAGAATCAGCATTTGGAATAATTGTTTGGTTTCAGTTTGTGATCATGATTGAGGAAAATTTGTATAAATGTTAGGTTTTAGGAGAGAATCTTATCCATTTTTTTAAGCATGTTTTTGTTTTAGTGTAACTTGGTGAAGTAGCTCATCCAGTTAATTGATTAATTTCTAGATAAACTATGGCCGTTTAGTTCAAAATTTTAACTCTATCGAAATTCAGAATGTGAAATTTTGATGTATTATCTTAGTTTTCGTTTCGGGAAAATACGTTTAAATCTTGAATTTGATTGAAAATAAAGATAAAATCCATTTTGTAAAACCATTTTCTTGAAAATGAAGTTAATGAAACAATAAAATGTGTTTAAAATGCGATTCTGTCGCGTCGTGTTTTCGTGAGTCGAGTGAAGAAAATCGAAATTAATAATAAGGCGAAAGGGAAGAAAAGAAGAAAATAACCACAATCCACGTGTTCAATTTTATCCCAGTCAGTAATCTCGTGTTTTAGATTTAAGTCGAAAGCTTAAAAAGCTCTTCTAGAATAAATTTCTGATTCATATATAAAATGTTTGAAAATAGTGAATTCATTTTCCTTGTTTTTGAAATTTGTTTTATTAGTTCTTAAATGCCTTAAACGTCATTCATTGTTTAGAAAGTTTGAATAGAAAACAGTAAAATTTTCTACCCTATGCAGAGACCATCTTACAGAAAAAGCAGTCTCCACAAAATGATTAATAGCTAAATTTGGATGAATTAAGAAAAGTCGTCAGTGACTTCTGTTTGGTCAGTCACAATCTGATTTTGATTTCGGGTAGTTTAGTATTTAGGCCATAATTTGAGTTTCACTCATCCAAATTTAGTGATTCAAATTTCTGGATAAACTAGACTTCTAGGAGAACAAATATTCTTGAATAAGTATATCTAAATTTGGACCCAATTGGACCTAGAAAATTCATTAAGTAAAGAAACATTGGGGTCTAAATATCTCAAAACAATCCCTTAGAATTAGATGAGTATGATTGTTTAAATGCATAACTTAAGATATACTGATCCAAATAGAGTGAACAAATTTCTATACAAACTAGACATCTGGAGGAATACCTTTCATGAAGAAAGTATGGTCAAATTATGTCTTTAATATTCTCATGAAATTTTCAAATATAAGACACAATTCTAGATTATGTTCCTGGAAATTGTCCAGGAGCAGTTCGGAATGTTTAGACCATATCTCCCAAATTAAAAGTCCAAATGGCATGATGTTTGAACCATAAGAAACTTAAGAAATAGGGGTATATTGAGTTAGAAGATCACTTTATCTAACAATCCCGTTTATAGGGTCAATAATTGTAGTCAAAAATGGACTTGGGAGTTGCCTTGAACTTTTCAGGTAGAATTGGTTATGGAAACTGAAATTGTATAAAGGTTATATAATTGTATTGTTATATAAAATAATGCGTCGTAATAATATGATCGTGATAACGTGTGTTATAGAGATTAAAAGAAGGGAATACCGCATTATAATTTGACATATGAAAAAAATTGGAGTTAAATTCTTATAAGATATTATTTGATAATGAATATCTGTAAGTATACATGATATTATGAGATATCTTTTCTAATACGAAAGATTGTTAAAAATATAATAAAACTAATTTATGTCATTTATGGCCAAGATGAATTGGATAGATAAATATACATAGGGATCTGATTGTAGCATCACGAGTTCTGAGATGTGGGGTCCGTTGGGTCGTCTTGTCGTCAGGCTTGGATCATTATAAGCGACCACCTGTTTGGGTCATCTGAGATAGAGATTAATGTACGTGCGGTATTATTTTGCCAGATGCAATCTGATTCTTTAAATCCACTTCCTAAGGTTTATGCAGGCATAAACATAAAAGCAAATGACAGAGTATGCATAAATGAGATGTATATGATATGTGATATGATGTAAGAAGCATTTGTCTTCACCTTGTGATGATAGTATATGTGTAGACCCCAAATTTGAAGACTTAAGATTTCTTCCTTTGTGGGAGACAATTCCACATTGAAAGTAGACAAAGGATAGAGGTCTCTCTTTCCCTATAAAAGGGGGCCTCTCCCCCTTGATTTGGAGGAGGAAAAAAGGGAAACCATGGAGTTTCTCCTTTGCAAAAAAATAGAGCCCACTGTGTATGGTAAATATTTTTTTTGGAAGATAAATTAAGAATCAAACATATGATTTATGTCCTATTGGTTCATAAGTTTATTTTTTTAAGGAGACCATGAGTCTTCCCCACATTAATTAGGAGGTCCTAGTTGGTCTCCAAAGTTTAAGGTTTAATTTAAATAAGATTATACCTATGCAGTATCTTGCCAAGGGCAATTTGGAGACGATCAGGCTTTTGAGGCAATTCGACAGGCGACGTTCAGGGAGCTACCCGTCTACTAGATAATTTTTGCGACTTTTTTTATTCTTTTTATATAGTTTTTTAATTAATTTGTCTTGTATATATATTATATTGATCATTCAATTTATAGTCTTATCATTTGTTTTCCTTTTAAGTATATTATTTAACATTTATTTTAATTAAATTGGTTGTTGATTTTTTAATTCAATTTGTTTTCCTTAACATATGAACTATCACTCACCCTTAATTTAATAAATCTAAATTTAAAAAAAAATTCCAAGTTCTAATTTTTATTTCTCGTTAACGTCAAATTTAAAATTCAAATTCCATTCTCATTTTCTAATTCAAATTTTCAATTTTAAAATTCAAGTCCTCAAATCTCAGAATTTCCAAATTTTCCAATATTTAATTTCAAATTTGCAAATTCTAATTTAAAAGATCCAAGTGTCATGTTCAAGAAATTCCAAGTTCCTGTTCCAATTTCCATTTTTAAGTTTATGTTCAATTCTGAATTCATGTTCAAAATTCAAGCGATCAATTTAATTCCAAATCTCAATTTCAGAGATTCAATTGTCTAGTCTTAAATTTTGAGAATTCGATTCTAAATTCAAGTCCCCAAATCTAAATTTCCAAATTTCTGTAACTAAGCTTTGTTTTAAAAACTTTGTTCAAAAGCGGTCTTTAAAAATTTCAAAGCATACGATTAATTCTGTTCTACGTAAAATGGAATGGGGAGTTAATTTGTGTAATATATAAATAGGCTTAGGTGGGGCCCATTACATGTCGTTTTAATAAATAATTTGACATTATGATTTATAACGATTTTCAATTGAATGTGAATAGTTTCATATTTTATTTATTACTAACATTTCCGATTGATAAGCGCCCAACATACGTCCGAATTTTGTGCCTCATTTTGACTTTGCTTGATTATTTATTTTATATATATGTGTAATAACATGTGGTAATACTTATCTTGGTATTTATTAGTTGATTAGTCAAAGCCATATTTTCCTTGATTTATTAAGTAAGGGCCGACTTTAGGAATTGCAGAGATCTGTCCGCAGCTTCCATCGTACCTTCGATAAGTAAGCGACCAATATAAGGCCGAGAAAATTCGATTTTGAAAATGGCAAAATCATAATTTAGATCAAAATACGAATTTTCTAGATCTCGGATGTGAAAGCAGATTTCACCATCAGATAAAGTCTCGTGAAATCTAACTAACACGTCGAATTTGTCGATTAGAGACAATTGGAATTTGCATGTTTTGAGGCACCAGTATCGGGTCTTAGTAAAGCGACGTAATGATGTGACCAGGTGCCTATAACATGTACTCATGATACATGTTGCATGAGTAGAGATTATGGAAGCGGTGACCGAGATTGTGCCACAAGTCAAAATCCAAGCTTAGGGACATGATTGGTATGTGATTTGTAAATGATAATGGGGACAAAGAAGTTTGAATAGTTATCATCTCCTACAATTGAAAAGAGCCAAAAAGAAACGTGAAGGGGAGGAGATGCAGGAGGTTTGAAATTTTGATTTTTAGAGAGAGAGGTGACTTCTCTCTAAGATCTCGAAGCGACCGGACCGTCAAATTCTTGAACAAGAAAGGAAGAAGTTGTTCTATGCGTGAGAGCAATAGTAGTGAACACAGTTTCTTGGGTTAGACCAACTCCCCAGCGAGGTAGGGGTTTTATCTATGAGTTACACTTTGTTTAAGTGTTTTGTGGATGATTGAGTTGATTTGAGTTTTGTAGGGGCCATTTGATGCGATAAAACTTGGGACCGGGTGTTAGGTTTGAAGCCCATTTGGACAATCTGTGACTGTGTTGGGGATGTTTTGGGTGTTTGTTTCATAAATTATTAAAATAAATTGTGTGTTGGTGCGTATAAGGCCGAAAATGCGTAGTTTAGGGTTGCAAGTGAAGCAGATGATTAAATGATTGGTAGTGAGCAGATAACCCGAGGTTTCACTATTCATGAATAGTGTTCATGAAATATTTTGAAAGTATTGGCAGTGAGTAAGTTCAAATTGAATTCTTTCGTGTTTGTTAAATGGCAAAAATGTTTAATTTTTGGTGTAATGGATTGATGGTATATAACATATTTGTTATGGTTAAAGTGCCATGTACATATATCACATGATGATATATTTGCGTTTGTTATATAGATTGTGTTGAAATGACATGATGCATTCTGTAATAAACGGATGGCTTCAAGTATATGTGAGTGCATGACATGAAAGAAAAGAAAAGATGGTATTTTTCTCGCTGCCAAGCAGGCAAGTATGTATGAGAGAGTCGGTGAGGACTCGGGACATGGGTTGGTCATGTAGACATTCAAGTATAATCACGTATTTACTTGAGTGTGTGTTTACATAGGATCATTGCATATGCACTTAGGTGGGAGTAGCGGGTTTAGGGTGATTCCCTCTTGGGCATTAGCTCACCACAATCGAGGGAATATATTATTTCAGAAATACCGGGGGTGTGGGAGACGACTCATCCTAGAGTGATTTTGAAGAAAGTCGGGTTGTATTTAGTGTTTTAATTTGGATACATGTATTAGAGATATTTTAAACTTTAATATATGTTGTATAAGAGTAAATTATTAACTCTTGATACTATGGTATATAGTTAGTGTATATTGATGAGTATTGTTGTATGGGCCCAAGTGGCCGTTTTTACTCATGTATATGTCTTCTGATGTTGATGTTGGGACAGGTGGTTCTTGGGTAAAGCTCCTCGTACAAAGGAGACTCTGCTCGATTTTCGTGAATAGTGTCGGGTTACACACATTCCACAGTGTTCCATGAGTTGACGGGTTGTCGCGGACCTTGAGTTTTAGGCGTCACACGACCTAGGCTTCGGGCCTACGGACACCTTTTCTTATCAAGAGTCACGTTTAGGTTTTTTTCTTTCTTATTTTGTTTTCCCCTTTAAAATAAAACAAAAATAAGTGGCGACTCCAATCCATTTTCTAAAAATGGTTTTTCAAAAAATGAAAAATGAGTCTCGAGCACTAAGTGGGAAGCGCATATGCTTAATCTGGAGTCTAAAATAGCACTCATTGGGAACCCAGTGAAGATTGAGCGAATCTGAGTGGGAAAAATGTGGAGTTTGATTGGTTGATTGATAGATATTTCTTTTTGTGCTTTTTGTGTATAGCACATTGAGAATTTTGACTAGCTGATTGTATCTTTCATATGTCTAATTGTTGTATCATTAGTATTGGTTGGTTGACTTCATCAATCTATTCTTCTATTCATCTTTTTATGTCACTTGTTTTTCATTGTTTGTTATATACACATCATGTTCATCTTATACTCTTACTTAGATAATGTGTGAATTATAGATGATATGCAAAGCTTTGCATGGTATACGTTGCATGTTGCGCTCTCACATGATTTGTAGCGCATAGCATGTCTATGTGGGGTGCACATATATCCCATATCTCCAAACCTCTAGTCTCGGTCGACTGTTTCCTCTTGGTTTTGTGTTTGCGTTGAGACTTGTTGCTCCTTGCTTGCCTTTGGCCGGGCTAGTGACTAGGGTAGGTCTAGTGATGAACTTCTCATCCATGTTTGAGCATTTTGGGTGTGATGCTGTTGATCTTTGGTCAGATCTTGAAGACTTGTATAGCCCAGAGCTAGATTTTAGGATACTTTTGTGACCGGTGTGCCTTTTTGGTTTAGATGTCATTTAGGTTTTTCGGATGCACCCACCGTACTGTACACTTAGTTTTATTCTAAGCGATTAAAGTAGTAGAGCCTTTATAAGGTTACCCCGAGATCGAGGAAGTGCATGTGGAGTTAGCGACCACCTTGCATGGGCGCCCCGTCTCTTCGGACGGTCTTGGAGGGTTGTGTGCCTCTTGGGTCTGATCAATACGCTGAGACCCTTTAAAAGACTACCCTTATCTTTTTAGAGTCAGATTTGACCTTAAAGTTTGAGTTTAGATCCTCTTGATTAGGACTCCATCTTACACGTGGGTGCATCGTGAGCCTTGAGGTGATTTTGTCATGATATGGATCTAGATTCGCTATTTAGGTTTCCTCTCTAGGGTATCACGATTGGTCAGTATTGAGCTTGATTGACGATTTTGGTATAGTGATGGATTCTTATTGGTTTCATTATCATGGCCGTTCTTTTTAGTTCAAACATGGACTCCACTTTATTTGTTGGGTTACCACTGAGTTAGCAACCAGACTAAAGATTCATCTTCGTGGGTTAGAGTTGAGGTAGATTGATACGTGCATCGGATCAAGCGGTATGGATCCACGTAGCGGTTATTAGGCATATTGTTACCATGTCGTTGTGCTCAAAATCGATGCATGACCTCGGTCGGAGGTTAATAGACAGGCCTCCCGGCTTTCAGCACGGGAGATCCACGGGTGCAACCCCCAGGGGCACCACCTCCACCTCCACCTCCATCGGTGGCACAGCGCCTATCCCTCGGGGCATACATTTGTCATCCGAAGGCCCTCAGGATGATCACCACACTCGATTATTCCGATTCGGACCTAAGGGTGCTTGATGGCGTTCGCATATAGAGTAGAGCAGATCTTGAACAGTTGGGGACTGTGGAGGGTATGGATGTATGGGATGGATTTGATAGTGCGCCAGCATTCTCACGCACTTTAAATTTCGAATGCTTGACATGGAGCGGTATACAGGCAGAGGATGTCCACGTACTCACTTGAGGATATATAGTCAATTGATGAGGGGCATGGGTTTGTATGAGGCTCAGTAGATCATGTTGTTCCCTTTGTCACTGAGTAGTGTGGCACAGAGCTGGTTTGCCACCTTGGATGCTTCGCGCAGGAGGACTTGGGAGGATCTTGCCCATGAGTTTATTGACAGAGTTCTCTTCGTAACATCATAAATATCACTAGGAAGGCTTGAAGCTGAGGCAAGGAGCTCATGGGAAGTTTGCTACATCATTCATCTCCCATTTGAGGAGAAGGTTATTCAAATGATTGATCGTTCGCAGAAAGCGAATTAACATGATCACTTAGGAGTTTGCGACCTAGTTCGCTAGACATCTTGCCAGGTGTACCGATTATGGATTCTGAGCACAGTAGGGCATTGTATGGTATCAAGATGGTATGGCGCAGCGGTTTATGGTCTTATTCTTCCTCTTCTAATAGTAAGGGGAAGAAGCCATTTGGATCATATAGACCGGGGAGGTAGACCATTGGTTCGCTTAGACAGGAGGGCTTGTACAGTATGCATCATACGGTACTACAGGACTTCTCGCCTAGAGTTCAGTTTAGTATGTTTCACCACCACCTCAGTAGCTTGGATTCTGACTCCATGTCTCCCACCACCTGATTTACTGCACAGGTTGTGGAGAGACCACCCACTGCTCATCTTAGACCCCAGGCGCCCAGTTCTACCATTCTGAAACCGGCTTTCGGACACTTTATACATGACATGCATTTGGGTGAGGTCTTATAAACGATGATGACATTTGGATTGCTCAGTCCATTAGCACCGAGGCCATTACCGTAGGTTGTTCACCCTCATTTTCGGATGGACCTACATTCAAGCTTATCATCAAGACTGGACATCTGGTCCAGAATTACGCTTTGAGACCCTTGACTGTCGAGGACTTGATTGACGGGAGTGTGTAGTTAGGATGACTGTGTTGGTTCTGCTTTGCACCAGACTTATTCTGCACATGCGGTTCCTCCTCAGTGGGAAATTATTCATTCTATTGATTTTATCGCAGGGATTACATCCATATGTTGTCATGGGATGATCGATTAAAACCCGCTAGCATTTGATGATGGTTATGGTGATAGGGGTTCCTTGAGGTGTTTTAGGCAGCGAGATTCCTCATATGATTTGGCGTCAGACATTCTCAGTTTGGATCACGCGAGACGATGACTTTGCCTTGTTATAGTGTTCGAAACTCCTTTTATTTTGACTCAACAGAATGATTGATACACCAAAAGATTGAAGTGTAGTTATCGGAGGGGAGGTAGAGTGGTGAACAAGCCTCAGGGTTCATCTCGACCCATAGATCCCGATGCTACTAGAGAGGCGAGACAATGAGAGGGGTGAAATTAGAGATCATCAAGCAGCCTACAGTACATGCTCATTATCTCTATTTAGAGTTTGTTAGCTTCCTCTACTACCCATAGAGACTTTGATTGGGCTCTGGTAGGATTCAGTTGACACAACCACATGCTTGGTGCGATACATGCTCCTGGTGGTTGAGCTTGATTTACGCGTTTCTCGAGAGGATGACTTACCTCCTGAGGTTGGACCACACGCCAGCCTTTTCATATATCAGTTGGTTTATTTAGATTACGTCGTGTTCCATCTATCCTCTTAAAATGATGGATTACTTTAAATGTATGTCCACTTGCCACTACAATTGCTCTAGGATATGGGCCCATAGATTTTTGGCCAATCTATGATGAAGCATAATGGTATAGTAGAAGGTGATGGGCACATGACTCTTGGTGATGAATTGGGCGATCGTTTTCAAGTTGTTTGGATTTTGAGGATCACATGTCCTTTAACCTACTCTTAGACCGCCCATTGGATTCATAGTCTTTGGCGTTATCCACATCTTCCCTTCATTTGAAGGTGAAGTTCATTCATGATGGTCAAGTGATCATTATTTCCATCTGAAGGGGCACATTTAACCGTCAGTGTGGAGATTAGCCATGGGGGTGATGATTTGCCTGGCGGATTAAGCACACGTGAGTGGGCCGGGGGATTTTGTCGATTAGTTACCCATAATCATTTGATCGACATAGCGACACGTTAGTTTTGGACATGATGAGAGCATGTGTACATGCTTGGTTTAGGTTTAAAGGCGTCGTCCAACATGGTAAATCAGCGAATTGTAGGTTTGAACCACGACCCTGCTGGTTTGATTTGTACCCGTGAAGCGATTTTGATGCATAGCACAGGCTGCGCCGGGAGAGGGTCATATCTCGACTTCATCACATTCCATTTGACTATCCTCTTGATCCTTACAATTTGGGGTTGGTAGTTATTTTGGTAGGAGCTTGAGCCATTATTTCATCCGTCGGTCGATTGGTAGACATCTTGATATCAACATGTTATTGCATCGGCTTTTTCCGCGACTTGATTCGCGTGGTGAGACTCCGACACTTCTACCACAACCATCCTCCGCATAACTTCCCTTGGGGCGAATTTAGTGTGCTCCATATGTTGCTTTCTGATGAGATATTGATTATGGGGTATTGATGAGAGGTTATGTCGTCAGAAAGATTATGATGAGGAGCTGCGGATGGTTATTGGTCTGAGCCAGGCGGATTACGCATGGTTATTTTCGTGTGCTTGCTTTGGGATGATGGGATCTCCTCTTACTCAAGATGATGATGCGATTACGGATGATGTTATTGCGTGTTGCATCTCCCGATATTCTGGAATAGTAATTTGTAGGAGGTCAGATCTTGTGGACCCACCTTTGCGATCTTTGTCGGGATTTGTCTCACTTTCCGATGATGTACTTGCCTTTTCATCTATGGATTTGAGTATTTTTTAGTATTCACCCGTCTATTTTGGCTGATGATGTTGTTTATGTGCACCTCGTTCACGTCATGATTCATGATATTGATGGTGAGTCTTTGCGGCTGTTTTGATGAAGTAATACGGTGGAGCTTGATCATGCTTTCTTGATGAGCAAGTATCCTCCTTTTGATGACCTTGAGACCAGTTGACCTTGAGTGACAAACCCTGGCTTTAGAAGATGAGGATCGGTACCACTTTGTGCAACGAGATGGAGGATTGATTTGTAGGTTACTGAGATCATACTTGGATGTTTTGCATGGTCATGTAGGGACATGCCGAGACTATGACCCTTCTATAGTTCAGCATCATCTACCACTTGTGCTACATGCTAGACCAGTTAATCAAAAATTTAGGCGATTATACCTAGATGGAGTTCACAATTTGAAGGAGGAGATTCAAAGCAACGGTATTGGCCATATCAGGTGATACAATACTGGGTGTTTGCATTTGTCATCGTCCCTATTCCCAAAGAGGCAAACCAGGTTAGAGTTGTTTGGACTTTGGTAATAAAGCTAGCCCCGAGGATGATTTCTCCCTTTTGGCCATTGACATGTTGGTTGATAGTACTCACGGACTTAGTGTGTCTTTTATGGATGAGTTCTACGATTATAAATGCGGATTATGATGACTCCAGAGGACGGGAAGACATCTTTCATCAGTGAGGCACCTCATTTATAAGGTCATGCCATTTGGTTGAAAAGCGAGGTGCACCACCTATCGAAGCGGCTACTACACTTTGTTCCTTGACATGATGCACCGGGATGTGCTTGAGGTCTATGTAGATGGTCTCAGTTGTGAAGTCCAGTGATAAGCGGATCATTAGGTAGCTCATTTCCAGAAGGATTGGATGCTAGATTGGTGAATCCCGAGAAGTGCACTTTTTGGAGTGACAGGAAGCTCTTAGAGCTTCATGATTAGTGAGAGAGGTGTTATCCTTGTCTGAGACAATGTATATGAAATGTATTATGTGTATGGTGTGTGTCTCGGGAGTACATGTTTATGCCTTAGAATGCGCATTGGATTTAACTTACCATTTAACTTGTGTAGATGGCTAGTCGAGGACGAGGACGTAGAGATCGTCCATAAGGTGTGATGGGAGCACCATCGGCTTTTGACCCCGGTGGGGCCTTTGTTGAGGCCATGGGGATTACGATTCTGCGCTATCCCACCTGAGCATATGCAATAGTAGAGCGGCGGGTTAACGATCTGACGTTTAAAGCACATCAGTATAATGGTTAGAGGAGGAGTGGACTCTAGGGTGAGGGCGGCGGTGACCCTGAAGGGAGGTAGATGACATACGAGGCATCAGATATGGGTGTTGGTGCTTGGGAAGGAAGATCCGTCTTCGCTGACCCGGAAAGCGAGAAGACACTGTTTGCAGGATCCAGGTGAAGACCCGAGGCTAGGATGGGACATTTAGGTGAGCGGGTGGATGATGTGTTATCTGCGGCCTTCGGACACTTCGATGGGATTACCGGAAGGCGAAATCCCAAGTTTATGGACGCCTCGGTCCCAATCATGATGAGGCAGAGTTAGGAGTTGCGGTGTCAGATGGGCGGATGGTGTACTGTGCCGGCGACGTTCTACATAGGAGGATTGCCCCCGAAGACGGGGATCCCAGGGTTTTAGAGACCGGTGCGATCCCGGTCGAGATGAGGATAGGCGAACCACAGTTTGTTTCTTCATACCACTAGTATGGTCGAGAGGACAGTGTCGGTATGAGGGTGCCTGGCTTTCGTCACTACGGAAGCTGGGACACATAGGCTGAAGTCAAACGTAGGTCGAGGTGGACCCACGAGGAAATGTGATGAGAGTTCTGATGGGGCGCTGAAGCCCGGATGACGTGTTACCGGCACCTTGGCTGGGCATATGAGCGGTGTCTTGGGAAGTAGAGATCTCGTAGTAGAGAGGCGGCGTTTAGATTAGCCGGATATGAGTTACATTTCTCTTTCTCGCACTTGTTATTAAGATGCCCGTTGATTGATTATCTTCATTCGTGTCATCTTGTGTGATAGGTTTGACTTAGAGGTTGAGGCCTTTAAGAGATGATGGAAATTCTTCCCTAGGATGTAGAGTGAGAGTTGGTCAGATGTGTCGAGATCGTGAGTCGGGGATCTCGGTTATTACGCCCGATTTTCATGATGGTGTCCCGGGTAACCAGGCATCCCACTACTATTCAAGTTAACAGGTTGTCAACAATTCAAGTTTAGTATCCAAGTATCGAGACGGATCTGTGGATGAGATCAAGGCTATCCTTGGGCATGGTGGGTGAGATGGGGTTTCTTGGGTTTGGTTCATTGATATATTAGCGGGTTTATTGTTAGTAACGAGATGCCTTGAGCTGTCTTGACCCCGAGGAAAGAAACGACCTAGGTTTGGGATGATCGGTACAACAGGCGTTTGGCGGATTAAAGTATTTGCTTTCCCCTCTGTTTGCCTCCATTGCAGACGACCTCTCTTTGCTAGTTTTAAATGCCAGCTTTGGAGTGCATGCTAACCCGGCAGTAATTCAAGCGGGAAGCTGAGCTATGTATTATTTGAGTAGAGGATATTTAGGGCATGAGGCGGTACATTATGATTGAGTGCTTGCTTAGCTTTGGTTTGGGCCTGGAGATTGAGACATTACATGACGAGTATTCCGTTAAGGCTTGTTTCTGTTTAGATCCTTTGAGACTCATCTGTTTGACCGAGACCAATTTTGGCAAGCAGAACACACTTAGGATGGCTTATCTTTTGTGTGAGTTTGATATTCGGTATGTCTCAAAAAGTCTCACCAGGGAATGTGTTAAGCCGAGATCTTAGTCTCACTTCCGATTATTATTGATGAGTGATTGATGATGATTTTCGGGATGAGAGATCTGGGGGCGACTATGGTTGTCTAGTTGGGCGCATGTGCTTTGATGGTGTAGCTAGCGGTTCTAGATATAAATTAGGTCGTTCTATTGATTTCTCCGCGTGGCGATCACATCAAAGATCAATTCGTTTTGCCTTTCAGGATGGTTATCCGACCCTGAAACAACATGTATCCTTAGGTTGGGGCGCACTTGAGCTGAGTTAGAAGAATGGAGATATTAGGTGATTAATCTGGTGATTGGTATCAGTGATTGGAAGGCCCGAGAGATGTGACTTAGGCCATATCATCCCTTATCTACGAGAGTTCTTAGTGGGGTTTATTCTTTGACTGCACTCACCTACCTAAACCTGAGCAGATTCGCCGATACTCATTTGCAGCCATGATTGACATTCCCCAGAGAATGGTAGTTTACTTTGCTAGTTGAGACTAGAAGTGTTCACGTATTGTGTTTAGTGACGAGTCGGGGTTGGATGATGGTACAGTAGTGGTATCATGATATTTATCGATTTTCTTAGATGGCACATACCACGAGGTCGTAATGACCCGAGACGAGAGCTTTGAAGCGGTGGTCACGCTTTGTCATATAGAGAAACACTATAAGTACGGTGATGGTGTGTTATTGTTGTGCTTAGATCGAGATTCCGTGATCGAGACGTGAGAGGTCCATGTCGGAGTTTGTGGGCCCCATGGGGAGGACATTTGGCTAAATGGAGTATGAGGAATTGGCTATTTTTGGTTAACCATGGAGACAGATTGTTGTCAGTTTGTTCCACGCAGATATGCGAGGGTGTCCCTGAATCTTGGAGATCTCATGCACGTTCCACCATCAAAGTTGCATGCATTATTTCACTGCCAGCCATTTCCAGTCACAGCACCTGGTGTTATTGGGAAGATTTGCGAAGTCTTGGGGTCATGAGTTCTTTCTAGTCGCTGTTGATTGTTTCACGAGTGGGTGGAGCCTTCTTGTAAATCTAAATGCGGCCAAAGTGGCCACCTTTATCAGATCGCACATTATCTGCAGATATGGGGTTCCTCATGAGTTGATATTGGATAGAAGTGTGCATTTCAGTGGTGAGGTTGACACTTTATTATAGAGATATGACATCCAGCATCACCGTCGTTTTGCGTATGGGCCACGGTTCAAATGGGCGTGGGGCGCAGTGAGCAGAATATTAAGAGGATTACATGTACAAGATGATTGAGACTTCTCGAAATTTGTGGTAAGAGAAGCTTCCTTCCGCATTATGGGCGTCATCGCACCTCCTTTCGCATATAGAGCCACACCTTACTCTCTAGTTTATGGCATGGAAGCGGTTTCGTTGAGATAAGATGGGATCCTTAAAGAGTAGCCCCTAGAGCAGCGATTTGAGAGGCGAGTGGGTTCGATTCGACGATCGGCAACTGTTAGATGAGAGGAGATTGAGTGCTTGACCATATTCGAACACAAAGGAAGTGGTCCGCGCGCAAGCGAGTCCGACTCAGACCACTGGTGGTGATTTGGTTTGAGGTCTCGAAGGATTAATTCTGAACCACAGAGGAAGTTTGGACCCAACTGGCGGACCTTATTGTTAGAGTTGTGCTGAAGTTGCATGGTTGATGGACCCAGATGAAAACAGATTCTGAGCCCGACCGATGTGGATCAGCTGAAAAGTTTCGTTTGAGACCTTGGTCTCAGGATGATCAAACCATCCCATTTCAGTTAGTAGTATCTTATCGCTTTGTTACTGGCGTTTTTTACCGTTGCTAGCCATTGGGCCTCACCGCGCGCATTTTGGCCTATTTTTTCTCATAGCCACTTTGTATACCCACACGGGACCAGGGGCCCTCTGGTGCGTGGATGCCTTAGTTTATGGATCTTTTGTGTTATAGACACATTGACATATTCTCTACATCGCCTTATCACATTCACTTCATTGTATCCGCTCCATTTCATAGTTTTTATGTTTTCACCACTTTCTTTCTATCTGACTTCTCGTTCTATCTCATTCTTTCCCACTTAGATTGGTGATCTATTCATTTCTTGCATGGGGTTGTCATATCATCCCTTCTCATTCCACCGACATTTGTTAGAGACTTTTAGTTTGAGAGGCTTATGTCATTTCATTGGAGTTGTTTTAATACACTCAGCGCTTGGAAGTCTTAATTGGATTTATTACCATATTGGTTTGCTCTCATTGTTTTATTCAATCTATCCATGAAAAAAAAAAAAAAAAAAAAAAAAAAAAAAAAAAAAATATATATATATATATATATATATATATATATATATATATATATATATATATATATATATATCCTATAAATAAATGCACACGTGTATGTATTCAATATAAGTATTTTGTGAGTTCGTTTGTGGATTTACGAGGATCATTGTCTTTAGTGTATGTATTACTTGTGGGAGTTCATATGTGGGTTTCACAGGATCTAGAATCTTATGCTTTACTTTAGGGTGCAATCAGTGGTATATGAGATGACAATCATCATCTCCTAAGGACTCGAGTCAAACCCTCCATATTCATCATCAATTTGTCGATGACATGTCTTCTCCATCACATTGACTTGGTGAGTTCATCATATCATCTGTCAGTTTTTCCATTCTATTATCTATCTTCTTGACTTCATACCTCTCAAAACACATTTTATCACCCTCATATGTTTTGTTGATTTCGAGTTTGATCTTTCCTCTATGGTTTTTATCTACCTATCTCACCATGTTACTTTTGCATGCATCATTATTGTGCACTTTCCATTGGATGTTCTGTGTCTAGCTCATGAGACTTCTTATATGTAGCATTCCACAGGCATGGGTGTTTGAGCTAGTTCCCACGCCCATTTAACACTACGCCTCCACTGGCACTACGTTGCAGTGTGTCATAGGCCGCGAGATCATGGGATTTAATGTTTCTTTGACAGCATTTACTTTTATCGTGTGAGACTTGGTGATATCTACACATTATATGCTTGCTGCTCTAGGAGATGCCTTACTGCGTTAGGATCCATTTCTAATTGCGGTTACAGATGACCCCAGGGATTGCCTTTTTATTTATTGGGAATTCACGGGGAGTTGAAGCTGATTCCTCGACATCTTGAGTACAGGGCAGCATACCCTATATCTCGGGATCCCATTGGATGTGTTTGTTTGTGTTAAACTGATTCTTGTTTGCCCAAGATGTTGAGCCATATTTTTTGATATTTGGGGTTCATATCTGCATTGGATGCATTACATGTCGTACTTGGAGCCTGACCCCTTATCCGCCCGAGGATCAACGAAATTTCTTTGTTTATGCATACAATTGTTCCTCGAGAGGATGAGTCTTGTTATGAAATTTGGTTCTATCATGTTTGATAGATGCCACACTAGGGCATATCCTTATCTTACGGGATTGTTTGAGGTGGTCGATTTGTCGAGGTATTCTTATCAAGGATATGAGCCCATTGTTATGACATTTTTACTTTAAATCATGTTTTCTATTGGATGTCATCTTTTGGGGGCATACCCCTCCTAACCGCTACTATCTTGATTCGGTACCGGACCGTCTTACGCATATCGAGCGTTAGACTTCGCCTTTATATGGTCGAATGTTGAACTTCATTTGCATCATTATTGCCACAGGATGACGTTGACTGCATACTTTTGCGTATCGAGTTGCATACTTCACCTTTATATGGATGGATATTCCGGACTTCATCGCCTCCACATTTACTAACCTGATAGATAAGCATTCAACTTTGCATCTTACGTGTATGGGCGTTCGAACTTAGCCTTTATATGGATCGGATGTTGGACATACATGCATTTATAACTTAACCGTCAGGCGTTAGAACCGTCTTACGCGTATCGGCGTTCGAACCGCCTTCATATGAATCAGAGATATTTTTAGGCTTTATCATATCACATTTGCCTTCAATGAATCATACAACCCGAACTTTCGTCTTTTGCATATCGAGCATTCATACCGCCTTCATATGGATCAAATGTTGGACCGTCATATCACATTGTAGCTTTCAGCGAGTAGAGACTTTCAGACCCGTCCGCCTATCGGCGTTTAGACTCCGCCTTTATATAGATCAGATGTTCCAGACTTCCATGCGCATCGCATTTACTAGCTTAGCCCAGATCAGACGTTGAGACTTCCTTTTATCTCGGGCGTTCGAATTTAGCCTTTATATAAGTTAGATGTTCAGACTTTATCTTATGTATCAGGTTCAAGACTTCTCAACTATATGGATGGATGTTGAGACTTCATCACCATGTCATTGCTATACAGCGGATCAGGCGTTCAGACTTCATCTTCTACCTGCTCCAGTTCGAGACTTCACCTTTATATGGATCAAATGTTCAGAAACTTCATCGCCCGTTTACTAGCAGCCATATGAGATATTCGAGACTTATTTACGCATATCGGAAGGTTCGCCGACTTTATATGGATCGGATGTTCGGACTTTATCACATTATCATTTACTAACCTGTTGGTCGGACATTGGACTTTGACTTCTGCGTGTCGGGTGTTGGAGCTTCACCTTCATGGATCGGATGTTTGAACTTCATACGTATCACATTTGCTAGCACGATGCGATCGATTCGGACCTCCTTTTACGCATATTAGGCATTTGGAGCTTCGCCTTTATATGGGATCAGGTATTTGGGACTTCATCGTATCACATTTTATTCTTATCATGATCGGACTTTAGGACTTAGTCTTTACATATCAGGCATTCAGAGCCCGCCTGGATCAAGATGTTTGGACTTCATGCGTATGCAGCACACACTTGCAGTAGTTTAGACTTTTCGAACTTCATCTTCCTACATATCGGGTTCGGACTTCGCCTTTATATGGATAAGATGCGGATAATCTCATCATGCCGGTGATTTCGGTTCATACGCGCGATATTGATTGTTATTATACGCATCTATCCGCGTCTGCCTGTACCCTCGTTTAAGGTCAGCCGAGCATAGTTTGAGACTCGTTCATCTTTTGTCTCGATTATATATGGCTTCCGTATTCTTGGTCATTATCATAGCACACTTTGATCACATGGTTTATTTCGGTTGTGCCTCTCAACGCTACCTCATGAGACTCTGCCAGTAGTGTTAGTCGTATCGATGAAGCGGCCATTCCTGTTGCCGTGCGGCGAGTGGAGCTTCCGCTCGTTTGATTCCCGATCTGAGTTCCACCTTTGAGAGGACCTTCTTAGATAGAGGTTGGATCTATATCATGGGCGGGACTATAGGTTATCTTGTTTTTGTACTGCCAGGTGTCTTGGGCCCTCTTTGTCTTTGTACCAGTGTCCTCTTTGATACTTTTGGGGTCTCTTTTTTCTTAATTGAGTTCATCCTCGCACTCCTTTTCACACATTCGTTTACTTCTTATTCGCGTTTGACCTCTTATGAACTCTATCGAGAGATGAGCATATTTGTAGACCTAAATTTGGGGCTTAAGTTTCTTCCTTTGTGGGAGGCAATCCCACGTTGGAAGTGGAAACAATGAGGGGAGAGATCTCATTTCCTATAGTGAGCCTGTTTGATTTGGAGGAAAGAAGCCAATGAGCTTTCTCTTTAAAAAAAAGTGAGGAACCTAATGAAGCCAATTAAACTGTTTTTTTGGAGATAAAGTTAAGCATGAGACATATAATTTAGGCCCTATTGGTTCCTTAAGTTTATTTTTAAGGGCTATGGGTCTTCCCCACGATGAGTGGAAGGTCTTTGTTGATGCTCAAAGTTTAATGTTTGATTTAAAATAGGTGCCCTTGAGGAAATCTTGGCTCAGAAACATTTTGGGAGACGATCATTTGATGATTTAATTAATTTCTCTTTAGTCAGGGAAGTGATCAATCTATGAGTAAGTTTTCTTATTTCTTTTATTAACTTCCATAGTTTTTTTTTAATTTTCTTGTATATATATTAATTTATTATTTATATTTAGTGGTCATTAATTTATGATGTATTATTTTATTTTCTTGTAAGTATATTATTGCTTTTGTTTATTTAATTAAATTAATTTAATGTTTTTATTTAATTTATTTTCCTTAACATATAGTATCCTCACCCATAAATTTAATAAAATCCCCAAATTTAAAAAAATTCAGATTATAAGTGCCATTTCTCAATTTTAAGTGCCCAAATTTCCATTTTCAAATTCCAGTATACATTTTCTAAAAATTCAAATTTTCAATTTTAAAATTAAAGTCCTCAAATCTCAAATTTCAAATTTTCAAATATTATTCAAATTTAAATTCTATTTAAAAATCAAGTGTCATAATTCCAAAATTTCAAGTTCCACAATTTCCAATTTCCAATTTTAAGTTTATAATTTCAAATTTACAAAATTCATAATTTCTAAAATTCAAGCGATCAATTTCAAATTTCAAATCTCAATTTCAAGATTAATTATCCTGATCTTGAGTTTTGAAAATCACATTCTAGAGTCAGTTCTAAAAATCTCCAATTTCAAAAATTTCAACTAGGACTTGATTTTGAAACTTGATTAGATTAAGTTTAAAAGTTTTAACCTGCACGATTAAATCACAATTCCTATAAAATGGAATCTTTGGAAGTTAATTTGTGTAACACTATAAATAGACTTAAATTGGGGCCATTCCATGGATATTTTATAAATAATTTGACATATGAGATTTATAGTAATTTCTAATTGAATGTGAATAAAGTTTGTATTTACATTCTTCACGCTAACATTGTTTCAATTAGTAATACTTCTAACATCTCACGTCAGATACATTTTTCTCATTTGGCTTTGCTTGATTGTTTATTATATATTGCGTCTTTGTATTGTTATTATCTTTACAATTCGATTCAATGGGTCTGAGTAGCATTTCTAGTTTGTTTAATGGGAAGCTCGCCTTCCTTCCATCGACCTTCCCGATAAAGTAAACGACCGGGCCTGGCTGGGTTTTCCAGACATACCCTTTTCTTGTCCCAGAGTCCCAGCGTTTGGATTTTCTTTTGCTTATTTGTTTTCTTTTAAAATAAAGTAAATCAGTGCCAACTACAATGAGTTTTAAAATGGTTTAAGTAAAAATGAGTATCAGCAGTTTTAATGACATATGGCAATCTGGTCAGCGATAGTTACAAGAACAATAAATAAAGTGTGGATGACACGAAGAAGTATGTGATATGATTAAGAGTAAACATATCATGAAAAAATAGATATGAGAAATATGGATAAGTATATGTAAATATTATATTTGCTCATGTAAGTATATGCATATCTATGATGATGATCTTTAATGGGGTGGGTCCGTGTGTTCGCTAAGTTATAAGTTTAGCACGAGTGTTTCATCCGTGTAGGTATAGAAGAGGAAATCGAAGGACAAGACAATCCGCGCCGACAATCAGTCGACACATCGCTCGTCTCATTTGAAAGACCATTTGGTCTAATGTATATATATTTTGTTTTATTTTATGTCAGTAAATATACTATAAATATTAAACAAACCTTTAGCATATGGAGCTTGTATATATTTTGTAATCCGTTGCTAGAGAATATATTATAAGTTAAATGTTTAACATTATATGATTGAACAAACTTAAAGTTTATAAGTTTATAGTAAACAGGAAAAAATAAATAAATAACACCATCACTTGACATCGTGTGCCGAGTTGGGAGCGCCATAATAAGCTTCAATTTAAATAAATATTGAATGAGTGGCTCCATTATATGTCTTCAAATTCATTTGATTCTATAAATACTTATATGATAATAATAATATAAAATAGTATTTAAATATTATTATTTATCATTATTATTATTATTTTATTTATATATTTTCCCATTTTTCCACTTTTAACTGGTGAGACGTATTAAAGATTGATTATTTCAAAGTAAAGGGTTCAGCCCATTGCATTTGATTCATTTTCTCTATGATTTGCCTGACCATAGTTTCCAAATATAAACCGTATTTTCTCTTTTTTTGAGTCCTCTTTTGACTACTGTAGGATTAGTTGAGATGCGTGACAGGTCGAGATCCACAATTACCGAAAAATTATCACAATTACCCAAAAAAATATATTTTTACTCCTGATGATAAACTTATCTGCGTGTTACCCTATAATTATGGTTCTTGGTTAAATCATAAGTTTCCATTATGCTCATCCATGCCATTACCACTTGGGCTAAGTCTCCAAAAATCGTTTGAGAAGTACTTTTTTAGTGAGGATGCTAAATGGTGTGTAACTTTGAGAGATAGGTCATATAATTAATGATTTTATAAACTTTGAGATTGAAGGAGATTTTAAAGTAATTGTAGATTGTTATAATATATGAAATAATTCACTTAGTTCAATTATTCTACTAATGAAAGATATTTGAAGACTTTCTCAAGATCTCAATATTTACTCATTAATTCATATCTATAAAATAAATGAACACTTGAGATTATTGCCCAAAAAGTATATATAATACTATTCCTAATATTTGGTGCTCAAATTTTCATGGGGATGTTATAAATTCGGTTTTGAAGATTATTGTAGTTTATCTTTTAATCATATGTGTGTAATTTTCCTTATTCGTAGTCTTTTTCACCCAAAAAAAAAGGTACCCTAAGTGGAAAGCTTTTTATGATAAGTAATCAAAAAAAAATTTATCAACACAAAATCTGAAAGTTCACTTGAAATTCATGAAGATCAGTAGTTACTACTACTACTTACTCCAAATCTATAACAGAGACATCATCATATAAGTTCCATGATCATCTCCCTTTTTTCATTGAATTCATAAATCCAAGAAGCTGGTGAAAGTTAGGTACGTCTTTCTGGTTTTTCTTGTGAACATTTTCTTCAGATTCTTAGACTAAACCGAAGAGAAAAGTCTATAATAATTCACAAGAAAATAAAAAAAAAGTTCCCCTCACGAAAAGTGAGATAATTCACAGGCAGCTAGCTACTCTTTAATTTCCTGTCTGTCTTCCCTTCATCTGTTTCCCTTTTGTGAAGCTTTCTCAAAAACTCACTTTCACGCCTTTTTGAATTTCCAAGCTGTATATGTTCGAGTGTGTGGTGCGAAATTGGTCAGTACTTTTCTAAAGAAACATCAAATATGGATACTTAATTTCATTCAACGTATTTAATTACAAGTAAAATGATCACACAGAGGGAGGAAGAAACAAAAATTTGAATCAGTAATGAGAAAAGAAAAAGAAAGAGCCATTTTTATCTTGTCTGTAGTAAAGGAAAGCTCAAGAAATACCAATTGTCTTGCTGAAGTAACCGACACAAAGACATCAACCCCAAAATGGTAGTGCATTGTGTCTGTGTCTAGCATGAACCCGACCGTAATCCACTGCTCTGTTGTCTCTAGATGTTATACAAACATATTCTTATTTGATCATTACAACATATATCATTATATCCTACTTCCAAAAAACATAGACAGTTTAGAAGAACATCCTTATTGACCATAAAACAGGAAATATAATGTTCTTAGGAAATCATTGCTTTCACTTGTTTTCTATAGACAGACTTTGGTTCCACATGACATTAGAAAACTGTTTTGGGAACTGATTTCCAAAAGGGTCTCAGTTTCACTCACCAAAGGCTTGTCTCTTCTGAAAGGAGATACTGCGAGCATATACTGGGATCAAATTAGTGTTGTCAAGAACATCATCTCCATCTCCTTCTTCGTCATCGGATCCCCAATTGGCGGGAAAAACTTGGGCGGAAGCAGCATGAATCGTTGGAGTCTCGCCATCTGTTACATCGAATGTGTCAATGGTGGCACAGACATGCCATTTTGCAGCAAGGCATGTCACTGACTGGGCTTTGTGTGTGATCTTTGTTGCACTGCGCAGGCATATGCCTAGCCCTGTCACCAGGTTTATGGAGCATAACTGCAACAAAAAACAAAAAAACAGAAGAATTAGAACCATAAGAAGTAGCTGATCAGCCAGCTCTTAGTGAGTCTTGTACCAAACCAATACAAATTTTTTTTTAAAAATATCAAAATAGTTTGAAAAGAAAACTAATGCCCAAAGTAGTATGTCCGTCATGTTGGAAATTTTAAGTTAATATAAGTGTCGGTATTCTTCTTTAGCTTAAAAAAATTTCCAATATTGTAGCTAGTGGTAGTTGTGCGTGTGTATATCGGCGTGACTGAGCATGGATTAGGCGTTAATACATTTTGACTATGTTGTAATTTTTTCAAAAATAACCTATTTTCAAAGCTTACACTTAGTGTCACTCCGCGTGAATAAAGATCCTCTTAGCCTGGTGATTATCGGTGTTGGGCATTCTGCGCGCAATGGCGTATGTAAATATTGTCATTTTGGTACTGAAATTTTCAGCAACTACAAAAAGCGTCTACCAGTTTTTGACTCAAATCGCATATAGTGTCGTAAAACTTTCAGAGGATGACAGTTGAGAACGAGGGACTAGTTAGTACTGCTAGTTCCTCAACCTTGTAGATGGTGGTTTAGCACTGGGATGGTGTTGAGGCAGGGATGTGACTTACTGTAACCAGGATCAAACTAAGACCGTCAAAACCCGAAATCTATGACTAGCAGTCTTCCAGTTATTCTACAGTTCAATGATCCTTCAAAAACTATTAACATCAGATTCCTTCTGGAAAACCTGGGCAAAGTCCTCCAGCTTGAGGATCTGCATATGGCAAATCAGCCTGAAGAGAATGCAGACTAGGAGGAAAATCGCGGTCCAGTGAAAACCATGAGATTACAACTCTAATGTACAGACAATGGCACTGACAGAGTGCAGTCACTACAAAATAAGGTATTTCAGTAGCTCCTGATATGTACCACCATACTTTGTAGGCCATCTCCAAAGCGAAACAGGGGAGGACAAAGAGAGACAGCAGCTTCATTGATCTCTGCAAGGAAGAAATATATATATATTATGCTATCAAAACATAATGGGTGATTTGAATAAAAGATAATTTCCGAAATCTAGCCCTTCATCAAATTTGTATCATATTTTGACAAAAACACCCTTGATGTTTTGTCATAAAACTAACACTTTCTTTTATAAGACATGTAAATATATAAAAGGACAAAAGGGTATTTTGGTCTAAATTGAGTTATTTAAAAAAAATAAACATGGATGATTCGATTAAAAGAGCTTTTAAAACACAAAATTTCAAAATCTAACCCTTCATCAAATTTTTACCATATTTTAATAAAAATACCCACCATTTCTTTTATAAGTCACATATAAATACATAAAAAGGACAAATGGTATTTTAGTTTAAATTGAGTTATTTTTCAAGCAAAAATATGGAAATGGTTAGATTTACAAATTTTGATTTATTTTTTATGCATTTTAACCAAATATTTAAAAAATAATGTATTATTCCCTATCATCTGGGGTTGGATTAATTGAGAAATACATCATTAAAAGCTTCTCATTAAAGCAATGGCACCTGTGATAAGCTTCAAAATCATATTTGGCTTATTATATGATTGTGATTGAGAAAAGTTCCAAGTATCAATGTCAATCTAAAAGTTCCTCTGCTTTCCCTAGAATCAGAAAGGAAAATGAAAGAAACTTGACTGCTCTGTTCTTCCTCTGCACTTAAAAAGCAACAGAGGAAACCCCAAATGTTTAATTGAATGCTACTTTTCAGAAATCTTCTCTAAAAACCCATTTCTCTCAAATGCTCAGAATTTGATTCCTTGATCCTGAATCCCCAAAACCCACATTCTGATTCATCAGTCAGTTCAAGAAAACCCATTCAAGTTCAACGACAAAGAAGAAGAAAAATCAAAAACTAAAACCGTAGAACAGGGTTTCTGATTCATCAATCAGGAAATGGAAATCCAAATCCAAACCAGAATCAAAGAAAAATTCGAAGAGAAAGAAACATACATGAAGCTGCCCTGTATACCCGTCCCGAACCTTATCGCTCGAATCGGAAAGCTTATCAAGGAAAAGGGACTTCCGGAGGCCATACTTCTTCACAAGAGCAGAGAGACTGACGAATGAGAGAGCAGCCAGAGAAGAAAGAGACAACTGGATTATCGCATCGTACGGCCTGACATGCTTGTCATCGCAGCTGGAGCAAGACAATAGGAAGTGAGTGAGGATGGGGACTCCAATGGCGAGAACGAAGAAGATGGACCAGGAGAGACCGGTCTTCCATAGATTCGACTGATCCACACAGACCCATTTGAGGCATGATCTGAAGCTCTGCAATTCTCCTCCTTCGATTCCCAAGTACCCTGAAAACGTCTTGTTGCTTCTCAGGAAAAACTCTCTCTCTTCTTCCATTCTCATTTCTCCCCGATCATTAGCAGGCTCTGCAATTCTGGTTTCAGAGAATCGGACGACAGAAATAGATGTGTTTGACATCGGTTCTTTTTCTCATGTGAATACTGAAAATAGTCTTCTCTAAAGGCGACTCTTAAAAGCATTGGGCAGTTCTCAAGGGACATGTGTGAAGTATGATTGCATGAATACGAAAGCTTCTATAACTTTATTGAAGGTTACATTATTCACGTGATTATGAAATAATTGTTAAATGTGAAGGTGAGTATCTGCATCAGTTATTCAGTGGTAAAAGAGAGTGGGTCATGGAATCGGCGC
The DNA here is from genome assembly GCA_016808115.1 of Tetrastigma voinierianum. Lineage (NCBI taxonomy): Eukaryota > Viridiplantae > Streptophyta > Magnoliopsida > Vitales > Vitaceae > Tetrastigma > Tetrastigma voinierianum. The sequence continues at coordinate 44,105 of JAEQBH010005790.1, read as the reverse complement.
GAGTCGTGGCAGCAAGATTATTAATTACAAATGAGTCTTACAAACAAAGGGATAGATAAGGAGAGATTTCAAATTCGAATCCTTAAAAACAAATAAGATACTACTATAAGAAATAGAAGAAATACCATGTAAAGGGTATACAAGAGACATCCCAAAAGCGAGTCTTTGAAAAAACAAGGTACACTACTATGAATAGAAGTACTTTGATAAAGGGATAGATCATGAGAGATTTCAAGTTCGAATTCTTGAAAAAATAGGGTACTATAAGGAATAGAAGAAATACCATGGTAAAGGGGTATATAAGGGAGCCCTCAAGCTTAATTCTTAAAAGAACTAGTGCAAAATAATTTGCTCATTTAACCTCTTTTAATAGAAGTGCAAAATAAGAAAATGTGAAGGTAACCTCTTTTAACCTTTTCTTCAAATAAAAAGAATTAGGTATGTTGGAAAACTCAACCAACGAATAAACCATACCGAAGGAGAATTGAGACATGAATTCATGAAAGAATAGGATACTCGAACAAAATATACAAAGTGAATAGAAATCAACAAAAAGTCTGTGAAATGGTTATCTTCTCTATATTTGAATATGATGGGTTCATTTTATTTATCTTTTCACTTCTTTAACATGATCTACAAAATTATCTTGAATGTTTATTAGGTAATATTTGAATATTAAAATTTTTGAGGGTTGATACTTTTACTATTAATTTTTTATTATTAGTAAGAAAAAATTGAATAGTATCTTAGTTGGAGATGTAGTGAATCTCGTATATAAAGATGCGGCTGATAAAGCATGCTGCCCAGTAGAAGATGCGAATAAGGCAGTTATATATGAACATATTAAAATCTTGTGTGTGAAAATGGAGATAGATAACAATTGGAGATGAGTCTAAGAGCCTTTGGGGTTTTAACATCTTGGACTCATTAGTGTGAATGACCCGGGGAGACCGAAAAATGCAAGGGATATTTTGATGATATATCATTGAGGAAATATCGGTAAAAATATCGACATTTAGTAAATTTTCAGTCATTAGACCGGTCAACTCTCAAATTCCGTTCCTAAGAGGTTTCGAACCCAACCCAAAACGCAAATCTTTGAGGGGAAGGAACCAATCTGCTACATTTATTCATCATAATATTAGTTGAAAAATGGGTTTTATAAAATTTTCATTTTAAATTTGTTAACACATAAATACGAAACCATTTTATGATTTTGTAATATGATTTTATATCATTTACATAATAGTAAATATAAGCATAGATAAATATATTATCTTTCTTTTATTCATATTATTCTAAAATTATCATAATCAATATTTAATTTTTTTATATTTATCGTATGATTTTTTAAAATTTTTGAATGTTTTGGTATTTAAATAGTAAAAATATATATTTATTAAATACAAAATTACAGTTAATTTGATAAATAGGGTTTCAATATAATTTTAGTAAATTTGATTATTCCAAATAAATATATTATTTTAAGATAAATTTATATCTACAAATAAATTAATATATGTATCCTTTTTTATTTATCATTTTTTAAAGTCTTTTTTAAAGTATTTTATAAATTTTTTAAATAATTTATGTGTTCTGAAGTATTTTCGATATATCTCTTAAAAAATCGGATGCAGGTATATGTATTTATTGATATTTAAATCCAGCCCATATGCCTAGCTAAGACGATAAGTACCAACTCTTATGACCTAGGAAAATGCAGTATATATCTTTTAATTGTGCAGTTGGGTGTCCCCGTGTCCCCTCCTCTTGTTAAAAAGGAAGAAAAAAAAATGATTAATATCATATTTCCAAAAGTGGACATGTGATATCATACAATAGATTGGAGGGTATCCTTTTCATGGCTACCAAAAATATGGTAGGTTCCTATAAATTAAGATACAAAACCAATAAAAGCTTCGTAGTCTGAACATTGGATTATTTACAAATTTACTAGCCGTTTTGACAAACCTTTATATATAATGACCACGACACCATCCCATCCCTTTCTGTTCCTCAATGACCTTCTTTTTCTTTTATTTATTTTTGATTATAAAAGTGTTTTGAACAATTTATATATTTATGAAATATGTTTTTTAAGTATATCATGTTTGAAATTAATTTTTATAGAGTTAAAAAAATCATAAATCTGATAAAGCTATTAATTATATTTTTTAAAGGCCAGTTAAAATAAATGATTAAATCCACCCATCACCTACGTTTCTAACCATCTTTTCTTTTCCCATGTTTCTTTCCATCTCATAACAGTGGTGTAGGTGAAACCCGGCCAGACATGACAAAACGGAGAAGCCACGACTGAACGCGTGAAGTGATGCGCCATTGACAGCAGTGGTTCTGGTTCCTACGAGTAAAGGCCGGACCATGCTGACAGTTTTATTAATCCATGCAATGTGTATGACTTGCCTTCTTTTTTTTTATTTTTATTTTAAAATTAAATAAAAGATTATGACAAAACTTCAGGAGACTGGGATAGTTGTTAAATCCTAGTCCATTGAACTGAGGGCAGGTTGGCATTATTCTGGATTACGTGTTAGGATTAGTCATGAGCTTTTTTTATCTTTTATATATATTTATATGGTCGAGATCCCTTCTTTGATTATTCTTTTTATTTTATTTGGCACAGCATGGCTACGTGTCTTTGTAAAAATATTAAAAGGACGGATGGTGTTGCCCTCAAATGGGGTGTTGATGTTTGTTTTATATGAAAAAGTTGAATTGATTTTGTCTTCTCTTGTTAACAATGAGAAAGCAAAACCACCTCTAAGTGATTTCAAGAAGCATGTTTGTTTTAAAAAGTTTCTTTTTTTTAACTTGATAATCCGGATTTTTAGATATACAGATGTAAAAAAAAAATGTTAATCAAATATCCATAAAGTCTAAGTTAAGAAATAGTTTTTTTTAATGTCTCTCTTATGAAAAAAGTAAAATTCTTATTTTGTTTATATGCATATTGCATTTCCATCAATTTCTTTAAGTTTCAATCCAGCCTGTGAACATGTTTCCTCTGATAAAACGTTAATTTTGGTAAAAATGATGAAATCTACTAATAACATATGTTGTCTAACATCTTACATGTCGTTTATGAACAAGGCTATATAGCGGTATTTGATTATGCTTGAGGATTCGCTTTGCTCTTGATAATAAAAACTTGATCCCAAGCTATTATTAAAATTATCTATATAAAATGCAGAAGTCTTAGGATTCTTCTCTTTGAAGTGTGAGCTTTTTTTGAGCGAGTTCTTGGCCGACTTCATGAGCAGGGAGTTACGTTGAGCTTGATTTCGAGTAAGCTTGATCGAGTTCGAGATTGTCTTGAAGTTATGATCGTCAGGAGTAACTTGTCTTTTCTTCTTTGGGAGATATTAATATTACCATGAAAATAAGCTACTTCGTCTCATTAAAAGGAATTGATTTTTGCATTTTTGGTTTGAAATCACTTGTTTCCGTTGTTTCACATGTACTCGAATCCCAGGTTTTGTCGTTGTAAATGGTTTTACATTCGATCGAGTTTTTCGTTTGATTTTAACTTTTTTTTTTTTTTTTTATTTTCTTATGTTTTTGTTGTCAACTTTTTGCGACGTGTGGTTGTTCATTGGTTTTTATGTAAGTGATTCAAACAACAGTATTGTTTACATTAGATAAAACTCACTCAATCACATGTATCTTGGTGGTATGTTTTGTCGGGCGCGAGTTTTAAGGTGATACAGCGTATTAGGATTATGTCGCTTGATTAACGATTAACTTGGTGATGGCAAAATTAACTATATTTTTACTTTTGGAAAAATTATGTGATGAATGGAGGGGTTACGTGGGGAAGGTGACCATGCATGGGAGCTTTCTACCCATGTACGTGCCCAAGTTAAAATATGGTTTGGTTGACTTTTGAGTGTGAGTGCAATTTAACTCCGAGGTTCAATAGAGCTTTTGTAATTATTGTCTTTTAAAAATTATAATTCTAACTCAAATTTTAACTTTAAAAAAAAAAAAAAAAAAACAAAAAACAAACAAAGAGCTATCTTAAACAAGATGATATAATTTTTCACATTTTTACAAATGAGTACTTTTATTGAAAATGCTCTCACAAAAAAAAAAAAAAAAATTTGTTAGTCTTTGAATATTAAGGTCCAATATGTAACAATTTCAAAATTATTTATATTAATAAAAAATAAATTATATTCTTAAACAACAATTTTGTTTGAAAAATATTTTTAATTATTTTGACTTAATATTTGAGTGTGGTTTGACAAAATAGATATACGGGTAATTATTAAAAATGAATTTTTAGAACAATTTAAGAAAATATTTTTTCTAATGAAGTATAATTAAAATTTGATTTTTTGAGTGTATTTTTTTAACTTGTATAACAAAAGTACATTTTTCTAAAGAGTTATAAATTAAGTGGTAGGAAAAAATGTTTAATTGATATCATCAAACAACCCATTGTTATAAAAAGTCCATCATACCTAGCTCATAGATTTAATGAAATTGTCTTACACAATAAATTAACCCGATATGATGTGATCCATGCTTGAGAATTGATGGGATTAAACGCATTTAATGTATTATTTATGTTAAATATTGATGGGTAAATTATAATTCAAATTAATTTAAATGATCAAATTAATAAATGAGTTGTATGTGTCGTATCGTATTCTGTGCAATTAGGTCGTGTTTGGAATTTATTAATTTAATCACCGATTATTATTCGGTAATAGGTGTTGAATTAATGAACTCTGATGAAATCTGATGTATTGACGTGATTTGAGCAGCGTCTGTGAATCAATTCTTAGTCGCATTAATTCGCGTATGATGAATGGCTGATATTTAAAAAAGAGTAGAACATAACAAGGAGGGGTCTGAGGTTCGAGTGCTATGACAATTTACTGTATTGTAAGTGAATGTTTAGCTGTAAAAAAAACTCATTGTTATAAAGAAAATTCAAAATTATTTTAAAGTTAGTAAATATTAAGAAAAGAGTTACTCCATTGTTACTATTCAAAGATGATTGAGGTATTTCATAATTTAATTAAAGTTTTCGAGTTTCAATCTTAAGAAAAAAGTTATATTTTATGGTAAAACTTTATCAATCTTATGAAGACGATTGAAATATTTTATAACTTAACCACTGATCTCGAAATGATCACTGATAATGCAATTGAAAAGGAATTCAGAAATTTTCCGGTGAATGTCGTTTGTCCAATAAGGACAAAATGACAAAACCCCAAAATATTTTCACAACATGACTCAGACTTCCAGAATTCATTTCTTGCTTCTTGCTTTTCTTTCTCTGCTGCCATAGATTCTTAGCCTCCTTCTTCACTTGTCTGCAACGACGTCTTCTCGAATGATGATGGCGGCTTCCATCTCATCGGTTGCCTGTGTGGTCTCCGTACCGTCTTTAATGGCAAAGAAGGGGAGACGATTAGGTTCCTTCAGCTCACAAAGCCCTTTTCGTTGCAGTCCTCTATCTTCTTCTCGGTTCTTCTCCAGGTATTTCCCCCTCTTTTTTTTGTCTCTATAGACTGTTTGGTTGCTGAGAAAGAGGTACGGAATGGAAAATTATTGGAAATTGGGGTTGTTTTGTCGTTGTTTGAGAGCTGAGGAAGCTGAAACCCTCGGCGATCAGGTCTGGATAAGTCAACTGCTTCTCCTTATTTGATGACCAAACGGCAAAAGGCTTGCGGTTTTGTTTATTTATTTGCTGTCTCTATTTTCTTTTTGGTCGAGCAAATTATAGCGCGTCTGAATGGAAATCGTGAATAATATGGTTGATTTTGGTTGTTCTTCTGGACTTTCTCGGAGCTGTGTTAGAAACTCTCTATCTCGTAAGAGAATTAGATTGAATTTGAATCAAAATTTGCGTTTTTTATAGATTCTACATGTGTATTGGATAGGAAAAGTGTCGATTTAGTGTCAACTTTTGTGGCTTGTGGTCAAATTTCTGCATACTGGAAATTTAGAAATGGGGGTTTTGATTAGTGGTTAATTTGGAGTTTGGTTTGAGCAGAAAATCTTATTCAGTTAAAGCCGCAATTTTGCAAGAAAATGAGGAGAAAGTAACAGTGGAGGAATCATTTCAGCCAAACAGTTTTCCTGAAGATGGCAGTGGGGTGCCGCCAGACAGTTCATCATCCAGTGTCTTGAATAGATGGGTTATCAAGTCTGAGCAATCTTTCAATATAGTTATGACGGTAAATTTTCTCATTGTTTTTGATGCATTCATTTTATATGACTTGATAAACCTCAACTATGGAGTGTCTAAGTAAAACTAATATGTTGAATTGCAAACTTTATTTCATAACCTACACCTATTATTCTGTTCTCATGTATGACTGAACTCCCCCACTTTTATTTTGTTTTGGGCTCACTACTTTATCCAATAGTCTAGGCCTAGATTATTGAATCAATGAAATGTTGGCCGATGATTTGATATATAATTCAGGATTGCAACTCTCTGATGGAGTCCATGATGACTTGAAGCTTGGTTATATTCCTTGTTTAATGTTTGGATGATACACCCAATTCCCTGGTTTAATGGAAAGCTATATTGAGAGTGTTTTAGTTTTAAAGCTTTTTCTAAATTCTAAATAACGATATCTATAAACGATAGCATGATATCATGTTTATAAGTTTCTTATAATAGATTTTACGTCTTCACATTGCCTCTTCTATTTTGTAATTTTATAATTAGATTAAATGAACTACAAAACAATGCAACTTTACTGTTGCAAACTATGGTCTTTTGTTTTGAGAATCTTTTACATGGTCTGTCTTTTAGCTACTATGTACTCTATCAATGCCATACCCTTAGATTGAGAAAAGTGTCTGTTGATTTATTTTCAATGTCCTACTGAAGTTCACATGTTGGAATCTTGGAGCTGCTAAAGAGGCATCTGCATCTGGCAGAAGTTGATACAGTGTGATTATGGTTTAACTCTATTAACCATTCCAGGATTCCGTGATCAAGATACTTGACACTTTGTATCATGACCGACACTATGCAAGATTTTTTGTACTGGAAACAATTGCAAGAGTTCCTTATTTTGGTGAGTATTTAAGTTTCTTTATTTCCTCAACTGGTTTAAGCCCTTTGAAAGGATCTCATGATTTCTTTGTGAAAAATTTTCAAGTGTTTGGACATAAAAGATGCTAGTAATAGGTCTTGATACCTCAAAATTTTGGCATATACTTATAATCATGCTAAACTTTTAACCTGATCAAAGTTGATTCTGCATACGTTCCCACACATCAAAATAATATGAAATGGAGGGGCTCTTGTATTATTTTTGCATATAATCACAGTTTTAGAGAATGCATGGGAAGGTATGCTCAAATTTTTAGTCTCTTCACATATACATAGTTCCACTTGATGAATTTATTAGATTGTACTAAAACATTTCTATTTAATGTTTCTATGACAATATACAATATTGTGATTGGACAAGTGCATTTTTTTTTAAATATTTTATTTTATATTACTTATGACTTGATTTGTCTTCTGTTTCTATTGCAGCATTTATGTCTGTTCTGCATTTGTAAGAGACTTTTGGTTGGTGAGGCATGATTATCTGAAGGTGGTACTTTGTCGAGAGCTGAGTCTGAAATGTATCATTCAGCGATTGCGCAGTAATTGTTTTTTCATCAAGTTTAATTGTTATTTTAAAGCTTCCTCATTTTTTCCTTTGTTTTATTATGTTATGTCATCTTGGAAAAGTTTCATCTATTAATTATGATGGATGTTTCTTTGTTTTTGCTACGAATTTATGCTAATCTTGTCATGTCAGTGTTATAATTTCATCCAAATTATGTTTTAAAGCCAGAATTTGGTCATATTCACAAGTAGGAAGTTGTATACAATTCCTAGCTGCATCTTTGTATTATTTTCCTTCCATTTGTTATGATGCAGTCTTCAAATTACACCATAGGTTATTTGGCAATTTTTTTCTTGAATATTTTGCTCTCTTGCTGTTTAAATAATAAAAGGATTTTATTGCAGGAATTGGGGGGAAATGCTTGGTGGCTCGATCGCTTTCTTGCTCAACATATTGCAGTCTTTTATTACTTTATGACGGTCTTCATGTATATATTTAGCCCTAGAATGGCATGTGGGCATGCATATCGCCCTTTATTTTATATTATCATTTATTTATTTGATAGATTAATTATTTATTTAAAATAAATAAATTGGCAAGGTAGTTGAGTACATGGGAAGTATAGAAAGGTCACCTATGAGAAATGTAAATGAACACATTATCAGATTCAACTAACTGGGAAAATCAAGTATGGATATACTTTATTCTCTTCATATATCTGAACCAGCAAAGATGTCTGACGAAAAATTAGAAAGAAAATTCCTTTGACAGTTGAATTGACTTCCCCATGCCTTGAAAAGTTCTTTGGTTTTTCTCCTGCCAAATAGTCTAGAACAAACATAATGAGGCTAACACGCAAAATTTTCGGCTTTTCCCCTAAAAGATAAAAAAAGTTTCTAATCATAAGAAGACATCTTTCACCATTCAAGGGAAATCCCATGAAAAATCAAAGACTGAGAATAATAGGTTCCCAGCCATAATAAAAGGCATAATGAAGAGGATATATAGCTGACTCTTTCTTAATGACAATGCCATGTGGGGCTAGAGTTTGGTTTATCAAGTTATAATTTTTGTCAAAACGGCCTTCCAAAGCCAGAAAAAGACTAAGCTGTGAAGCCAGAGACTTACTTTGATCAAAAGACTCAAAACCAACAATCTAAAGAAGAATAATAAGACTTTTCAGAGAACTTCCTCTGTTCATTCATTTCAACGATCCAACCTCTATAATCCACAGAGCCAGTTCTGATCTACTATCAACTGGTTTTCAACTCAAATTTTAGAATCTAAAATATGTGTCTAATATCAAAGACTTCACCACCTCCCAAATTTCTGCCACCATCTATTTATGTTAATGTTGTTTTTTCTCTCAAAAGTTATTCTTCTGTTAAATGGATGGATACTTTAAAATCCCCAGCAAATTTTTTTAAGCACTCGTTTTAAGGCTGTCTCCAATGTTAATCTATTTTAAAGTTTTAATATGTTTTCAAAACCATTCATTGAAGTAATATTTATTATTGAAAGATAAGCTTAAACATTTAACTTGTCTTCTAATTAAAAATGTCTTCACAAAACTATGCCTGGAACTCAGGAAAGAAATGAATGAAATGGTGACTGGAGGCCTAGCCTATGTGTTGACAGCTTCTGTATCATAACCTGGTGGGATGAAAGCATTTTGAAAATTTCCTTCATTGTTCGAAGATAATGGATTGTTTTTTTATGCTGAAAGATATGAATGGATTTTTCAATGTATCGTTAGTACTGATTATTGGATGCTGATTAATGGATTATTTTTCATCACTCATGCAGATCACTTTTCTGAATGTGTAGAGAGCCATGCATTTGAAACTTATGACAAATTTATCAGGAGCCAAGGAGGTAAGACTCATAAGGGTTTGAAGTGTTGACAAGGTGAAAAATGAGACTGACATTAATGATACAGGATGTCAGAGCACATGCAACATACATAGGGGATAGCCTTCTGACCATTATATCATACCTAACATCTTAGAACATGTCAAAGAATCCAACTGCATGATCCTAACTGTCCGATCAGTTTCCAAAGAGATCCCTATTGATCTCGGGTTCCAACTTTGATAATGCTAGTACCCAAGCCCAATAGGAGAGCCCAACGCAAAAGACTGGCCTAATAGGTGGGAGAACCTTTCAAACTTAAGTACCACTCCACATTCTCATATGAAACCGATATGAGATCATATCATTGCCCACCCTTAGATCAGTCGGACGTCCGTGGATGACTCATACTTTAGATAACTTTTACTCTGGACCCTCTCTTGGGCACTAGATAGCCCTCTTCCATGTAGCCCTTTCCCGCTACGCATTGGCTCTCAATGAAAACACCAATGATAGGTACCTAAGTTTAATAGGAGAGTCAAACCCAAAAGATCGACCTGATAGGTGAGATAACCTTTCAAGCTTAAATACCACTCCACACTCTCATATGGAGTCGATGTGGGATTGTATCACATGACCTGTCCATGAGTATAACATATGACACTTCTGTTTATATTGTAGATGAATTAAGAAAATTAACATATGGCACTTCTGTTTATATTGTAGATGAATTAAGAAAATTACCCGCTCCTGAGATTGCTGTACAGTACTATACTGGAGGTGACTTGTATCTGTTTGGTAAGTCCATCTGTTACCACCTTTGGTTTTTTCTCTTCTTAATTAAACCCCCTCTTTAGCTTTTCCTTTTATTTCTTTACAGACGAATTTCAAACTTCCAGAGCTCCAAAGTCTCGGAGGCCTAAAATAGGTAACGATCAAGTCCTGAGTAATGCCTCTTTGTGGTTCATAGTTTATTTTTGCCTTCCTAATATTTTAATTCCCCTTCATTGAGTTGAAAATGGAAGTGCCTGGAACTTCATATAATTGCTTTCACTAAACGCTTGTTGTTATCACTACGATACACACCCATTGACATACTATAGCCAGGGAAATCCAGAACCTAAATAATCATCATAGGTATGGACGAACATGAAGAGAGGATCGCAGCATAAATTATTCACATACTACATGCTTTTTATATTATTCCATTATACACAAATCTTGGAAAACATTGTGATTTTGATTTAATGGGGATGTTTTAATTCTACCAGATGTTATTTTTAGCAAACTACTATGACTGGCTGGGAACGTGTTTGTGAGTGTGGGTTCAAAATGACCCTTTTATTAAAAAAATATATTCATTTTAAGCAATTTTTGAAACTTTTGTTCAAAATGGCCCTCTTACGTAGGAGAGATGCATAAATTTTTTTATTTTTCTAATTTAATTTAGAAGCCTTAGTTACAAATTGCGGCTTTAGTTTAAAAATGAAACCGCATTTTCTCATTGCGGCTTTAGTGTAGAAATGAAACCGCAATTTCTAATTACGGCTTTAGTTAAAAAATGAAGCCACAATTTCTAGCTTGTATTAACAAATTTTAAAAAAAAATTGAACATTTTTCATATGTGGTATAAGAGGGTTATATTGAACAATAGTCTAAAATCGATGCTTTTTTGAATAAAAAGGTCATTTTGACCCCAAACTCCGCGTTTGTACTCTTGTCATATTTTGATGTCTAGTTTTGCATGAGCTTAAACAACAATGGTGCATGGATTTCAGACACATTCTACTTGATCCTCTTCACTATTATTTTTTTTCTTTTCAGAGAACTTGTATGATGTGTTTCTGAATATCCGAGACGATGAAGCAGAACACTGCAAGACAATGAAGGCCTGCCAGACTGATGGAAACCTCCGGTCTCCTCATTCGTACCCTGAGGATGCCTTTGATGATGAGTCTGGCTGAGTCCTGCCTGAATCAGACTGAGATGGAATTGTAGATTGTATTAAAATATCAGTTTCTTAAAATTAAACAAAACACAGACAATATAGAAAAAGAAGACTGATACAACTGATTCACCAATATGGAAAAAGTTGAATCTTATTTACAGCAAGAATATATATATATATATATATATATATATATATATATATATATATATATATATATATATATCAAAATATAGGTTCTTGTTTTTCTTTGGTAGTTCAATAAATGTGTTTCTGATATTTTGTTGTTTTAATGTCATGTTCAACTGTAATACTGTTGTTTCTTGATGAGCCCCAACTTCCTCATAGTGAAGAGGTAGGGAGTTTCTTATTATGACATTATTGTTCATAATCATTCATTGAGTCTGATAGTTTTTAATCTAACAATGGAAAAAAGATTGAGAATGTGGTGTACCGTATCGCTTAGAGAGAGAAAGGTTAAGGTTCACATATGTAAGATTTTAACTTAATACTAACGATACATTTTTTTGAGGGCAAAGAACCAATAGAAAAGCAAAATCAGGGCAGACAATGTCAAGTAGAGTTGGTAGCTATAACAAGATCAAAAGTTCCCAATCTCGTTCCGAAATGCGACAGTGAGACGCTTGGACCTCAAGGGGGTGATTGCTGTCCCATACCCGCCAGTATGGGGCGTTAAGCCATCTATACGTAGCACTTTAACCCAACATCGGCTCGAAAGACGTAGTTCACTTGCAGGCTAAAACTGGGGTCAGACATGGAAGTCAGGTGCACCACTACAACCAATAACATCCAGCGATCTCTGGCCAAACGCTAGCAATGAGACGGGCCGCGCCCTATGGTGCTGATAGTGGTGTCCCACATCGCCTAAAAAAAGAAAGGTTAAGGTCCATATATGTAAAACTTTAACTTAATACTATTTAGACATTTTCTTGCCAGATAGCCCACTATAAAAGCAAAACCCAAACTGGATCGTCGGGAAGTTCTACGCGCTATCAGAGAACCCTTAATCAGCTCATGCGGCACAGCAAATCTATATCTACAATATTACAAAGAGTTGAGCCCTGAATTTTCTGGTGTAAATTGATCTTTGATGTCTTGAGAATCTGGTACAGTATGTGGTGGATCTATTGGTTTTCGGGTTTTTTTTTCCAACATCCCATCCTAGTTTGTTTGTTTGGCTATGTGGAAAAGAAAACAGAATTGGATGAGAAACATGAGTGGTCTTCGTGGGAAACAAAACTTGTGGCCTGCAACACGAGTTGAATGCTACTGGTGAGTCGAGATTAATGCTGCCGTGTCTGTGACCCCAGAATAATAAAAGAAAAAGGAAAATTCCCAAAAGGAAAGAGAAAATGACAGGGCTAACGTTTGGTTTCAGAGATCAAAGAAACGAAACTAAAAAAGATATCATACGAAAAGGACTGGAAAAAAAAGGCTTTTTATTTTTATTTTTGACTCCACAACTGTTTATCATACTATTTACTCTGTGGGCGACGATTCTAAATATGGGTTTTTTTTTAATAATATTTAATAACAAATACAAGAATATTTTTTTAAGAGGTTCTATATACACCCCTTAAATATCTCTTCACATCCTATTTATTAAGATAATTTATATTTATTTCTCTATTTATTTCTCCAATCTTCCTAACTTGGCAATCACGTCAATTCCATGAAATAAAATCACGAGGGCCTAAAAATATTTATGAGCATTGTAACATAATAGTTAAAGAACTTTAATTTAACTCTTAGAGGTCTTTAATTTAAAACCATATTTAAATATTTTAAGTCTAAGATAAGTTCGTCGTTGGTTTTAATTATGATTATGAAATGGTTTGAATAGTATAAAAGATATTTTTAAGTTATATGATATTCAAGAATAATTATGATAGAAGTGTCGTAAAGATATTAAAGTTTTGTCACGAAACATAACTGCAAAACAGGGAACGACGCCGTTTAAGTAAATTAATATGAATAGACGAACGAACCACAAAGGAGGAGCGTAATAATAATAATTAATAAATAAACGCATTAATCGAGAAAACGAATCAAAAAACGCCCGCCCAACGTGGGTCGTTTCTACCCTCACAAATATCTTCATTCTCTCTCTCTCTCTCTCTCTCTTTACCTTTTTCTTTCTCTCTCTCTCTCTCATGAACAGCCACTCACTGCTCACAGACAGCGTTTCCCATTCCCCCATCTCTCCTTCTGTACGGAAACACTCCTGGTTCATCCCCTGATTCCCATCGTCTCCTACCCACCATCATCACCACCAACCATAAGAGCAGAAGAATCTCGAGGGAGAGAATCCATGGGGGACAGCTCATGCGCTGTCCCGACCGCTCGGCCTCCGAGCCTGCCGGATCTTCGTCTGAGGCCGTCACTGCGCCACCTCCTCCGCCACCGCATCTGGAGCCGGCGGCGGAGGTTCAGGCGGAGGTTGCCGCCGCGGCGGCGGCGGCGGCGGCAGAGACAACGGTCAGCGAGGTTGACAAGGACTTGCTGTGTCCTATCTGCATGCAGATCATCAAGGACGCGTTTCTCACGGCTTGTGGCCATAGCTTCTGCTACATGTGCATTGTGACGCATCTCAAAAACAAGAACGATTGTCCCTGTTGTGGTCACTTCCTCACCACCAACCATCTCTACCCTAATTTTCTCCTTAATAAGGTTGGTCAGTTTTCTGTTTTTTTTCTTCTTTTGTTCAACGAATTTGTGATAATTGTTAGTCTTCTGAATTTTGGAATTTTTTTTTTTGGTAACCCATCGTTGGGTTCATGAGCAAATGCGGTGAAAGTGAGGAAATCAAAATTTGGTGTTCTGGATTTTCATTGCTTGAGATCCGGAGGAAATTAGAATTTACACTCAATCAAGCCGGATAAGATAACTATTCAGCTTAGCTGAGTTCAGTTTTTCCTTCTTAGGGACAAAAAGCAAGGGGAATCGTAAGAGACAAACTTTTCTTTCCAATCTTTTCTCAGAAACAAACCGATGGTAAGGGAAACTCTTGTGGATCTTGTATCTACACGAAGTTTGATCAATTTGATGTTCTAATTTTTCTTCTTTAATATTGTTTCACTGTCAATTCCGTTTCCATGTTATACAATAAAATTGCTTTCAATTATCATGTTGCTGTTTACCTGAGGGTGTACAATACAGGAGACGGAGATAAGATCTTCTAACTTGGGCTGTATTAACGTTTGTTTAGCTCCTCTATTATCTGCTGATGTCACTTGGGATACTTCATGGTTTCTATTACATAATGAGGAATCATATCGTAACGTACATTATAATTTGAGCATACTCATTTGGACAGGACTTCACTGTAATGAATCGAGGACTTGCTTCAGTCTTCTATAACAATCAGCAGTTTATGAGCTGCTGTTTCATACCTGATGCGTTCCCTGAAACATATAACTAAATTATCATAAGTAGAGGATACAATTTAGTATTTTTCCATCAATCTTCTCCAGTCAATAAGGAACAGTGAAATAACCCCCCAAAAAGGGAAGTGGTGTTTGGTTTAGCAATCAATTCGAAGCTTCCAGGCGTACTCTTGGTCATCCAGGTGTACTCGTGGTCTATTGACTATAATGAGCTGCAATAGTTGGCCCAAATATGGCTACAACCTTTAGCTAAATAAAGTGTGGATAGGACCAACTCCACTCCCAATAAAGTAAAGCTCCCTATCATGTGACTCTAATTCCATTATAATGGCCCCAGTTGACCTTCCGCTGCTGAAGCAAAGTGCACCCCAATGTGCCAATGTGCATCAAGGTGTCATAACTAGTTTAGGAATCATTGATAAATGAAATTGCTTCATTGTGGTGGTTCTTTTTCATTTCACTAAAAGCCTTTGCTATTGATTTAATTTTTTTTTTTGATACACCTTTTGCTTCATTGTGGTGATTCTTTTTCCTTTTGCTTCATTGTGGTGGTTCTTTTTCATTTTGCTGAAAGCCTTTGCTTCATTGATAATTGAAAGCCTTTTCTTTTTCATGTATTTGTTAGTATTTTGTTGGGTTTGCTCGAAGAACTTAAGTGTCACTCTAGGGAAAAAAACTCTCTTTTTTATATGTGACTGTTTGTTCGTTTAAACTTACATATGGATATTTTACTGCTAAATTTGACTCTGAAACATGGAGCTCTACCTTTCTGATTGGCTTCTCTTTTCTTTAAAATTATTAGCATCGTGATATTATCTACTCTGAAAGCTAGGCTTATGTCTTAACTCTCTTCATCGGAATTTTCAGTTTTTGAGGAAGACTTCTGCTCGTCAAACAGCAAAAACTGCAACTCCTTTTGAACATCTTCGCCAGGCGCTACAGCAGGTCAGTTATTATATCAAATTTGAAATTTTTCAGAACAAACTTGTAATTGTTCTTTTGAGGGTAGAAATTGATAAAAACACCTATTTTCCAATTTGCGTGTGCTTAATGTATTGCTTTGTAGGCATAGACTGGTGTATACTCGTGCATTATAGGTATGATTATGTCAATATGAGTTCTCCTGAATGGCCTCATTACATTCGAGTGAATTTTGGAGATCTCCTGCAACTTAGAGTGAGATCACGCCTTACATGAGATTTTTGTCTCATGCCTTGAGGCTTGTTTTACCTAATAGTTCAGATGGCTCATATATATCTATATGTCACCTGCTAATACTGATATCATCTTTGTGTAGCAAGGTGATGCATTATATTAGAGTTCAAATTGTTGCTTTTAAATCGGAGATGACTCCAGTATATGATCATGAATGTTCCTGTGCCTCCTGCAACTTTTCTATTGATCTTTCGGGATTACAGGATTTTTCACCAGATAGAGCTGTACTTAGTGTGTCTAATTATTTGTTGTCCTAATGTACTGGATAGAGCTTCACTTAAGTTTTTGCATTTTACTACCCTTGAAATTATGCTTTGATTTGTATAGAGTATGACTTGCTTGTGATTCTTAGACAGGGTTGTGAAGTGTCAGTAAAGGAGCTGGACAGTCTGATGTCTCTGCTTGTGGAGAAGAAGAGGAAAATGGAGCAAGAAGAAGCTGAGACAAATATGCAGATTCTGCTTGATTTCTTACTGCGCCTAAGGAAGCAAAAGCTTGAAGAGCTTAATGAGGTTCTTGAACTTGAACTTATTTCCTTCCAGTAGTTACATTTTTCCTCTTTTAAATTAAGGATTGGTACTCTTCCAAGTGGAAGTGGTAGCGTTTTCTTGAAGAGATATACTGGTAAAAATCTTGGTAAGCAGGCTAGTTATTGGTGGGGTTTACCTCAGAAAGGAGAATAATACCACCAAGGATCAAACTACATAGGATATTTTCTTTCATGTTTTGATGTGAATTTTTTCCTCCTGTTGGATGACTGCTTTAAATAATTTAACCAAAAAGATAATTTCCTTTTAACTGCATCAGATTTAACATGTATTAATAGTTTCCTTTTCTATTTAGATACAAACTGATCTTCAGTACATCAAGGAGGACATAAATTCTGTAGAAAGACATAGAATAGATTTATATCGATCAAGGGAAAGGTACTCAGTAAAACTGAGGATTCTGGCTGAAGATCCTATTGCAACGAAAGCATGGCCTTCATTGATGGATAAGCATAGTGGTGCCATTATCTCTTGTGTCCATAGTACACAAGGCTGGATGGGTTCAGGCAGTTCTCTGAATAAGAAAGCTGATGTAAAGGCTCAAGTAAGTTCTCATGGATTACAAAGAAAGGATGCTTATAGTGGATCAGATTCACATATTACTCAATCAGGGCAGGCTATAGCAAGAAAAAGGCGGGTTCATGCACAGGTTAGTAGCATTCTTGTAAGATTTCATGTCTAATGCCCCGCACCTATATATACATATATATATATATATATACATATATATATATATATATATATATATATATATATATATATATATATATATATATATATATATATATATATACACACACACACGCACACACACACGCACTTCAGAACATCCAAATTTCCAACTGGGTGGATCAGAGGATGACCAGTTTACAACTCCTTGATCATGTTGAGCATGCAACAAATATTTGCTTGATGGTGCTATTTTGCTGTTGACCAGCTTCTCTTATTGCATGTTGTTTAAAGACTTATAATGAAGTCGAGAACCTATTGTTAGAGATTAATTGCTCCGAACATTTTCATGTTGTCATCTCTTGCGTAGTTCTATGACCTACAAGATTGTTACTTGCAAAAACGGAGGCATTGGGTGCGACAACAACTTAAACAGGAAGAAAGGGACACAAATCCTACTAGAGAAGGTTATCATGCAGGTCTTGAGGATTTCCAATCTGTGCTATCAAGTTTTACACAATATAGGTACATATATTTTTATCATCTTCTTCCACTTGTTTGTAGTTTCAGATTCCTGTTTCCCTTTTAAGAACCTTCTGAATTGTCCTTTTTGCTGCTTATATGAATCACAAATTTTTGGATGATTTCTTCCCCCCCTTGTTGCTCACATCTCTATTTGGTTGTTTGAATTAGTCGATTGAGAGTCATTGCTGAACTTAGGCATGGGGATCTTTTTCACTCTGCCAATATTGTGTCAAGGTGTGTTGAAATGCATTCTAGATTATTCAAATACAATTATTTTTTTAACTCCCTACTTCTGATGTTACTTTATCTGCTGCCGTTTAATACCCATATTATCTTGCAGTATAGAATTTGATCGTGATGATGAATTATTTGCCACTGCTGGAGTTTCACGGCGGATTAAAGTTTTTGAGTTTTCCTCTGTAAGGGTTTACTCAATATATGCTGGTTTCATATAGATTTTGTTATTTTACAATAAAGCTTCCTTTAAGCCTCACTATTTAGTGTGTGTGCCACAAGAATCCTGTTTGGCTATTTAGATCTGTGAAGAGGATGTACCCTTCATTGAATACTTGAATCCTGGACTGTGAGTCCATATGGTGCCACCAACTTGGTGGGAAGAGTTTCACTCGATAAATTTATATATATATAAAAATTATTTTCAAAAAAGATCCAGGTCAAACTGTTTATACTAGTAAATTTAAAAATTATTTGCAAGAATAGCATAGGGGCAAGTGACTTTTGATACCATTCATCATGTGGTCCGTTACTACTTATGCTGAAATCGTGATGTGGATATGAGTGCTGTTCTGTGCAGCTTTGTTACCTTTTATAATGTCTATAAAACATAGTCGCCTAGCTGGTTCTCTAGACCATGTGGGTCCAAAATTTATGATTTTCTATTGAAGCTTCAAATTTTATAAAAAAAGTTACTGTATTTGTATTAACCAGCTGGTTCCTGTTGTAATAATCACTTATTATACATTTATTTTTTCTTATTTGTATTGCTGTGGGGTTTCTCATTGCTTTGGCTGTTGATCAACTGATGACACAGCCATGTAATCTGGAACCTTCTATCTTGCCTTACAAAGCATGTGTTTATGCCTAAAATCTCTTAACCATGAACCCTTCAAGTTGGTGCTACCAGCTGATGATTATCTTAAGCAAAACATGTTCAATATTTATGTATTACACTTGTGTCTTCTATTAAGAGTTAGTGTTCGATTGCTTTTCAGGTAGTGAATGAACCGGCAGATGTGCACTGTCCAGTTGTGGAAATGTCCACACGATCGAAACTTAGTTGTTTGAGTTGGAATAAGTACACAAAGAGCCATATAGCTAGCAGTGATTATGAGGGGATAGTAACTGTTTGGGATGTAACTACTCGTCAGGTAGAAATTGCCTCTCTTCTCTTCTGTTAATCTGAATCATATCTTATATGCACAATAGTGAATTTGTATTCACAAATTTCTAACCTCCCAATGATTTTGAGTTTGCTCACTTAGATTCTTTTTCTTCCAGAGCGTGATGGAATATGAAGAGCATGAAAAGCGAGCATGGAGTGTTGATTTTTCACGCACTGAACCTTCAATGCTTGTATCTGGCAGTGATGACTGCAAGGTAGTTCTCAAACTTGAAATCTATGGGAATCGGAACATTGTGTGTCTTTGACTATATGCTGTAGATTGACTATATACCTTTTACTGATCACATATATGCTATAGGACCAACTCTGAAACCTTTTCTAGCCATGTTTCAGCACCTGGAAAGAATCGAACAAAAAGGAAAGGATTAAAAACCCTTTGGAGACCTAGAAAGGGAGATTGTTCATATACCTCATACATTTTGGTTAATCTTTCCTATTGAGAAATAGAAATTATTCCTTAATAAACCAGTCACATTTTTAAAGGGTTAAACCTAGTAATATTATTCCAAAATGAACCGAAATTGACTTTCTTGGAAGCAGAGTCCTTGGTTAGCATGAACACTAGCGATGTCCATTATGTTTAAGGTTATCCTACTAGTGTAGAAACTCTTTTAGGATACTGATATGTGCATAAAGCTTCTTGCCATGTATTGACTTGAGCATATATACGTAGTGCTTATCTATTGTTAGAGGTCGAGTTTTCTTTAATATTCTATTGAGGTATGAATTCTGGCTGTTCCAATGATTTTGTCTGCATGGCCAAAGTGATTCAATCCGTTTATACTTGAAAGCCAAAGTGCATCATTGAGGGAGTCTATTTTACAGTGTCCTGAGTCAGAAAATGAACAACCTGAATTTTTCTAGATCTAGCTTTCAGTGTGGCAAAATAGAATTACCAAATTTCTTTATTATGAAAGCATTTCCCTTTAGTCCGATCTAGCTGGTTCCCATTTGAAACTTGTAATTAGAGTACTTCTAACTTCAACCGATTTTGCATTTTTAGACAAGTTTCACACTCGTTCTCTGAATCAAACAGGTCAAAATTTGGTGCACAAGGCAAGAAGCTAGCGTTCTTAACATTGACATGAAAGCAAATATCTGTTCGGTCAAGTATAATCCTGGATCTAGCATTTACGTAGCGGTATGTACCCAACCTTGATACTACTACTTGTTCTCTTGTCCTCTCCAGCCACAAATGTTTATAAATGTATAATCCATTATAGATTTAACCTAATTGTAATCATCGAACCCAAAAATCATCGATCCTTTTGGGTACGTAGTTGGATAAGATTCATATATTTCATTAACAATTGGGGTTTTTCAGGTGGGTTCTGCAGATCATCACATTCATTACTATGACCTGAGAAATATCAGCCAACCAGTTCATGTTTTCAGTGGGCACAGAAAAGCTGTTTCATATGTGAAGTTTTTGTCTAACACTGAACTTGCCTCTGCTTCCACTGACAGCACATTGCGATTATGGGATGTAAAGGAAAATATGCCTGTAAGTTTTTCAAAATCTTTCAGAAACTGCATATGTTCTGAACAACTAATTCATCTCATTTCTTTTTTTTTTTTCGTATTGTTCTTAGGTTCGCACGTTTAAAGGGCATACAAACGAGAAGAACTTTGTAGGCCTCACAGTAAACAGCGAATACATTGCCTGCGGCAGTGAAACAAACGAAGTGTTCGCCTATCATAAGGTTGTTACAAATTACTTGAAAGAATCTATCATCAGATCAGGCATTCATCTATTTCTTATGTTCACTTGCAGGCCATCTCCAAGCCAGCAGCTTGGCACCGGTTCGGGTCTTCTGACATGGACGATACTGATGATGATGCAGGTTCATATTTCATTAGCGCTGTCTGCTGGAAGAGCGATAGCCCGACGATGTTGACTGCAAACAGCCAAGGGACAATCAAAGTCCTGGTTCTCGCAGCTTGAACAGTAAAGTAAAAATGCAACAACATTTAGAATTTATATTATCAAGCTGTGAGCTGCTTTTTCATCCCCTCCAGGTTATTTATGAGGGTATTTAATATTTATTTGTATATATAATCATCATTCATATAGCTCAATACCTCTGCTTACTTCTTTCTTGTCAAGGGCTCTAACACAATGCAGGGCTTTATAAGTGTATACTTTCTACCTTTACTCAAAACTGATGAAAACCGGCCTTTGCTAGTGTACCATATGTTGTTGCTGCCCAGAGATTCTAATTGGACACTCTTTAGTTTTCGAATTTTAACTACAATTGTCAACTTGGTTAGCTAGGCTATATTTTGATTACTGATGTTCTTTATGGAGATTGTGATCTTTTGAAGTCCTAGATTGTATGAGGATTGAGGAGTGCCCTCCTCTCTGATCTTGTAGACCCTAGGGGCTTAATCGAATTGAGTCGAGTCGATATAGAGTTGAACTCGAGCTCGGTTGGATTTAATTAAAAAACTCAATTGAGCTCTTTTTTTGGGATGCTCGAAATTGGACTCGGTGGACCAGCTATTCAAACTCGACCGACAGTGCCTCGAATCACTAAAATTGACAAATAATTATACTCAACTCGACACAAATAGTAAAACCCACTGCTTTGAGCTCACGTATCGCTGACATTTCACATATTCGAATTCGACTCTGATGTGCCTATTCAGCCTTAACCCTACATTAACCTTTAATCGACTGAAAGATTTTACTTGTACCATACACCTCGCTTACATACACTTTCTAGCAGAAATTCTTTTAAGCTTTTTTTTAATTGAGAAAACTATGTTATAGGTCCGGATAGCATTTTATTTGAAAATTGAGGCCTAATAAAGCCGCAACCTAGGTTGGTCCCCTAATGTAAAAAAAAATTGATAAAAAGTTCAGGTACGATTTTAATAAACCTAAAGTATCGTACCTAAAGTCTTACTTGGACTCTTTATGAAATATTTTAGACTCTTTAATTTAATTTTTATTTATTTATTATTTATTTTTATCATTTGAAGTTTCAACGCCACGTCCATTAAATAGAAAAGACTATGAAATTATTCCAAACCATGTCCCATATACGATAGAAAACGTGTCAACATGAGAGCTGAGGTTATGTCTTGTCATACAATGTTTGGATATCAAAAAGACAATACGAGAAGATAATTTATTTATTTCATAAAATAAAAAGACGTGCTCTTAATTAATTAATTAATTAATTTTTAACATGAGAATAAAAATAAAATTTGGAAGGGTTCACTTATAAAAAAAAAAAAAACCTCGTTTAAATGGTGTGATTTTATTTCTAATATATGTATTTTATCAGGAAAAAAAATTAAATCATTACCTAGTAAAACGCGTTGTCTTTTTATAACAGAACCGAAAGGAAGAAGATGTGTCGAGAGAGAAATTAATTAAAGTATAAAGGAAAGCCTTTCCGCCGTCGTCCGTTTTTCTTTGGTTCAGTTTGTGCTTTCCACGACACTGCTCCTGTTTCACATCTACGCACTGCGCATGTTAAACGGTCACCCTTCCTTTCCACTGTGTATAAAAAGGAGGAGAGGGGAAGAAGACGAAGATCCACGTCCGAAGATCCTCTTAGATTCTGAAAAATCGGTGACCCTGGGGAAGAAATCTTGAATTCTTTCGCTGAAATTCAAAACTTTCGCGCCCAAACAGGAGTGATGAAATTAGAGAGCGCGGAGGTAGAGATCTGTACGGCTACGGCCGTTGTCGGAGCTCCGTCTCCGACTGGGCAGATCTCGTTGGCAGCTAAGGTTCAAGGGAGCGGGGATGAGAGTAAAGACGGGGGAAGAGATACAAAGCCGCCTCTGAACTCGCGATGGTGGATTATGGAGTTTTCAGGTCTGCTCTTCTCCCCGATACTCGCCAACTTCAATTTTCTTCTTGCAGACGCTTGGCCTTCTGTCTGATCATATGTGAGTGAATCACAAGGCTCCTTTTCTTTTTTTTTCTTTTTTCCAGTTACTGTTTGTTGTGAAGAGGTGTTTGATTCGATTTGAGATGAGTGTGTGCTTTTAACGTAGATATTCCTGTCCTGAGCCTTATCCCGAGCACAATCTCGAGTTTCTCAAAATGTAATGGAATTCGCTCTTTCCAGTTCGGCATCGATGGATGTGGGGTTCGGCTTAGGTGTTTTATAATTTATTTATTTTTGGCGTTCGATTGTGTGGGAGTTTGATCGAAATGATCGGAATGACTAGTATTAGACTATTAGTTACATGGTACTGGAATTTTGATCATCGAATGCGTAAAATTTTGAGTTGTTTATTTTGAATTTGGTTCAAGATTCGATGTTACGATGTTAGAATATCTGGTATTAATTTCTAGAAATGATTCATTAGTGTTAATTACCTGATAAGTTTCTTGTAAAGCACGTTCTCTTACGCCGCGGGGTTTGTCAATACTTTTGTATTCCTGAGATACATTTTCTGTTTGTTATACCATGTAGAGCTATGCGCTTGATTCAAAAAAGCTTTAGGTGAAGTTAAGATTACTGGATTTAAAGGCTATTTGATTCCAGAACTCAAAATTTCTCGAATAATAACAATCTGTTTTCTTCATAAATAGATTAACTAGAATTTCATAGCTAAAATAACATTAATTTGAGTGTGAGCGCTAGGATATTTGTTCTTATGTTTCACAATTCAATCAACCCAAAATCTGAAGTCAAAATAACATCCAGGGTGAATAGAATTGAACCTTGTGATGCTCCACCTGAGTTGTTCCACGGAGAATTCTCCAACTGTTATTATTATTTTTTTTATAACCATGGCTATCCGTGGCTGAAGGCCAAGACGCACTCGACTAATCTCACAGCCTCAAGCTTAACGGTAATGTGGTGGGACTAACTCCTTATTAACGGTCTGCAAAACCTCCAGTGACCTCGACTCGATCCCGCTAATTACTGGGTTACCCAACCCAACCCAACCCAACCCCTCAGGGTTAATTCTTCAACTGTTGTGATCTTAGATATGATTGTTCACAGAATATATTGGTACGTTTTGAACCTTACGATTTCTCCGGTTCTCATGCTCCTTGTGATCTCAGTACTTTGTACCAAGAGATAGAGGTCCTTGGAAACTTTCTCTTAGGCATTATAGAATTAAAAGCTTTGGGTTCTTTTGGTTACTTAGTTATCATGTGATTAATGGCAAGACAATCCCCAATTTGCACCTTTGATTTCAATAGTTCTGATAGTTGATAATGTTGGGCACTTGGCAGGAGCCTTTCGTAAACATCCCAGAGGATACAATTTATAGTTACTGAAAGTCGTCCTTGGTATCATATTCACTTCAAACTTTTAATCAACCCTGTGCCCATCATGGGTTGGTTGGTTGTTTGCTTTACATATGCTCACCCTTGCTTGAATTGTCTCTGCCTTGCAGATATAAGAAACCACCCACTCCTCATTCACTGCAAACGAGGGAAGGTACACTCTTACTTTTGGAGTTAGATTGCTGAGTTTAGTGCCAAATTAGTTTTTTTTTTTTTTTTTTAAACAAAAGAAATACATGAATAGATTTCTTTTGAAAATATTCATCAAATTAGTTTTTCTTTTCTTACACCTAGACATTCACTTGTAAAACCACAGTCGATGAATGCGGATATACTGTAGTTTTAAACTTATATTAGTAAATTTTCAAAACTGTATTTATTGAACGCGTTTTTAAAAATTTACCTTAAAACCGCATTCACTAAATACGGTTTTGAAAATTTATCTTAAAACCATATTCATCAACTATGGTTTTAAAATATCTAGTTGTACGGAAAGAAGAACACTAAGTTTTGTCAATATTTTCAAAACAAATTTATTCATGTAAAAAAAAACTATTTCGGCTTTAAACTAGTTGATTGCTCGATATAAATCTCTCATAATACTTGGCTTTCATGATTTGCAGCACCGCACTGGTTGCCTTGTGGATGCTTACGAAAGCTGCAAAGATGGTGTGTCTGTCTTCTCAATTTTTGACGAGTACCAGAGGTTTGCTGTCACAAAGCAGAATAATATCAGACCAAAGGTTTATGGAGTTGTTTGATATTTCCAGCTTGAAAAGCACTTGCCAAAGCTGGAATTCAATCCAAAAGCAGAGTTCATGAGGTTGTCCCTTTTTCTTTGAGATAAGGAGTAAAAGAGTCGTAGTTGAAAGTCGAAACACCCTAAATATCCAATACTGGGATGGATTGAAATTTCAGAGTTGTTTTGTCATCATGACCAGACAGACCATCCAATAAATTTTGCAGAAATATAAAAATAAATGAAAACACTTTCACTTCTCATGCTTACCATTTTAGAGTAATTAACTGCCAAGCTATAAGCCTATAACTGCAAATTTTTTCACATCGTGTATATATATATATAAAATTAGTAGGGGGAATTTTGTTTAGATATTAAGTAGATATATATAATTAGTAAGGGAAATTATGTTTAAGTGTTAAAAGAACAAAAATAGAATTCAACTATCACAAACCTTTAAAATTAAAACATGTGATCCTTTCAACTAAATAAATTAAAACATACATGGAACCTCACCTCTTAAGAGATGAAGGTGTTGACCCCTTTTGAGGAGCTTGAAAGAGTTTTAGTTTTTATCATGAGTTGTAAGTTTTGGGAGGACAAGTGTAGGCCGGAAAAAATGCAAAATGTAAGATGCAGAATGCTTTAAAAAAGTTGGGCTCGAGGAAGACCCCTTGCTTCTTCCCTAAAACGACCTTTCTAAAGCCATCCTCACCTTGCACTTTGCATTTATAACTAATCAATCCGATCATGTATATTGGTCCCAATTGGTGGAGGACGTTATGTGTCAAAATTAGAGGATATGAATCATTTTAGAGGTTCTCACAAAACCTTATGAGAGCTTACTAGCTAAATGCCCAATTTTCAATAATTAATATTTAATTACTATAAAGAAATTGATATAATAAGAATATGACATATTTATTACTAATTTATATATAAAAAAATTGTTCTCTATTGATAAACTAAACGATGAATAAATCGAGCAGATCTTTTTTATCAGACTCATTTGCCATCCTTCTTGAACTGCTTCACATCGGTGCTTGCTTAATTAGTTTCAAGCATACTTATCGAGCGCTTAAACTCCTTTTCATACTCAATACCGGCGATTCCCTTGTTTCATATTCAGGAATTGCTTCCACTTGGTCTCCTTATAGTGATCGGTGACGTACTTTGTCTGAAATTCTCGGACAAAGAAGTCCCATGAAATTGGTTTTAGAAGCAATAGATTTCTTAAGACTAACTTCCACCAATCATAAGTCAGACTTTGCAGAAATGGCATCAAGAGCACATTTTTCAAGTGGACATTTTACTCATTCAAAGCTCTTAGGCTCTCAAGCCAAAACTCCAGGCTTTTATCGACTCTTTCTTGTCACACTCCCACCCTTGCTAGCAAGGGACGACCACTCCATAGAAAACTCCCACCCGACAAGCCTCAACGACTGTGGAGATCCCGTGAAGCCTAAGCCTTGTTTCTGTCAAAATTCTTAAATTTTTTTTTCTTTTTTAACTTGTAATGAGAAATTTTAGCAAGATAACAAATGCGATACGATATATCCCAAAACCTCAGATATTATTAAACACTTTTTCAAAATATGGCAACCAACACACTCTTCAAAGATGAGCCTCAGCTACTCTACACATTTTCTCACAAAACAAAACCCTCCTATGTACATACATATGCTCAATTGTACAAATTCAAAAGTATTTCCCTACACAAATTATTAACACAACACTTATACTAGAAGTCGAGAGTCGTCCTAATGTCCCAAATACGGCTGCATTCACAGACCGGAAAATAGTTTTAAACAGAAAATAATGAGCTAAAACTAGCCCAAAGGAGTGTATGTTTTATAAACCGTTGCTTTGGCGAAAATATCTCAAAATCAGAAACTATCTTTACAAGACATTTTCAAGAACCCTTGCTTGCTTACTAAATAAAAGTTCAAAACTTTTCATGATATGCTTGCTTGCTTTTGCTTTAAAAGTTTCTGTAAAATTTTTCATGATATGCTTTGCTTGAGCTACACAGTAGTGCTTCTAAAAACTTTTCATAAAATGCTTGCTTGCTTATTAGTGGTTGATTTTAAAACTGTATGAAAAAGGCTTATAAATCAAGATCAACCACTGGAGGCATTTTTTGCTTATTGTACCCTAGTAAACACGGGAGCCTAGGCTTCAACCGTGCCGGTGGAAGGACCTGGGTTCACATCACCTAGGTGGAAGGGCCTTGACCCACATCACCTTTTCGACAACATGGTGGAGACTCTCGCGGTCTACGCTCACCATAATCTAGCTGTGGCATGCTAACCCTATATACTCTAGTACGTACACGGTCTCCTTTTAAAATGCCATAGACGCATGAACTAAGTTTGCCGACTAGGCAAATCTAAAAATGTATGAATGATGTCCTAACACCACCGCAAGTAACGTAATTTTAATACTTCCGACCGTGATGCTTGCTTAAAACTAGGATTTTCATTAGGCCTGCTTTATAAAATGTCATTTTTTGTTTTTGCTCGCTTGAAATATGGTTTAACAATTCAAAACCATTGCTCATTAAAATACTGGGCTTGATAATTCAAAAATCATCATTGCCATTAAAACTCATCGCTTGCTTGCTTAAAGTTTACAATCAAAACCATTAAATACCAGAGTAAAACAATTTATAATAATACACTAGTATTGGAAAAATAGGTTTAGAACACTCACCTTTTGTTTACCAAAACTTGAGCACGACTCCACAATCCTTTCCTAATTGCTTAGCCTACACACTCAAACGAATACTTCGCGAAACATTAATCACCGCAGATAACAGAAAAACTTAACGTACTTCACACACAAGTCACTTTAGGGTCACACAACATTCATATAAAGCCAAATGAACAAATTACCCTCGAACACCAAAGTTCCCTAACAAAAAACCACTCATTTCTAAGAAACCTTTTTCCAACAATACTGACTTTATTAATAAAAATTATTCAAATGGGCCTTCAAAATTACAAATCCTTCAGCCCTTATATATCCAATGACATCTCTTTAAATTTTCAATTTAAAATTCTTCTAAGTGCCCTCAACCACATAACATAAGTTACAAATATTTTAATGCCAAATTGTTACCATCAATCACCATCGTTATCCTTTGATTGTGGTCTTAACTCCATAAATTGGAAATGTTTTGTTCACTCATTTGGCTATGGTTCTAAGGTTCTTCCAATTGAATCACCCAATTTGATCACTAAAACCTGCTATTGTGTTTTACATCTAGATTACTCAAATTAAGTGCAGAATATAATCGCACATACCCACTTTGACAAATTTCTGGGCACTTTGGGGTTACAATTTGCATGCACTTCCTTCAAGTAACTTATTTCCCTAGAAGTCTATTTTACCCATAATTTTAAATCACTCAATTTGGATGAGTGAAACTCAACTTATGGTCAAAATACTATAACAATACCCAAAACAGAGCATAACCCGTGAGCTACACGAGCTCACCTTTACGTCCGTATTTGGGAGCTTTAAAGCTAAAATTTTCTCTTGGTCCCTTATATACAATTGTAACCCTATCTCTTATGGTTCTTTACCAATTGGAATCACTTCATTTGGATGATTATAACTTAATCTATAGCCAAAACAAGAACAAGGGTTTTTACAAAAATTTTGACAGCATTTCCTTTGAAAACCCAACATTCTCCTTTTTACAACCATTCATCAAAACCAATATGGAATTTACCCAAAACAACTCCACCACAATTGTATTGGTGGTTTAGAACTTCTTATAACCAAACCCTAGGTAAAAATTCCAAGAATTCATACCAAGGTCCACCAATCCATACAAAACCATATAGAAATATAGGAATAATTCCTTGTTTATCTCATACCAATTAGGTTTTACCCATTAATAATCTCATCAAATCTGGGGTGGTTAGGATGGTTCCTAATCCAAACCCCTAGAAAACATACCAAAATCCAAAATACACAATATTCCATGAAAACATACCTTAAATTCTTCTCCTTCCTTCTTCCTTCGGCTTTCTCTTCTCCTCTCTTCCTTTCTCCTCCTCTCTTCTTTACGTGGAGCTCCTAACTCGGGAGACCAAATGAACTAATTTGTGTCTCATCTCTTTTATATCATCATCTTTTCTTTAATTACAAGTCGGGTCCTCAATCTCTCAAGTATTTGAAATCAACTTATGTTATTTTTATAATGGCCTCTCATCTTCTCTCATATTATGCTTTCATATCCTTTTTGGTACCATAACCTACCTGCTTCCAAGACAACATTCCAAAAATACTACAATGACACTTAAATAATTAAGAAAGTCTTTTGGTGTACATATATACTCCTTACAAAGCATATCGTGCATCAAGACACCCTTTCTGGACTGGCGTGCTACACTTCTAAACTTATATCATGAAATTCTTCTACTCCATGCTTTCCTGCAAAATCAATTGGCGCTCAAGGGGCCGTGAGTCTATCTAAGACCCTTGTCATATCTTAAGAAATTTTCAACAATCTAATCAACTGGGGCTACGTTCACGTCATTTCATGGACCAAAGACTTTAAGGATCAAGATCCATGGATTGATCGCTTTTCGCTTGTTTCTATAGCTTCATGGGATCGATCCATTATAGACAATAGACAAAACAAGGGCATCCGCATTACGCCAACACAATACTGTGTAGATACATTTTTAAACCTAATAAGTTTTTCTAGAAACCACCTAAACATTGGCTCTAATAATCTAGAAATGCCTAAACCTGGGCTTTGATAACACATCTTGTCACGCCCTACCGTCGCGAAGAAAGGGGGCGCGGCATGGGACCAGTGACTTAACCTCGCTTTTAGACATCGGGTGGGCCCATACTTCATATGAAATAAAACTTCTAAGGCC
Organism: Tetrastigma voinierianum; assembly: GCA_016808115.1. Taxonomy (NCBI): domain Eukaryota; kingdom Viridiplantae; phylum Streptophyta; class Magnoliopsida; order Vitales; family Vitaceae; genus Tetrastigma; species Tetrastigma voinierianum. The sequence goes on along the minus strand of JAEQBH010005790.1, from coordinate 14,003 downwards.
CATTGTGGGTGCTTAAACTATCTTATACATATTCCTGAGTCTCATTTACTTGTACATAAACAAATTCCATTATTATAAAAACTTCTTTACATTTACATTCCAAAACCAAAATCAAACCTACATCAGTGGACCCATTATTGCGGTCGGGCTCATAGATGCGGAATGCCTCGATGTCCTCTTCAAGACTTACCCTGATGAACACCTTGTTGCCTTATAGCTTGGGAAACAGATAACATATAATGACTACCATGTCCATAATTACATGACACATATAACATAATGCATATGTCAGAGGTTACATATGACAAAATTCTATAACAGAGTTTTCATATAACATAATTCTTATAACGTGATTTTAATATCTCCCGTAGAAATTCAGAACAGAAATCTTGTACATAAGGTACCCGTAAGTTCAACATTTAATCGAGCTGAGTTTACTTATGCTTTCTTATCGTTCATTATTCTATTCTTAATATCATATAAATGTTTGCCTGTGATGTACTACATAATGTAATCAGTACTTTTAATTTTATGTATCATATTATTAATGTATACAACATACAAGTATTTGCATGTATAGGCCAGTAACAATGCATGAGAGGAACACAACACAATAGGTAAATTCGAAGATACTGGGCATGCATTGGAATGTAGACGGCTCGCCCACCGCAATGCGTCTCGTCAGAAGCACTGCGAGGGAGTGCCGGCTAATCGACAGAGACGTGCCTACCATCGCATGTATGTCAGAGTATTACGAGTGTCTAAAACACTCATATTATGCTCGCTACAAACCGCCCATTTTCCTGTTTATTTTGTAGAGTATTTTTATAATTTTTTATAATTAGAATATCGAAGCTGATGTCTTTCGTGAATGCAGAGCATCGGGTGAAAAAGCAAGAATCCGGAAGCGCATTTCGGGAGCAAATGGGAACAAGGCGAATGGTACACACGCCGCGACACGCCCCCACGCCGCGATTTCCCACACGTCGCTACGTCCCACGTCGCGACGTCGCCCGAGATCCGCCCTCATCATTAAAAGCACCAGTGGCTCGGCACTAAAGATCACTCCGGGAGGCGTACGAACTGAGGCACAGGTTTCGAGCGAGTGACACCGACTCGAGGAAGTGCCCTCTTGTAACGCTTCATTTTTCTGGATATTTTCTAGATTTTAGGAACAATGTTTTCTATTAAACGCTTTCATCTTTTCTTCCATTATGTTCTAGATCTCTTTCTAGGTTACATCAAACCCCGTCATGTACAATGGATTAAAGCTCTGATCTTTCTTATGTTATTCGCTTGTTATTAATTTGTCACATCTACTCTATACCGCATTTCACTATATGTTAATGTCCGCCAATGTTAGCATAATCGCACCGGGAGATCCGAGATTCGAGAGATGAGGGTATTCAGGATCCGGGGGTAGAGTAGCCTTTAGCCGATCTCATATCAGAGATATTCAACCCGAAGGTGGCATTTGAGGTTAGAACATTTAAGCATTTCTGAATACCGAGTCGAGATAGAGATATACTCGATTCTATTCACGAGATAGGCGGATATACCTCGAGAGAGGATATCTCGTAGGCAAGATCACCTCGCCATTGACATATTACAACATATCAATAACAAAGATCTTTAGAAAAGGTAACTATCGAATCGTGATAGGGGAGATTTAACCCTAGACGCCAACACCATTAATTCACCAGAATCAATAGCTTAGTTGAAGTTTCTTTACTTAAATTTTACTCCTAGAATCAATTATTCGATATTTGCCCGAAAAGGTAACCTCTCAGAGTCAATTTTACCTTTCCCTGTGGATCGATATCCGTACATTAAGTACACTATATTACTTGGGGCTGCGCGTGCACTTGCGCACATAGGCATTCATTATACACACCGCGTTTTCGGCCTGTCGTAGCACTAGCAAGAGTGTTGAAGCACTGATTAGAGACATGTCTACCCACGTAACAGAAGTGTCGTAGCATTAGCAGGAGTGCCAAAGCACTGATCAGAGGTGCTTATTCATTCACTATTCGGCCTTAAGTAGGCATACGATTATATGTGTTTCAAAACTTGTTATATCATTCTTAATCCCATTAGCAAATGAGGGGCAAGAAACAATGTTTGCTCAATCCATCTGATCACGAGGCTGAGGTACATACCATTTTTCATATGACTTTATGCACATGTGTATCAGAAGCTCTCTCTCTTTTACCTTTTAAAGGCCTGTTGTCATTTAAACACATTTCATATACCCATTTCTAATACAAATAATTAATATTCATTTAAAACATAATGATATATGGGTATATGATATCAATACCTAATCATATTCTTTGACATAAAAGAATATAAATATACATTCCTTAATTCAAATAGGGCCCATAATCCTCAATTTTGAATAACGCATTTATACAAATCGTATTCCATGTCTTTTCAAATACATTTACAAAATGATATTCTTAGAGTTCATCTCTCTTTAAAACACATTCCATAAATATCCAAAACAAAATGAGTCAAAAATATATTCTTCTCATGAAGACTTCTTCATCATTGAATTCAGTGCAAAATAGTTACAAAATATCATGAATGGAATGATATGTAATGGATGGAGACGATTATACTCACTGCCACTGATGCTGACTTTTGCGCCTAAACGATCTCTTCGATCTTGCTACTTACTTGTTACCTGGTATGGGCTGATAACAACACGCTAAGCATTTTCATGCTGAGCGTTCTATACATTTCTCTATTTATTTCAATAAATCAAATCATGCAATTTTATAAGACAATGCTTTCAGATTTCTCTCTTATAAATGACCAATGCAAGATAATACATACATAAAGATATATCCATTTAATCAATTACAATTCATTAGTCATCTCAAACTATTCATTTTCATGTGCAACAAATCATTCATCATAAATCATGCACTTTTTCATTCTCATTATCATTTTGCATTTTTAAATTTTTATCACATCGAATTTAACCTACGCTTCTGGGCAATGTGATAACTAATCACTAGCACCTGCCCCGTCGTAACAGAGTCGGTTTAAACACTCGCTTTTATAAAAATATGTACTGTTAGTGTACACTACCGACATTGTTCCATTGCCACCGACGGCATGCCACAATAGTACACGCTTTGTTCGACTCTTTATCGCATACCAATCTATCCTTAACTGAATTCTAACAAGCACATTCTATTAAGAACATTAAAATCCTTCAATACAATTTACAATAGTATATATATACATTTGTATGCAAATAGAACATTTTCACATTCATGCAATTTTCTTATGCAAATTCGTTTCACAAGCAATTGTCTCAAATCACTTAAAACAAATAATTTCAAACATAACCTAATATATGTACTTTCATTAATCATTTCTAAAATTCAAATCATTTCTCGTACTATTCAAATATTTTAGAAATGTTAGAGAGAGAGTTTGAGAACAAACTGTAAATCACGCTTTGATTCCAATCTTCGAATTTAATTTCAACACGCTTGCTTCCTCTTTAGCCCCTATTCAAATGCAACGACAATCACATATTAGTCGGTTATTCTAGGAGTTTTTGGTTAGGGTTGATGTCTACCTAATACTCCTTCAATTGCAAAGTTTTTAGGGGACACATAAGCCATATTTTGCTCATGCTTCCTTCAAGAAAACTATAGCTCTATGAGTCTATTTTTAGTAGGAATTAGAATCATCTCATTTGAATCACCCAAACACAAGTTATGGCATTTTAATGCCAAATTGGTCGATATGCCCAGCTTACTCGGTTACCTACTGTTTTTCTCAATTTCAGGGGTCTTAACTTCATAAATTGGTAATTGTTGCTTCTACTCATTTGAAGCTATGGTTCTAAGGTTTCTTATTCAATTGGAATCATCCAATTTGGATCACCAAAACTCAATTTATTGCATTTTACATCCATACTACTCAAATTTGCAAGGCGGGATCAGACTGTTCTTACACATAGCTCCACTTTGACAGATTTTTGGACACTTTGGGGTAACAATTTGCATACACTTCCTTCAAGTAAATTATTCCCCTGGAATTCTATTTTACCCAGAATTTTGAATCACTCAATTGGATGAGTGAAACTTAACTTATGACTAAAACACCATAACAACACCCAAAAATGTAGGATACCAAAGCAATTCGAACTCACCTTAAGCCCATATTTGGGAGCCTTAGGAGCTACAATTTTCTCTGGTCCCTTCTATACATTTGTATTCTATCTCTTATGGTTCTTTACCAATTGAATCACTTAATTTGGATGATTATAACTTAATCTATAAATAAAACAAAGAATACGAGTTTCATAAATTCTTGACAAAGATTTTCAAAACCCAACATTTTTCTCTTTTTTACAAACACTCCTCCAAACTAATCCAAACATAAAACCCAATTATGGAATCCACCCAAAACAACTCAAAGTGGTTTAGAATCAACAAAAAACCCTTACTCCAAGTTAGGCTTTTCCCCCAAAATCAAAATCACAAAAGATGAAGATAGGGTTTTGTTTCCTTACCTTAGCATCTACAAATCTCCACTTCTAAGTTGCTTGATCACAAAGGAGCAAGAAGTGGGAAGAAACCCCACCTAGACTTGATCTTTCCCAAGCACTAGCCTCTTCTCCCATTTTTTTCCTCTCATTCTCTAAAAAACGGGATTGCTCAAGAATGAGCTCCCAAAGACCACATTTTGGTCTTTATCCTCATTTAAGTGTAAGGCCATGTTTTGCCTTCCACTAATCTATTTTCATTTTCTTTTTGGCCTTAAGTCACTTATTCTCATGCGCCTCATACACAAAAACGTGATTCTTTTTACTTAAGCTTTCTCCTATTTTGCTTTATGCATTTCATATTTCATTTTATTTGCACTCAAATTCTCCTCATATTTACACTGTATTATATAAACTTATTTACAATTGATCCTTAGGTCCTCATTTTACAAATTTCAATTTTTCCCTTTACACTTGGGTAGATTTTCAGGTCCAATCAATTTTCATTTAACATATAATATTTGTATTTGGCTCTTAACCATATAATCATTTATTCAATATTCATTTAACAATTCCAGGAAAATACCCAAGTTGGCTCAATTTATACTTATATATATATATATATATATATATATATATATATATATATATATATATATATATATATATATATATATATATATATATATATATATATATATATATATATATATATAATTTTTATTATAAAATTCTAGATATTTTTTGGGCGTTATATGTATCGAATTCCTTTCATTCGTAATTAATCTTAAGAACATATCAAAACAAGGTCAGTAGACTGAGCATTGACCTTAAACAACTTTGAGTACCAGTACTCAACTTTCAGTACCGGTACTTAACATCTTCTGGGCTAAAAACAACATTGAGTACCGGTACTCAACATCCTCTGGACAGAAAACAACTTTGGGTACCAGTATTCGACTTTCATTATCGATACTCGATATCCTCAGGACTAAAACAACTTAGCATTCCAGATCTTTCAAGATTTAGTACTCACCTCGCGATTTTTAATGTGCTACCTATTTTCACCCGAAATTTCTAACCAAAATTTAAAACCATCCACAAAACCGAGCTAAAACCGACAAAAATCACTTTTATACAGAGATAGGGTTCTTCTAACCCAAACATAGGCAAAGAGAGGGTTAGAGTGAAGTTTCCTTAACCAACAAATCCCTACATATAGGTTCCATACTAACAAATATTAGAGTTCCAAACCTGGATTTCTTCTCTTCTTCTTTTCCTTCTCTTTGCTTGAACAATTGGAAACCAAAAATAAATGGCTTCTTCTCTCTCAACCGTGCCCTAGCTTCCAAAGCAAGAAAATGATAATTTCTAAGACCATGTTTGATCTTATCCCCCTTTTTGGCTCAATTTTGGCTTTTGCAATTTAGTCCTCTAACTCCCATCTATTTGCAAATGAACTTATCTAAATTCCTACAATAGCATATAATCTTCTTAACTTATGTCATTTGAGTCCTTAATCTAAAAAATTACAATTTTGCCCTTGACTCTTTAATATTTCCAGTTATATCATTTTTCATCTTTGGCATTTAAATTCCGAAAAATTTAAATTTGACTTTTATTATACCCTAAACATGTAATAAAACTATTAGGGTATAATTTGGGGTGTTACATGGCAGGTTATTATAGAAGATTCATTGAGGACTTCTCCCGATTAGCTGCACCTATGACAAGATTGACCCCCGGAATGAGGTCAAGTTTGAGTGGAATGACTTGTGTGAGAGGGCATTCCAAGAGTTGAAGAGGAGGCTTACTTTAGCCCTATTCGGATAGTTCTAGAGAGGGGACAAAGGTACACAGTGTATTGTGATGCCTCTAAGGACTGACTTGAATGTGTTTTGATGCAATCCGGGAGGGTCGTGGCTTATGGTTCTCTATAGTTAAAGAACCACGAGCAAAGTTACCCCACACATGACATGGAGTTGACAACCATTGTTTTTTCCTTGAAGGTTTGACGCCACTATCTATATGGTGAGCAGTTCGAGGTGTTTTCGGACCACAAGAGTTTGAAGTACATTTTTATACAATGGGACCTCAACATGAGGCAACACAGGTGGATGGAGTATCTGGAAGACTATGACTTCACTTTACATTACCATCCTGGGTAAGACAACGGCCGATGCACTCACTGAAGTCACTGGGAGTGTTGGCAAGTGTGACATCCATAGAGTGCGTATACTCGAGGTCAGGACGCCTCATCGCACTACAAGGATCACTTGGCATTTCTCGCAGCTTATAGCTACGCCTTCCCTACAGAGTGCAGAGCGATCGAAGTTCCGTGACGTGACACAAAAAGATATTGTCCATCGTGACCGTGTACGATTGATATAGGTGACAAAGGTCACACATACCTGGAGCGGTAGTCTTCAGATAGGGAAGGGGTCATGGTTCCCCACCAAGGTATATGAGAGAGGAGATCCTCAAGGAGTTCTATTGATCCCGTTTTGTTGTGCATCCAGGTGGCATAAATATGTATCATGATCTTCACAAGATATCGAGGGATGAAGAAACACGTTGGAGGAGTTTGTTCGTCGCTGGCCTCACGCGGTCGCCAAGTGTGCCGAGCACTAGAAGCTAGCGGAATACCCAAATTTCTGGAGGTAGTCGAGCTGGGCTGGCAAAGATATCACGACGGATTTTGGGCGACTCACCGCTACGTATACATCGCGAGAGCATACGCAGCAGGTGATAGTAGACCATTCCATCGAATAAGACACTGTCAGGAGAATGACCTTCTCACCTTGAGGAATTCGTAGGTCAGGATATTATGGGAGATTGTCCTATTACATGGAATACCAAGATCTATAGTATCGACGGATCCTGTGCTTACAAATTTCATTTTTAGAAGAGTTTCCAGCGAGTCATGGTGACACAATTGATGATGAGTAATCGCTTTTTCATCCTCTAGATGGACTACAATGTAGACGACCATCCAGTGTGACGCCCAACCCAAAGACTCGTGTCGAAAGGGTACAAGTAACATGAGAACTATAAACTTTTTAATCGTATATCATTATAAACAATTTATCTTCAAAATATAAACTTACAATATATATATATATATATATTATAATATTACAAAATAATATCATACTCCTCACCATTGAAGTGATCAACATATTCATTTTATATTGCCCTATACAAACCTTTCATTGTTTTCAAAAATATATGTATATCGTCTCAAAATAAACCAAAACATCATTGATGGACACCTACTGCTGTGTTGGCCTTTGCTGATGTGGGACGTCCTTTACTATTGCCGCCTCCTCAATACCTACACGGATATAATGGGGATCCAAATATGAATACACTTCCTTCATAAAAGTTGTTCTACAAGAAAGCTATAGTCATCCTCGTGAATTGAATCAAAATTTCTTATTTCCTTGATCACCAAAACTCAAGATATGACACAAACATCAAGACTGCCTGACCGCCTGATCAAACTAGGATTGAACTCAATCTCAAATTCATGTCTTATACAATAATCGACTTTACGCTTTCAAACACATTTGCAGCTAAGGGAATTAGAATTCTCCTCAAGTTGGAATCACCTAATTCGGAGGTCTCTAGGCCAAGATATGGCTAAATAACTTACTTAGGGTTTGTGGAAATTTTGACAACATCTCCCCTTACCAACCTTACTTCTCCTTACACCAATTTCTTCCTCATTTGAAGAACCCAACAAACAACAAATACCAAGCAACTCAAAATATACAACAAACCCAACAAGATTGGAAATCCTACACCTTTCTTGACAAACCTAAACCCAGCTTCTCCTTCTTCCTCTCTTCTCTTCTTTTCTTTTTCTTTCTTTCCTTTCTTCTACTCATCAAGTAGAACTCGAACAAATGGAGAGCAAGCAAACCAAAAATTGGTTCTCTTCCCAACCGTAGCCCTAACTCCAAGCCAACAAAATGGGAAATTTTCCTTTCTTAGAAGTCCATGTTTGGTCTTAAGGGAGTTTGGCCCTACTTTTTTTTTTTTTTTTTGCATTTTAGTCCTCACCTCTTTGACTCTTAAGCCCTTCAAACTTCCCTTTTTATAATTTTTATCTCAAACTTTAGCCAACACTCTTCTTAAACAATTCCATCTATGTCCTTAACTATTAAATTACCATGTTACCCTTGGTATTTTTAATAATTCCAATTATGCACTTCTTCTCTAATCATTTTAATTACCCAAAACATATATATATATATATAGCTTTAATTACCCTTAATCATAGCGTAAACTACTAGGGCTTAATTTGGGGTGTTACAATCCAGACTTTAGAGGACATGCTACTGGCATACGTCCTTGATCTCAAGGGTAGCTAGGATTTACCCTTAGTGCAATTAACTTACAACAATATCAAGCGAGCATCTAGATGACACCCTATGAGGCACTATATAGGAGGCCATGTCAATCTCTAGTTTATTGGATGGAGGTGGGAGAGAGACCCTCTACGGGTCCGGATTTGGTTAAAGACACCTCTAAGAATGTGGATTTGATATGGAAGTATCTTCTCGCCACCCGAGCGCTGAAGAGCTACGGCCGTCGATCGACTGGACTCTAGAGTTTGAGTGTGGGGGATCATGTCTTCTCGGGCGCGATGCATGTGACGAGCGGTCGGGCCCTGGAGCCAAGAAGTGGAAAGCTATCATGAGGTATATTTGGACTCTTCGAGGTACTCGAGAGGGTATAGAGAGGTTGCTTCTACCGGGACGCTTTACCGCTGTTTATCAAGGTTCATGCTAGATTCCATGTCTCCATGTTTCTGTATATATTTAGATCCAACCCATGTGGTGGATCGGGGCTACAGTTGATGTGGATGGAACATTCGAGGAGGAATCGGTGCATATTATGGATAGCCGGGAACAGGTTTTGCAAGGCAAGACTGTGAGGCTAGTAAAGGTGTTTTGGTAGCACCGAGGAGTGGAGGAGGCAACATGGGAACATGACGACACTATGTGTGTCAATTATCTTTTCTTGTTTGAGGATGAAGATATGTTTTTAGTCATTTGGTGATTAAATAACTGTTGCATATGCATGTGATTTGAATGTGTATGTGTGTGTGAATTTCGGGGACGAAATTATGTTAAGTGGGGAAAAATGTAAAACCTGAGTAAATTTGAATTTTTTCGAAAATTTCCGAAAAATGGTGAAACGGTAAATTATCACTATAATACATGTTACTTGAATTTTTCTAAATCTTGGATAATGAAACAAACCTCACCATAGGATTCGTCACGAAATCTAGTTACCAAGACGCCTAATTTCATGAATTCGAGAGATGTTTCAATTTTCACGCCGTCGACGAAGGTTCAAATGAAACCCAAAACTAAATTTTGAGAAAATCTTGAAAGTGGGAAATAAGTAAAGTAAAATTCATTTTAAAAATAAATCGAACTCGAACTCCGGATTTAAATAAATTGCTTTCGAGATAGAAACTTGACTGATAAAATCGTGGACACGTGGTGCGATGGTCATCAAGTAATTAAAATGTGAATAAGGTTAAAGAACCAAGTTTTTGGGCATAACACATATGATATTTCTACCAGAGGGGGGAACGTGAGAGAGAGAACAAAGAGGGAGAGAAAGAAAGAAAATCCATCATTCTTTCCACACCAATACTAAGTTCCACGATCACCATCAACCTAAGAACCAAAGTTCATCGTCTCAACGAGGGCTACGCGTGGTACAAAAAAAAAAAAAATGAAGGATTTCACCGAAGATCCGAAGAAGGAGATTTGGGGAAATCGGATTTTTTGGGCTTAGGAGGTGTTCTCGAGACCTCCTTCGGTTTTACCACTCTTCAAGGGGAAGGGATTCTTCCCACCTTGGTTTATTCTTACTTTTGTGGACTGATTTCTACCTAAGGGGTTGTTTGGCCTGTTTTAAAACGACTTTAATTGTCATTTTGCAGCTTGTTTTGTGGTCGGTTTTGTGTATTGATTTGTGGTTGTGTGTAATATGTCCCAAAAAGTGTTTAGAGACTACTTCGATTTAAAATAATAATCTGGACTGCTAAGGGCATGTTTGGCCAATTTAAAGGCTTGTTTGACCAATTTTATGGCTAGTTCAAGAGTTGGTTTGGGGCTGCTTGTGTGGATTATTTTTGTGGGCATTATATATGCCACAATTAGCCTTGAGGGTGAAGGATGTTATTACTTGATTGGTAATAACATGTTTGATAATTGTTGTTTGATGAATGTTGATATATGTATGCTTATATGTTGACATTGAAATGAATGGTTGTTTTGGAAATTATATGCATGTAATATAACATTACATATGTAGATGACATTGACATCCTATTACACTATATCAGATATGCACTAAGAACATCGTATTTCACGTGGCTGGAGTGCATGTTCGAAACAACAACACCACAATGAGTGATCGATGAGCGGCCTCATACTAGACGAATAAATGCACTATTGAACAAAACAGAAAAACTCGCGGTTGGGTAATGGCAAGAAGTATGACATACATTCCTCGCGTAAAGATCCAGAATGGTTCAAACATTCCAAAGCAAAGTCTAAAAGGTGTTGAAGACATGTGGGGCCTACTGCGAGCACTCGAAAAATTACGCACATTACAAAAAACACGTGGTTTTGTAAATGAAATAATTATTTGAGGTGTAACATCTAAAAAGTTTTTGGTTTATAAACAAACGATTTTTGTTTGAAAATGATCATCGGATGTAATCCATCAATGATGAATTTTATCACACATTGGTGTTGCATTGTATGGTGGGAGCTCCAGAAGACTCCTGCATTTCGCATACGAAATAGCTTCTCATCTCATTTCATAAAGACGATACGTAAAATTCAAACCTAAGATTGCATATCTTGTTTGGAATTGTGATGTGCATGTGAAAATTGTTAAATGCAAAGATTATATACACTCAAAGTGTGAAAGAGTCTCGTAGGGAATTAATCTACCGGGCGTGACTCACCCTATATGGGATAACATTTCAACAGCGGACACAAATGATGGGCTACGCTCTCATCCGAGGCCGCAAGAGTGAAGAAAATCGGCTTATGGCTTTGTGATTGTTTCTGTAAAACATTTGAGTAAATCCATTTAGTCTGTATTAATGTGTAAATGAGTAGAATTGAACTCATGTGTATATTTTAATATAGTCTGGCATGTTTTTACATGAATTACTGATAAATGTAATCTCGATGCTGCTATTTATATTAGTTCCCGACAAAGATCATGTTATTGTATAATTGTGGCATGTCAGGGTTTTTTATAAAGTCTCTATACAAAAAACTATGTCCGAATTTTTATGTCCGATTTTTTATTAAATTATAAATCCTAAGAATGGCATTACCAATAATATTTATATTCCGGACATACGATACATCATCCATATGCTTCCACGAAATAAGAAATGATCAACAAATTCTTCCTGATTTTAGACATCACATTTAGATATTGTCATTAATAGATTAAAGGAAGCCACATACCTATAGTATCAAGAAGTTTTCTTATGTGAGGTATTTGATCTTAAAAGGATTAGTTATTTTAATCTTTAAAGGTTTGATTATTGTTAACTGCATGTTTTAATGTTGAAGGCTTCACATGTGTGATGGTTTAATTATTTAGTTGAATGCATCACGATTTAAAAGTCTGGCATAAATGCCTTCTATTTTTTTCTTTTTGTTCTTTTTGTTGCTTCGTACCTGAACATAATTTTCCATAATTAATATTAAGTACATAAATGTCCTTTAATTAATTAATATTTACATAAATATGCTTATGTAACTCATTAAGAATTTGACTCAAAATTTCCCATGACCATTTTCTCAACAAAGATATCATCAAATTTTTGTTTCCTAATGCCCAAACACAGCCTCCACATTCCATTCCACTCCATCGGAAAAAAATAGATGCAAGATATTTTACATTTTTCCAACTTAAATGATAATTGTTAATATAATTAAGTATTAACTTGTTTATTTTTTAAATAGTAAATGCTAATAATTCTTCTCCAATAATATGGATGTTTTTTCCTGTTTTGGAAGAATATTTAACTTTTCCTATTAATTTTTTTTTAAAAAGAAATTTCAGTAATAAATCATTAAAATAAAAATAAAAAAAACAAGCAAAACCCTAAAAATAAACTACACCATTCTTTGTGCTAAAACTGTTTCTAAAACCAAGGAGAATCTAGAAAACAGGAAACATCATTATATTTTAGTTGTTTTTATTATGAAAAAACACAAAAAAAAACATTAAATTCAAATGAGAAAGACTGAGTTTTCGAAAACGGTTATCAAAAACAGGAAAACAATATTTCAAAAAAAAGAGGAAAACAACAGTCCCTAAATTAGGGTTTTACAGCAGTCGGCATGGAGAAAAAGCTCTCCAATCGATTCGAAATGAAAGAAATACCTCTCTACATTTCACCCAATAATCTGCGTGAAAAGAAAGAAATATAGACGAGCAACAATCGAATCGTCAATCCAGAGAAATGACGAGACTGAACGATATCTCGCCTTTCCCTTTGCTGTACCTCCTCCTCTTGTTATCAACGAAGAGACACATATTTTCTCTCGTTTTCTCGATCAAGCAGAGGCTTTTCTTCTCAAAACAAATGGATATTCATCAAAAAAAAGAAAAAACCTAACCCTAAAAGCCATACCAAAATCAAGATCCAGATCCAGATCTCTAAATCCGAATAGAAAAAGAGAGATGGAGAGAGGAATCTTCTAAACCCTAACGGATCAAGAAATTATGAACGAGAATGACCTGAGTCGCCTTGGAATGGAGCACTTGATGCTTATTTATAGGGAGTGACCATCAACCCTAAGGTAAGCTTTGATACTACCTAATTACTATAATACCCCTTTGCTAATTTATGCTACAAAGTTATTTATTTATTTATTAAGAGAAACATTTATATTTTAGAAGATGGTCATGTTCTATTTTTTTAAAAAAATATAATTCATACTTTTATTGGTGATATTACTATTCATATCTTCTTAAAATTTAACAGAATTTATCTTGATCTTATACTTATGATAATAATAATAATAATAAGAAGAAGAAGAATCATATATGTTTTTTTATGATGTATCGATGTTCAATGAAAAATTTTAAGATCCATTAGAATTTATTTTTTTTTACAAAAAGTACATTGAACAAAATGTTAAACATCCTTTTTTCTCCCACCCACTAACAACTATGCTAATTCTATTGTTTAAGAACAATTATAAGTAAAAGGTTTACATCGGCCTCCTATTTCTTAAAAATTACTTTATAATTTTTAATATTTAATGTAAATTTTTTAATAATCGTAATATATTAGTTATTAAATAATATTAAAATTACCATTTTTTTAATAATTTTGATTTTTATTCATTTAATCTTGATAATTCTACAACTTATCTTAGCCCCTATATCTTTATCCCTTTCAAGCTCCTTGTTCTTAGAGATAAAT